>JALIGU010000012.1:5159302-5584547 GCA_023053565.1 Aquilegia eximia
CGTTAACATGATTCTTGAAGGTGCCAGAGAAACAGGGAATCAAGTGAGGAAGAAGATAAGGCAAGTGTTACAGACAGGTGAAGGCTACAGAAATAAAACTCCAACAGTCGCCATACCGGTGGAAAGAAACGGAAGAAAGGTTCACCAAAACGAGCCAATTGGCTTCACCGATGAAGATCTAGAAGGAGTAGTTTTACCTCACAACGATCCGCTTGTGATAACTATCCTGATTGGGAATTGGAGTGTAACGAAAGTGTTGGTCGATTGCGGAAGTGATGTGGATATCTTATTCACTAGAGGACTCGATCAGATGAAGATGAGCAGAGATGCACTCATACATCCAGTGGCGGAAGTCTATGGGTTCAATGGAGGTTCTGTACAACCGCTAGGAGAAATCACTCTGTCGGTCACTGTTGTAACAAGAACCGTGATGTCAAGGTTTATGGTAGTAGAAGCTCCCACAAAGTACAACGCCATCTTGGGGAGGGACTGGATTCACATGATGAAGGCAGTTCCGTTAAGCTATTATCAGAAGATCAGGTTCCCAACAGATGAAGGATAATTTGATATAAGGAGCAATCAGGCAGCTGCGAAGTCTTTGAAGTGGGCAACGGTTAAGGCTATGAGCCGAAACCCACATGGGGGCGACATAGCCTCCACTTCTCAATAGAAACCAAAGGATAGGGGTGACGGTCTGCCAGAGGAGAAAGCCTCAAAAACTGCAGAACCTACGGAGCCTGTCAGCCTCTCGGACGTAGAAGGTCAAAACACTTACATTGGAACTCGGATGGACCCAACGGTAAGATCTGATCTTATACAGTTTTTGAAAAATAATCTAGATGTCTTTGTTGGTCTATGAATGATATGACTAGAATAGATCAAAGAATATATTGTCACAAGTTGAACATAGACCCAAACGTTAAGCTAGTAGCACAAAAGCCAAGGACTGTAAAACCGTCTCTCCAGGAACAGGTTAACACAGAAGTTGAAAGAATGGTGTCGGCCGGTATAGTGAAGGAAGTAGAATATCACAGATGGGTTTCCAACATAGTCGCGGTGCCTAAGAAGAACGGGAAGGTCAGAGTATGCATTGATTTCACGAATTTAAACAAATCCTGCCCAAAGGACAAATACATCATGCCCAGAGTTGATGAACTGGTCGATCGAACTGCTGGTTATGGTCTCTTGTGTTTCATGGATGGTTATTCTGGGTACAATCAGATATCGATGTATGAAGGAGATCAAACTACAACTGCCTTCTATGCTGACAAGAAGACACTATGTTATACTAAAATGCCTTTTGGACTGAGGAATGTCGGTGCAACTTATCAAAGGTCAGTGGAATTCATGTTCGAAAGTCAGCTGAAGAAAACAATGGAAGTTTACATAGATGATATGTTGGTCAAGTCCATTCAGCTTGAAAACCATTTGAAAGATCTGGAAGTCACGTTCGCAACACTATGGAAGTTCAACATGAAGTTAAACCCAGAGAAGTGTATTTTTGGAGTGTCGCCCGACAAGTTCTTGGGATACATAGTAACGAGAAGAGGAATTGAGGTCAACGAAGACCAGATCAGAGCTTTGGTCGACATGCCGTTACCGTCAACTCAAAAGCAGGTGTAAGTGTTAGCCGGTAGAATAACAACACTGGGCAGATTCATCTCTCGTTCAACAGATAAGTGCAAGCCTATTCTTCAGCTACTTCGGCGAGGAACAAGGTTCAAATGGTACAGTGAATATGAAGAAGCTTTCGTGACACTTAAGTCTTATCTCTCATGCCCACCGATACTGTCAAAGCCAACCCCTGGCGAAAGATTGTTTCTATGTCTTACGGTTTCAGATGTCGCAGTGAGTGTGGTCCTCACACGCCGTGAGGGAACCAACGAATCTCCAGTTTACTTCCTCAACAAGAAAATGACAGTCCCAGAATCAAGATATACAAGGATAGAGAAGTATGCATTGGCAATCTTGTTTGCTGCTCAGCGGTTACGATCATACTTTGAAGTCTACACCATGATGGTAGTAACCAATTTGCCACTACGGCAGGCCATCTCCAAGATAGAAAAAGCAGGCAAAATGGAGAAGTAGGCAGTGTCGTTGAGCAAGTTTGACCTTCAGTACGAACAAAAGAAAGTGAAAAAATCTCAGGTGTTGGCAGATTTCTTGGCTGATTTTCCAGTGGAAAATGATTCTTGGGAATCTGACATGATGATTGACACAGAGCTAGACGTGATAACCACGGCGGAAAACAATTGGCAGGATATTCAAGGTTGGAGGTTATTCACAGATGGTTCCGTAAGCAAATATTGGGCAACAATTGGAATAGTGATCGTAACTCTAGAAAATCAGAAGATTGAGATAGCGGAGAAGCTTGGGTTCCCAGTGACTAATAACGAAACATAGTATGAAGCAGTCCTCACGGGGCTATCCATGGTTCACGGATGGGGATTAAGGAGCTCACGGTGTTTACTGATTCCAAACTGGTAGTTGAACACTTCAACGGAGGATACAAAGCATTAACAGGGAAGATGTCGAAGTATTTGGAAGCATTCAAGGAAAGCATAACATCATTCTCAAAGGTTGACCTGATGCATGTATTCAGAGGAAAGAATAGACATGCGGACGCCCTCGCTTACCTAGCCGTAACCATGGGAGGAAATGTGACCAAGACAATTTCAATCTCACAGCGAGATCATTCCATGATAGAAGCTAGAAAAAAGATCAATCAGGTAGCAGCGGACATGGGGGCGAGTTGGATGTCGCCAATCATCAAGTATTTACAGGATGGGAGCCTCCCGGAGGAAAAGATTCAAGCCAGGTCAATAATAGAGAAGTCAAAGCAGTATGCACTCATTGACTGTAACTTGTACAGAAGATCTCCAGGAGGCCCAATGCTAAGATGTGTTCACCCCTCAATGATAGACACAATACTGGCGGAAGTGCATAGTGGAAGTTGTGGGAGCCATTCGCCAGGAAGAGCAATGGCGCATAGAATCATGTACACGGACACTATTGGAAAAAAATGTATCAAGATTGTTGCAGTTACACTAAGAAGTGTTACAGCTGTCAGATCCACGAAAGACTAATTCATACTCCAGCGGAAAACTTGCACTTAATAACTAATCCATGGCCATTCTCCATGTGGGGAATAGATATCATCGGCAAGGTACCTAAGTCTCACGGAAGGGAGTATCTCATCATAGCCACAGATTATTTCACAAAGTGGGTCGAGGCCAAACCATTAAGAAATGTCAAGGAAGAGCAGATCAAAGACTTCATGTGGACTAACATCATTTGTAGATTTGGTCTACCGAGAGCTATAGTAATGGATAACGGCGCACAGTTCAAAGGCGACAAAGTGAAGAGATTCCTAGACAGCTATAGAATCAAACAATTGTTCTTTGCGCCATACTACCCCCAGGGTAACGACCAGGCAAAAGCTTCAAACAAAGCAATATTGGAGGTATTAAAGAAAAAGCTTGAAGATAGGAAAGAAAAGTGGTTTGAGTAGCTATGGGAAGTCCTTTGGGCTTACAAAACCACGCCAAGAAGGTCAACAGGAGCTACCCCATTCTCACTAACATATGGGATGGAGGCCATTATACCCCAGGAGATGCTGGTGAGTACTGTCAAAGAAAAGGTAGTGGATCTTGGGCTTAACAATGAGGTGATTGAACGTGACCTTATCTTGGCTGACAAAGTTCGAGAAAAAACACAAATCAAGTTGGAAACTACCACTGCTAGATTCAAGGAGCCTACAACAAAAGAGTCAAACCAAGGTCACTAATACCAGGCGACATGGTGCTACGAAAGCAATATCCTGAACCAGCAAAGTTGGAGCCTAACTGGAAAGGTCCTTACTTAGTGGATGAGGTGGGAACCAATGGTGCTTACTACCTAACAACCCTCAGCAGAGAGCAAGTGGATAAGCCGTGGAATATCTCAAATTTAAAGAAGTACTATGTTTGATACATTACCATGTTGGTTGAATGAATCAAACTTTTGACTATCTTTGAATCAATGTAAGCTATTTTCTTGAAAATATAAATTACGTTTTTGTTTCAATTTCAATTGGGGTAATTTTTTGCGTATGAAACAACAAGCCTCTATTTGTAAAACAATAGTAGAAGCCTTGGCGTTGACCAGGCTAAAAGGTACTGCCAGGATGCCCTAAGTGGATGCCCAAGGTTGAGAGTTGGGGGCGAGTAGAATGGCAGAGGGTTAGGTCTAGCAAACCATCAATGATACGTTGACAACCCTTGCAAACCTGCTCACCCCTGACAGGAATTGAAATAGATCAATTCCGTGAGATGCCTCTCGGGAGAAGAGCGTTTACGCTAAGATGACAACATGGTTACTTAGCAAGACTGTGTGACGACACAGTCTCAGCTAAGTAAGACTAATGTTAGTTGCAGACCAACGGACCAAAACGTTGTTATCAAAGGAAAGTATAACTGTTAAAGATGAATTATTCCGCATGGATAAGAGAAAACCACAACACAAAATTTATATCGCAACGGTCAATACAAACCAATGTTTGACATAAGATAGCAAAAAACAGGTAGTAAGGTATTCCAAAATACGAAATTACAAAATTACAATCTCAGCCTCACAGCAAGCCAAACTACACTTCCTTCGAAGGGGAAAGAGCTTTCAAAGTAGGAGAGTCAACTGTGACATCTGCGATAGAGGGAGAAAGGCCACTGCTAGACCGGGCAGACTTGTTGAGTAGAGCCTTTTTCTCCGCCACCTTTTGTTTGAGCTGAGTTGTGGCTATCCTCCGAATATCAGCATCACTACAATTCTTTATATCATCATACTGTGTCTTAAACACAAAGATCTCTGCGTTAAAGGTCTTCCTTAGTTCTGCAAGTTCTTGCTCGTGTTTCTTATTTGCGGACTCCAGCTGCAGTTGATAAAAGTTTTCTTGCTCACGGAGTTTCAGCTGGTACTCTTCTACATCAAACTCATAGCTAGCGGCTTGAGCCGCAAGAGTTTCTTTCATGACGTCAGAGTGCAAGGAATCTCGAGTTGCAAGATCTACTTTGAGTTGTTCAAGTTCAACCTCCAGGCTTGGAATCTTGTCATAAGAAGCCCTAAGATCCACGGCTGAGAGGCTTAGTTCACGGTTAACAGCTTCAAACTTCTTAAGCTCAGCTTCAAGCTTCACCTTCTCACAGACAAGGCTATGGTTGTATTGTACCAAGCCAGAATAGTCTCAAGTCATCCTAGTGCTGAGACCATTAACAACCGACATTGCTTTATAATACTCGGAATGAGCCTGTTCAGCCGAGAGGCCATCCATCCACTTCCGATCTTCCGGCAGAACGGAACCGTCGATCATAGCAAAACTGACAGTGGCATCGCTAAAAGCCGAGTCTTTGACGGTAACAACTTTTCCCCCTTGGCCCAAGGAGTAAAAACCAACAAAAGGAGTTGAAGATTTCGAAGAGCTGGAGGTTGTGGCCTTAGCAGGAGCAGGTTTGGGAATGGACTTAGCAGAGAAAGCATCACGATCAAAAATCTGAGAAGGTTGAGAATCTGGAAAAACCTTCAGTTTCCTCGAGGGGATAATCACGTTTCCGTCTGCGTCCTTCAAGGGAGGCGCCACCTTCACGGGAGGATCAGTGCAAAATTCAACACAATCAGGGTCAAGGACATCAGCAGGAGTAGAAGAACCTCCACCCACACGTTTCCTTTACCTATCAGCAGACCTTACATTTTCACTCCCTTCGTTAGGAATGACATGATCAGAACTTCCCATACTAGCCCCAATATCAGGCATCTGCAGGGGCGAAGAGTTAGCACCCAAAGAGTCAGGATCAGAGAAATCCCCTTCACTGAGTACATCGACATCAGAATCATTTAGATCTTCCATCGGCTGGCTAGTACGACCACGACGGATGTAAGGGGGAGCTTTCCTCTTCGGCCTCAGGTTGTCAACAAAAAGGTCACCTTCTCCTTCGGAGATATGTTCAAGCCCCCCTTGGACTACCTGAAAGGGATGAAGATCACAAACGAAAGAGTCACGGGGAACATCTAAGAAAAAAATTGAATTATAGAGAATATAGGAAGCAAAGGAAAAAAGCTTAACCTTGGCGGTTGTCTCTTTCCTTTGAACTGACTTCCCTCTATGACTTCCTTGTGGCAACGGACACCGTGATGATGGCTGTCTAGAGACTGAAGGTCTTACTTTCTTCTTCAGAGGCGCCTCTCTTTCAGGGTGATCATTGAGAGGCTTGCCGCTATGATGATCTCTGATAAGGTAGTTATCAGCAGTGGGCGAATTCCTGGGGACGCAGACAGGCAAAATAGTGTTCCCAATGTCTCCCAAATCACCTAAGAATTCGTTACCATTGACCTGGGCTTTGGTAATGTGATTTAAATCCTCCCATTTGATATCATCACCTTCCCCGAGGATGACGTCAACTGGAGTTGAGTTTGGCGTGAATTTAGTATGACCGTCACCGTCTATTTCTGCACGGAAGAAGAATAACTTTAATAGAAGCAACAAGTTAATAAAACGTGTAAGAGAAACAGAGAGGCTTACCACCAAAATTGAAAGACCAATACTCCAATTGGTTGGAGATACCTTCACCCTTACCGCCAAAGGAACCACCGACTAGGATTGGAAAGTCGGCCCACCGCTTATCACTGCTTACCATATTCTAGATAATACCATTCCTACCATTCCAGCGAACGAAGTGGTAATAACCGACGCCAACCTTATCTCTATTCTTACTTAGGGTAAAGGTTTGGCGAATGGTTGAAAGGTTAATAGGGTTACCCTGACGGTTTAATTCGTTATAGGCACGTATTACCCTCCAGGAATTGGCATGGCCTTGCCCGGGAGGAATTTTATAAAAATTTAAGACATCACGGTCTAGGGAGGTGAGAGGAAAACGCAAACCAGCAAATATTTGGTAGGCCGTGACCATGATAGTGCCCTCCTCTTCCCCACCGTGATGAGCATATCTCAGACAGTCTTTAAAATGTTTATGTGTAACACATGGAGGGATCCTATAAAGGTTAGGGAGATGCCCTAACGTGGTCTATACTTATAAGTTTCAGGGTCGAAATAATCTAGAAAATAGAAGGTATTACTGTCACCACCGATGGCGGCAACTGAAGGAGCCGTTGCCTCCTCGGAATCCTCCAACAATTTCCTTTTCTTCTTCTGAAGTTTATCTCCGACCATTTTTTCCGGCGAAGGAATTCAGTTAAGAAAATTGGGAAGGCACCCAAACACTAAAACAAAATGTTCCTAGAAAAATAAAGAGAAAACAAAAGATGTCGGAAAATTTTGATCTAAGTTCTAAACAAAATATATGAAGTAACAGAAAACAAAATCATGGAATGACAAGAAAATAAAACTACAATTAGTTTTGATCAAATTAAAAGGGAAACCTACCTTGTTTGAGAAAAAGTCGGACGTTCCAGAAGAAGCTTAAGAGAGACAAAGTGGAAAGAGAAGGAGTAGAACGAAAGCTTGAGCAGCAACAAAAAAAATGGCGAAGTAAATGAGGAAGGAGAGACGAAGAAAGGGACTGCGCAGTAATTACCAATAATTACACCTTGAGGAACGAACATTTCACGTGCACTGGAACCAGTGAATAGTTTACACGTGGAATTATATGCAACACCACGAAACTCAACCGCCTCATGCAGATAACACGCTCTAGCCACGTGTCATTTGGGCGGCATATTTCAAACGATTTCGAAATTTCAAATTTTGGTACCAACATCAGTTGGCGAGACCCTTTGAGTACACTTCTCTGGTCCGTCATTTGTGGGCAACTTTCCATGAAAGTAACCGGTTTACTCACGGATGACGGTCAGAGAGGAGGCGATGCAAGTACATGGATCATCACGGATAGATGGCAAGTAAGAGGGTAACAGACGTTAGTATATAGGTGACCCTCAGGACTAGGGAATCAAAGGACAAGATCATTCTAGGAAGACACACATATGGCACGTGAGGCTAGCTGTATTACACTCAGGAGAAATGCAAGGCTACCAGAGGACCACGTTGAATAAAGAATAGCGGTAGGATCAAGGTTTATATCCAAAGGCCAATAGCTGGCGGTGGACATCAGGTATAAAAACAAACTAGCCTAACCCTAAAAGGCAGGTAACATTTAGATTGAATACTCTCTCTCTCTCTCTCTCTCTCTCTCTCTCTCTCTCTCTCTCTCTCTCTCTCTCTCTCTCTCTCTCTCTCTCTTTCTATTTTTAGGGTTTACTTCCTATTCTAGTCGAAATCTGAACTAGCTTAACCGTCGAACCGTCTTCCACTGGTAAAACCCAGTGGACTTTCAGGTACAATGGAACAAAGGAGACACCGGGGATCCATCCTTCTCCAGCAGAGAAGCTCGCGGAAAACGAGCTTACAAGCAGTACAGAGAAAATCAGGCAGATTTCATGTCAACAATTTCCAACTCGTAGTTGTACTTATATCGACTCGTACATGTACTATCAAAGACTTGTGCACTTGTGATTGTAACTAGAGTTTAATTAATCTATTAATATAGGTTGTTAAACCGTCACAACATTCAATGTGCTCTACAAGTAAACAATTATACAATCAGTATTAAATCTTCACAAATAAAATAATATATACAACAACGGTAAATATTATTCGACACTATACATGACATGGACACAACATTTATTTCACTTCAAAGTAAAGAAAAACTTTTAAACAGCTCCACCAGTACATAAAAGATCTGAACCAATCATACCAGGGCTCTTCAATCATAAATTTTGGAAAATAATATGAGCTCCATGCACAGGCCATGTTGTAGCCCTGCAAGCCGGTGAATGCTTATAATTTGGAGATATAGTGAATGAAAACTTCTGTAAAATCATAGCAAGAGTTAGTTTAGCTTCTATCAGCGAAAAATTCATTCCAAGGCACACTCGTGTCCCTGACGAGAATGGCATAAAAGCCCTTGAACTTTTAGATGCCTTCGCAACCCCTTCAGCAAATCGAGCTGGGTTAAAATCATCAACATCTTCTCCCCATTCTTGTGGATCATGATGAACTGCAATGAAGGGAATTTCTATGTTTGTTCCTGCTGGAATTTTTAGGTTGCCAAGCTTTGTTTCCTTTTCCACAATCCTCAGTGAAAATGGTTGCGGAGAGTAGAGTCTGAGAGTTTCGTTCACAATCATATTCAACTGCGGCAAGTCAGACATTTTGTGAAAACAATAACTGTTAGTTATTATGCATATCCCTTTAGTTGAGCACAACTAAGAGGTTATAATAATCTTCTTGAGCAATGCTTTAAGTCAAGCCATGTTTGTAATTGAGAGGTGGATATGATGGTGTACTTTTGAATGGTTGAATAAGCACATTAGAACTTAGAACTTACAATTTTGAGGCGCGCAGCAGATTCATAGTCAGGTGGATTTCCTTGTAGAACTTGTTCAACCTCATGTCTTGCTTTGTCTTGCCAATCAGTATGAATGCTCAGTAGGATACAGGCCCAAGTCGGTAACACAGAAGTTGATTGAAAACCAGCAAGAAAAAAAGTTCTGCATTCGTCAATCATCTCTTTGGATGACATTTTATGTCCATTATTTCCATCATTGTTAGTTGCGGACAACATCAATCCTAGGAGATCCTTATTATCTTTGTTTGTTTCATCTCGGCAGCTAATGAGTTCTTTGAATATTTCTTCCAACTCATTACGCAACCTCCGATTTTTTATGTTGAAAGGAGTAGGAAGGAACCTGCGTTGCAAATGGATATGTGATTGTGTTCTTGATTTTCACAAAACCCTATTTATTCAATGCCCAGTGAATGCATGTACGCGAGATGGATGAATTTCTTACCTTGAACCAGGGATGTAAACCAATCCAAAAATTTGTTTCAAAATGTTTATTTGTTCCATTTGCAACTCCACAATGCGGTCTACCCTTTTGAAGTTGCTTTGAAATGCAATTCGAGCAAATATATCTTTTGTCAACGTGCGGAATAGGCTATTAACTTCAAGCTCTGGTCCATCTCTCCTTATTAAATCTTTCCAGACTGTGATCATCTCATTGTTGCAGTTTACTATGGTTTGCACGTACCCCTGTAAGATCCTCTCAAATCATGTTCACTAGCTAGTCCATTTAGAAAAAAAAATAAAAAACAAAAAAAAAACCAGTATTGGAAGATGGATTTAATTAGGTACCTTTATTGCTTCAATATGAAAAAAGGGATTTAGAATTTTTCGATGGCGAGCCCATAATTCTCCTTCAGCAACAACCAAACCGTTACCAATTAATTCGTAGATGGCTGGATTTGGTATGGCTTTCAAAAATAATTGGGTATTATGCAGAATCTCTTTGAGGAGTTCTGGATCAGTAACAACCAACCTTGGGGTCGGACCAAACCAGTAGAAGAACACTCTCCCTATCAAACATTCAGAACCATTAAAACCATTAGCATATAACTGAACTTTACCCTTCTGTGTAATAGTTCCCTAGGGCAAAAGGTTTGGTTGTTATATTTTTGATCATGGAAAATCAACCAAAATTAAAATAAGTTACACGACAAGAATAAAATTACACCTGACATTCCGAGGTAGGGTTCCAGTGGAAAAATATACCGTATTTTTCTTTCCAAAGATGTAAATGAGGCACCAAATCTTGAATGATGGTGTGCTTCATTTGACTGCCTATTGGTGTCACCACCGTATCGAGTTTCGCTTTCGAACTATACATCTTGGCCAACTCCCTGAAACTCCCAACAAGGAATTTATAAGAAGGACCTTCAATTCCTTGGTTTCTTAATTTCTGCTCTATCTTTCTTGGATTCCACCATGTAGCTATTAGAATCTTTCTTAGTAACAAGAAGATAATAAGATAACCAAAACAAAAACTCACAAGATCAAAACCACCCATTTTCTGCTCTCTTTCTCTTCCCTTTTGCACCCTTCTTATAATGTCAATGGCTTGACTTTTTTTTTTTATGTGATTTCTCTCAATAGAAGCTACTGATGCCCATTGGTGTAGCTAAAAACCACACAGTCGTTGAATAAAAAAGTTTCAACTAGCCATGAAAATACTAATTGAAAACTTGGCACCTGTTTTAAGTTTTAAGTATTCCCATTTGACCTGAATGAATAGACTTTTAGTCACCATAGTAGCTGGGTAACCTGTGCTATGCACCCGGGTATGAGAAAAATAATATTGGGTTTTATATTTATATGAAAATATAATGCTTAGTGCAGGGGTGTGAAAAAAAGTAAAATTACACTTTAGTGGGAGAGTGGTGTAGAAGTAAATTTCGGTATAACTTAGGATCCTGTTGCGTGCAACGGAAACAAATACACAACTAATAAGGGGGATTATAAATATAAAGAAAACAAAAAAAATACAAAAAAACAAAACAAGCAATCACACACGACACATGATTTACGTGGTTCGCTAGCTAACATGCCTACGTCCACGGGGAGAAAGAATGAATCTTTTCTTATAGAGACGATTTTACATGCCCTCATGAAGAAACCGAAGTGTTCTTCCTCACAAAAATTCTCTCAAATTCTTTAATGGCTTCTCACAATCTCTCATACATATAAGGTTAGGTTTTTCCTACTACTAAATTACTTTATCATAGCCTTACATGAAATGGGCCCAAAACTTGGGCTTTCACTTTCTGTTAGAAATATGGAATTGTTCGAACCATAAAACAATTGTTCGAACATATATCGCAATGTTTGAACATATTACCAACATGTTCGAACAAAACCTCGTTAATCAATTTCGTATACCAATATGTTCGAACCATACTTACATTGTTCGAACCAACTTGTGCTGTTGGCAGTCAGTAATTAACAATCAACTAGTGCTAATTAACAACATTAATCTGATAACCTTATCTTCCCGCAACTATAGTGTAAACAACAATTCTCGACCTTGGCAAAGATTCAATAAATTTAAACCGATACCAAGCACAAAGTCAATACCAATCTCCCCACACATGTCCGGAAGGATCACAACGGCTGCCCACCTCATGGTTGTCTACGTACCCATCTCCTAAGGGATCAATCCATCGTAGTTCATTTCAAACCACTATCAACACAAAGGAAGGATGTGGACCAAGTCCAAGAAATGATGAACTTATTCCCAAAAACCACGCTGGTCACGCCTATACACCACGTTTCCGTCGTAGACAAAGCAACAATAGAATGTAATGTAGATCTCCTGTTGATAGATCTCACCAAGTGACTATCATAACCAACATCCACATAACTAATACGCCATCGACTCAAATTCCTCCCCTGTTGAAATAACAAACCAATCTCCACACTATCTCGAATGTAACAGAGAATCCATTTCATAGCTTCCCAATGTCTCAAACCATGATCACACTTGTATCTACTTACAATGCCC
Source organism: Aquilegia eximia (assembly GCA_023053565.1). NCBI lineage: Eukaryota > Viridiplantae > Streptophyta > Magnoliopsida > Ranunculales > Ranunculaceae > Aquilegia > Aquilegia eximia. The sequence continues at coordinate 5,171,687 of JALIGU010000012.1, forward strand.
ACTGCTCGTGAAATGTCTGCTTTAGCACATGCAACTCGTCATTCTCTATAACTACAAACCTACTAGGCTGAGAATTACATATCATCTCATCGAGCTCTCCATGTAAAACAACTGTTTTCACGTCAAACTGAGCTAACACCAAATCAAATTGCACTACCAAGGCCATAAGGATACAAAAACTTACCTTCAAACGCACATTGACTTCAGCCCAAAAGAGTTAGCTAACAAACAAAACTCAAATGTTAATCCCTTTTTGTCTGGCTAAAATTAAACTATTTATTAAACTAATTTAGAAGTAAGCTACTGTGGTTAATCCACGTCTTAGAATTGGGTAACTTTGAATGACGAAAGTGAACTACTATGAATGTCGTTTATGAAAAAGGGAATAATATATATGAGTTTTATTTTGAAAATGAAGATATGATTTTTGAAATAGAATATAATATAAACTTAAACTAAACTAAATTATACTAGAAAGCAAGTAATTTAAGGTTTATGAATATGAGATGGATTTAGGGTTCAACTTCATCATTCTAGATAAATATCAAATCTTAGCAATGCTCTTTGTTTTTTATCTCCAACTAATTATATCTCTAACAATCTAATTGGAAGTAAATTATCTTCCTCTCGGCCTAGACAATTTATTCACCTTAAGCTACTACAAATGATTTTGTAGAGAATTCTTTTAATAGAACTTCAGGGCCTCGAAACATACAATAATGACTTATAACCTCTCATTACTAGATACACGCCAAAGGAGGTAAAATTGCACATCTCTCCTAAAGATATAAAATTAGCTAATTTCTTTCTCTCGATATAAAAGTAACTAACTACAACACATGAGGTATCAAAAAGTCTCACACATGTAAAAAATATACAAAACTGTCAAACTAGGACCTCAACTTGGCCGAATTTATCAATTCAAACACCTTACTTCTAAATCATTACTGTAAATGCAGAAATAAGTTAGGTGAACAGAGTGCTGAAAAAGATGATCAAAGATATAAGTGGGAAGAGATTTGAGGATGAGAAGTGGCTGAGCTATCTTAGAAGATAGTTGTCTACGTATATGAGAATGACCAGGTCCCAGAATCAAGCCTACGTAGTTCATATTTATAGGTGATTGGGACAACAACTAGCTCATTAATTGTCTAACGGTAGGATCAATTAATGAGCAAACGTTACAAAGTGATTGTGAAATATATTGTAACTGAAGAGAATAAATGTGTTGAATAAGGGTGAGCTTGGAGTGAGGTCGAACAAGATAAACCCCAGCTCGAGTGAGCTCGAGCAAAATTGGGTTCACGTCGAGTGACGACGAATTGAAGTCGGATCTTGATTGAGTTTGGTGAGCTCGAGGTGAAGCCGAGGAAAAATGTGTCCACCTCATTTGATGTCGAAGGTTTAATATATAAATTGGGTTCGAAATGGTCGCTTAAGTGAGCTCGAGGGAGCTCGAATATATGGGTATATACATAGCCCATTTTCATCCGGATTGAAGTGGGCGAATTGAAATGAAGTAAAATGAGCTGACTTCGATTTGGATGAAAACAAAGATGTTTCATTGGAATGATCAGTGAGTTTCCTTGAAGTAGGGGGTTTCTTGTGAGCTCGTTTTTGGTGTTGCGGTTGTCTTTTGATGTAGATAGGTGGCTCTATAATGCGAGGGACGAAGCTTTTGGTCTCGCCTTTGGATTTGCGTTGAGCTTTCTTGAGTTGTCCAATGTCTTGGTCGACGAGGTAAGTAATGATGCACGTGAGCTCGCTTTGGGAGTTGCACCGAGGTCGAGTGAGCTAGAGAAAAAATAGTGTCCACCTCATTTGAGCTAGATGAGAGTGAACTACATGAGCTCGGGTGAGCTAGAGGAAAAAAATGTTCACCTCGTTTGAGCTAGATGAGAGTAAACTAGATATGTTAAGTGAGCTCAGGTGAGCTAGAGGAAAATAGTGTTCACTTCGTTTGAGGTAGGTGAGAGTGAACTAGATATGTTAAATGAGCTCGGGTGAGCTAGAGGAAAATAGTGTTCACCTCATTTGAGGTAGATGAGAGTGAACTAGATATGTTAAATGAGCTCGGGTGAGCTAGAAGAAAATAGTGTTCACCTCGTTTGAGGTAGATGAGAGTGAACTAGATATGTTAAATGAGCTCGGGTGAGCTAGAAGAAAATAATATTCACCTCGTTTGAGCTAGATGAGAGTGAACTAGATGAGCTCAGGTGAGTTAGAGGAAAACAATGTTCACCTTGTTTGAGCTAGATGAGAGTGAACTAGATGAGCTCGGGTGAGCTAGAGGAAAACAATGTTCACCTCGTTTGAGCTAGATGAGAGTGAACTAGATATGTTAAGTAAGCTCGGGTGAGCTAGAGAAAAATAGTGTTCACCTCATTTGAGCTAGATGAGAGTGAACTAGATATGTTAAATGAGCTCGGGTGAGCTAGAGAAAAATAGTGTTCACCTCGTTTGAGGTAGATGAGAGTGAACTAGATATGTTAAATGAGCTCGGGTGAGCTAGAGAAAAAAAGTTTTCACCTCGTTTGAGCTAGATGAGAGTGAACTAGATATGTTAAGTGAGCTCGTGATCTCCGAGTTCATGTGTCCATTTTTCCATGCGAATTGATTTGTTCTTGTTTTCCAGCACTTGTGTGAGTGGTGCATCAGTGATGATCCTATCTTGTGTGGTTTTGACTTTCTAGATGCAAAAACTAAAGCTAATTTTTTTTTTCAAGATTAGTATATCATACCTCGGATTAAAGCAGTCTTTTACTGACGAAGTAGATAGACCTTTTGATGTATTTTTCATCTCGAAATAGAACTACGCTAATTGCATGTTCTAAAGTTCCAAGGTAAAACCCCAGCACGTCACCTTCTTAGGGTACTGTACTTATCGGAGGCATTGCAAGGTAGAGATTGATCTCATCGAATGCTTGTTGCAATTCTTGTGCCTACTCATATTTTGTGCCTTCTTCAAGATTTGAAGTAGTGGTCTCTGTTTGTTTGATGTTATAGCTATGAATTTGTTCAAAGCTGCTAACATACCATTGAGCATTTGAACCTGTTTTTTTTGTCTTTGGACTTGGCATTTATAATATTGCTTTGATCTTTTTTGGATTTGCCTCAATACCTCGTTGAGTAATTATTCTGAGGAACTTTACTGATGCCATTCCGAATAGGCATTTTTCTGGATTGAGCTTCATGTTGTATTCATGAAGTCGTTGAAATATTTTCTTGGGGTTGGTTATGTGTGATGATTTTTGGAGGGTCAGATGGCTGAATGATAGCCTTGCCATTGTTGGCTTGTGGGATATCGTTGACAATGGGCTTTGGTGTGCTCGCACCTGTCTTGGTAGAGGTCTCGTTAACAGAGTGCTGTAGTGAGCTCACAACTGTCTTGGTAGAGATCCCATTGATAGATGACTAAAGTGAGGTTGTAGTTGTCTTGGTAGAGGTCTCTTTAACAGAGGGCTATAGTGAGCTCGCATCTGTCTTGGTAGAGATCTCATTGATAGATGGTTGAAATGAGCTCGCAACTGTCTTGGTAGAAATCTCATTGACTGATGGTTGAAGTGAGCTCGTAGTTGTCTTCGTGGAGATCTCGTTTGACAAAGGACTTTGGTGAGCTCACAACTATCTTGGTAGAGATCTCGTTGATAGTGGGCTTTGGTGAGCTCGCATATGTCTAGCTTGGTAGAGATCTTGTTGACAAAGGGCTAAAGTGAGCTCACAGTTGTCTTGGTGGAGATCTCCTTTGACAGTGGGCTTTGGTGAGCTCACAACTATCTTGGTAGAGATCTCGTTGACAGTGAGCTTTGGTGAGCTCGCACATGTCTTGTTAGAGATCTCGTCGACAAAGGGCTAAAGTGAGCTCGCAGTTGTCTCGGTGGCCTCTGACTTGCCAAGAAGTGGGATGACCTCAAGAATTGCATGGCATCCATGTGCCTCAATTTGGTCACCTTGGAGTTCCATGTTGCCTCTGAGGCCAGGAAACTTGATGACTTGGTGATGAGTTTGTGGAACAATTTTCATCCTGTGGATCCATTTCCTACCCAAGAATGCATTGAACTTGGTTGGAACGTCCAAAATGAAAAATGTGCACTTGACAGTGACTTCATCTTCTCCGGTTGAGATTGGGAGGTAAATCTCACCATTTGTTTCAGTTTCAGTAGAGTTGAATGCAAAGGTGACTTGTAGGTCATAGAGCAATGAGTGTTGCATCTCGGATGAGCTGCCTGGGAGTTGTTGGACCACTTTTGCTTTGTTTATGAGCTAAAATATATGGTGAATGTGTTAACTTCATTAGTGGTGGCTCCGTTTCGTGAAACAGCTGTGGAACTCTTCAGTTGAGCATTTTCAGTCACCAACATGTTGATAATTGGTTTGTTTGTGAAGTTGCTCAAACTGTTTAGGTGATTCCGGCAATGGTCTTTGTCTGGTTGATATTCGATCACAGTCAGTCGAAGCCAATGTAAATGCAAAAATAAGTTAGGTGAACAGTGCTGAAGAAGATGATCAAAGATATAAATGGGAAGATATTTGAGGATGAGAAGTGGATGAGCTATCTTAGAAGATAGTTGCCTACGTATCTGAGAATGACCAGGTCCCAGAATCAAGCCTACGTAGTTCATATTTATAGGTGATTGGGACAACAAATAGCTCATTAATTGTCCAACGGTAGGATCAATTAATGAGCATACGTTACAAAGTGATTGTGAAATATATTGTAACTGAAGAGAATAAATGTGTGGAATAAGGGTGAGCTCGCAGTGAGGTCGAGCAAGATAAGCCCCAGCTCGAGTGAGCTCGAGCAAAAATGGGTTCACGTCAAGTGACGACGAATTGAAGTCGGATCTTGATTGAGTTTGGTGAGCTCGAGGTGAAGTCGAGGAAAAAGGTGTCCACCTCATTTGATGTCGAAGGTTTAATATATAAATTGTGTTCGAAATGGTCGCTTAAGTGAGCTCGAGGGAGCTCGAATATATGGGTATATACAATTACTTTATGTTGCTGCACATCTGAACTACCCCCAAAATAACAAAGATTTGTTTGAAATACACCATAGAGCATCAAGATTTTTATCGAAAAAAAAAATGGAGTATCAAGTTTCAACTCGATTTCTGTTGAATGGGTATTGAATAACAAATATATTGCATTTTTTTAAATTAGCCATTTCACAAACCTGCGAATTTCTTTGTTATAATCATTTTTTGCTCATTGGTGGTTGCTTGAAGTAATTTGAAAGAAGAAGAACCACTAATCATATTGCTTGAAGTAATTTGGAAAACGCTGAAGACAACAAGGATGTTGCTGACAAAGAGCGTCTACAACTCTCCAGATCAAAAGAGACTCCGAGGATTGGGTTGAGCGAGTCAGAGTCCTCCCTCTCCAGAGGTATTCACCGAGATAGAAGGCCGGCCACTGAAGCGTCCACGCCCCATTCAACGGTGTGATAAGTCATCAAAAGTGTATATTTATCCCCCGAATAACACCTTGTTTGCATAGCACTTTTTTTTTTTTGGTTGGCAAGCGAGGTTGAGGGGACCCCCTACCCCTTTTAAATTACATGTCGAAACTTATATCAACAATCAACTGTTGACGTGTTTCGAACCAACAACCTCTCCACTTTGTGAGAGGGGTGCTACCATTGAGCCACAGGCTCATTCGCAAAAAAAAAAAAAAAAAAAAAAAAAAAAAATGGTTTGGTAAGCCTGTTTTTAATGAGATCAGTAACTCGGTAATGCTGGCGGGATTTGAACCACAGACCTCTGGTATCATCACCCAGAGGTTTTACCAGTTGAGCCCAATTGACACCTGCAAAAAATGGTTTGGTAAGCCTGTTTTGTTTGCATAACACTTAGCTTATATTATTGTATTATATCAATTGATTAATGATTTCTTGTCTATTGTGTAGGTTTCATGAGCCGAAATGCGAATATTCTGTTAAAGCCTGCCAAAAGTCAAGAAAAGCAACCAAAAATGTGTTATTTGCACTAAGAGAGGAGAACTGATATTTGCACCCATAGATCTACTGAGGGCACCCCACGGTTGGTCCTGTTGATTTAAATTTATTTCAAAGTGGGGCGGTCCGAATCTCAGCCCAAACCGGGTCCTATTGAAGCCCACAAGTCAGAATTTCTATCTTAGGCCTTATTTAAAGTCCAATCTTAAAAAGACTCTACAAGGAGATCCAGAAGTCTGATTTGGGCCCATGAGCTATCAAACTGAAGGTCTTGGTCCAAGACACAACATAAGCCTAAAATAATTAGGTTTTCCTGAAGAACTAATGTCTCTAAAAGACAAACAGCAGAAGCCACGATTTTGACCTAATTTGGAAGTTTTTGCATGCAAGTATTATGCTTTCTATTTATTATATAAGAGAAGTAGTTAATAGGGTTTAGATAGTTTTTCATATAGAGAGGAAAGTGAATATTTGTGAGAGAGAGTTCATCATCTTCTTCTTTTGTATCAACTCAATCATTATCAATCAAATCAAATCACTTTACTTTATGATGTTTTGTTATTTAATTATTCATTCCATGGTGTCATCATCAAGGATGAGTAACTAAATCTCCTTAGGGGGATGGTTCAAGCACTCAAGATGATGCAAAAACACCATGTTTGTTCTTAAAAATTATTGTGATTCAAAGTTCTTAATGCTTATTTATTTCTAATTCGCGATATGAGGTAAGTATGATTATTTGCATGTTATTGTTATCCATATTGTTAAAATACTATTGTTAGGGTTTAGGGAGACTAAGCTTTAATGGTTGTGTTTATATTGATTGAAGATGTGTAGTGAAATAGCTGAGAGGTGATTATTACATATCTGCAGTTAGTATCTTTTATTGGAACCCTTTTGTAATTAAATCAAATAGCTGAGAGGTGATGATTTAGTTATGAATTAATATGTTGAGTTAATTAAATTGAATAGCTGAAGTAAGAAATGCCCCTATGGCCCAAGAAGCTACCCTTCGGGTTTACTTTTCACCTTTGGCCACTGGACCACCTACCTGCATAGTCTTACCCGAGACAACTGCAGATAGCTATGGCATTCGCCCACAGATTGTGGGCATGTTGCCTAAGTTCCATGGACTTCCACGGGAAGATCCATATCAGCACCTCAATAAGTTTCTGACTGTTCTCAATACTTTTAAGGAGAAACATTTGTCTGAGGAGGAAGTCAGCTTCAGATTATTCCCTTTTTCCCTTGAGGATAGAACATCTCACTGGTTACATGGCCTTCCTTCCAATTCTATTGATACCTGGGCTCAAGTAAGTAAAACATTTTTGACAAAATTCTTTCCTATTACCAGAACTAATCACATAGTTGATGCCGTAAGAAGTTTCCGACAAAAAAAGGGCGAGGTATTCTTTGATGCATGGGAGAGGTTTCAAGACCTATTTTTTCGGTGTCCACACCACAAAGTAGATGTCACCAAAAAATTAGGATTCTATATAGAGGCCTTAATACTATGACTAGAAACACAGTTGAAAGCATGAGTGGTGGAGATTTCCTTGATTATTCCACCACCAAGGCTTTAGCTTTCCTTGAAAAGATTGCTACTAATAGCCAGCAATGGGACATACCTGGACATACCCGGAGAAACACTACCCCAGACTCATTTGAACCTAGAGGTATATATGAAATCAAACCCGACTCTGAACTTAAAACTTTACTTCATGGTTGAGCCAAACAGGTACAAGGACTTGGCGTGTCCTTAAAGCCCCCATCACCTGTTATGAGTGCCTCCACTCTCTCATGTGATGCTTGTCATGACCAGACCCACACTGCTTAATTTTGCCCTCTCCTTTATAATTCACCAGAAACTGAGGAAATCTGTGCGTTTAACTATGCCGGGAGGACCAACTTTACTAAGGGCAATGCCACGTACCCATACATGGACCGCTCCAATCTGTCTTATTCTAATAATCATCATGCGGCTCCACCGGGTTTTAATAACTCTTATGGGCAACGTAGCAATGCCACGTATGTTGGTAATACTGATAATCGGAACAGGGGACCGGTTCCTCCTTACTCAAACAATGCTCATCACATGAGTAGTTCCAGGGACCATGTGCCAACTAAGCAATCTGCCCCACCTAAGACCTCCCTTGAGGATGTGCTTGCCCGTTTCATTCAACAGACCGAGGCGTCTATTGAGTCAAATGCCCAAGCCATCTAGAGGATTGAAAAAAACTTGATGAAAATGGTAGATTCCCGGGACAGTCCATCCCGAACCCCAAAGGCAAGGAAGTTGCCTTGGTGACGGATACTGCAAATCAGCTTGCTGAAGTAAAATCGGTTTCCACCCATAGGTCAGGAAAACATGTTGATAATCAAATTAATTATACACCGAGTCCTAACATTGTGACCCCGGTTACCTTTGCACTTGTTGCCCCACCTAAAGCTCCGGCTAATGAGGCAACCACCACTAAGCTGAAGAAGCCTGTCCGTCAGATTGTGGACCCTCCACGAACTTACAACCCGCCTGTACCTTACCCCCAGAGACTCACAAGGTCTCTAAAGGAAGTCCATTAAGCAGAGGAAGTACTTGATGTGTTCAAACATATAAATATTAATATACCCTTCCTCACGGCTATTAAACAGATACCTTCCTATGCTAAGATTTTGAAAGACTTGTGCACCGCCAAGAGAAAAACAAATGTGTCTAAAAACGCGTTTGTAGCGGAGGAATTCTCTGCACTTGTCCAACATAACAGCGTGGTAAAATATAAGGACCCTGGAAAATCGACCATACCCTGCAAGCTTGGTGACTAGTTCATGGGAAAAGCTTTGTAGACTTAGAAGCGAGTGTTAACCTTTTGCCTTACTCCTTATACCTCAGCCTAAGTCTAACAAACATGAAACCCACGAAAATGTCTTTACAACTGGCCGACAGATCATTGAAAGTACCTAGAGGAATAGTTGATGACCTGTTAGTTAAAGTTTCTGACTTTTACTTCCCCGTTGACTTTGTGGTGTTGGATACTGAACCTACTGCCGATGACTCGATACCCATCATCCCTGGCCATCCATTTTTTGCCACCTCTAATGCTCTCATAAATTGCCGGAACGGTTCTATGGTTCTCACTTTTGGCTCCATGACTGTTGAAGTTAATATATTTAACCTTGGCCAACAACCCCCTGATCTTTCCTTATCAGAAGATGTGTGCCTTCTAGACTCATTACCTTATGAGATGGTGCATAGTTATTACCCTGAAGATCCGGTTGTTCACTGCCTTGCCATGTATAATATAGACTTTGACATTGACCAATCTATTGCCCAAACCAATGCTCTTCTTGATACTGTGCCTATCTTTGAACCTAAAGACCCTGAGGCCCTTGATTCGATTTGTAGCATAGATTCTGAGACCTAAGTGAGACCATTACTCCGCCTCCTGTTACTCCGAGTCCTCTTCCTCCTGAGTTGAAATATGCTCATCTTGATTCAGATGGTAGTCATCCTGTTATTATTTCTTCATCTCTTACTACCGAACAAGAGAGTCACCTGTTAGAAGTTATCTTAGAGCATCGTTCTGCTATTGCTTGGTCCATACATGACATTAAAGACATTAGCCCTTCTGTCTGTTTTCATCGTATCATCTTGAGGACGATGCTAAAACTTCTCGTGAACCTTAGAGACGTCTTAACCCTACGATGAAAGAAGTTGTCCGAGAAGAGATTCTGAAACTTCTGGATGCAGGTGTAATTTATCCCATTTCGGATAGTCCCTGGGTTAGTTCTATTCATGTGGTTCCTAAAAAGGCCGGCATGATTGTAGTTACCAATGATAAGAACGAACAAGTCGCCACTAGAGTTCTAACCAAGTGTCGTGTTTGTATCGACTATAAGAAGCTTAATACAGTCACCCGAAAAGCCCATTTCCCTCTTCCTTTCATAGACCAGATGTTGGAACGCCTAGCTGGTCATTACTTCTATTGTTTCTTGGATGGTTACTCCAGTTACAATCAAATTCCTATTGCCCCTGAAGATCAAGAGAAGACAACATTTACTTGTCCTTTCGGCACTTTCGCTTATGCACGTATACCGTTTGGCCTGTGTAATGCACCTGCTACTTTCCAGAGGTGTATGTTACATATCTTTAGTGATATGGTAGAACGATTTATGGAGGTGTTTATGGATGACTTATCCATATATGGTTCATCTTTTGAAGAGTGTCTTAGTTATCTTTCTTTGGTTTTTAAGCGTTGCATAGAAAAGAATTTGGTACTTAACTGGGATAATGTCATTTCATGGTTAGAAAGGGGATAGTTCTGGTTCATGTCGTCTCTCTTGAGGTATCCAGGTTGATAAAGCTAAAGTAGATCTTGTTTCATCCTTGCCTATTCCTAAGTCTATTAGGGATATTCGAGCCTATCTAGGCCATGCACGATTTTATCGACGCTTTATCCTAGATTTTTCAAAGATAGCTCGCCCCTTAACAAATTTATTGCTTAAGGATCCACCTTTTGATTTCACAAAAGAATGCAAGAGCGCCTTTGGAAAACTTAAGACCGCCTTCACGACTGCACCCATCATTAGGCCGCCTAATTGGTGTAAACCCTTTGAGCTGATGTGCGATGCATCAGACTTTGCTGTTGGGGCTGTTTTAGGTTAACGTCTAGATGGTAAGCCCCATGTCATATATTATGCTAGCAAGACTCTCAATGATGCTCAACGTAATTATACCACGACGGAGAAAGAATTGTTAGCCATAGTATATGCTCTTGATAAGTTTCGTTCCTACCTTTTAGGTACCTATACTGTCATCTTCACAGATCATGTTGCTATTAGATTTCTTCTCTCCAATAAGGAGACTAAACAACGCCTTATTCGTTGGATTTTGTTGCTTCAAGAGTTTGACCTTGAGATTAGAGATAAAAAAGGGACCGAAAATGTAGTAGCCGACCACTTGTCTAGACTCGACCGTCGTGAGGATTCTAGTGTCATTTCTGAGAACTTTCCTGATGAGCTTCTTTTTGCAATATCGAATGCTCCATGGTTCGCAGATATAGTTAATTACTTGGCTAGCAACAAGTTTCCAAGTAATTGGATCAAGCAAGATAGATCCAAATTCCTTGCTAATGCCAAGCATTATTTCTGGGATGACGCTTACCTTTTTAAGTACTGTCCTGACCAGATCATTCATCGTTATATTCCCAATTGGGAGCAACAAGAGGTCCTTAAGTTCTGCCATGAGCATGCTTGTGGAGGACATTTTAGTGCCAAAAAGACAGCTGCTAATGTATTGCAGTGTGGTTTTTATTCTCCAACCCTTTTTAAGGATGCTCACATGCATTGTACTGTGTGCATTCATTGTCAACAACTAGGAAAAATCACTAGGCGTCACATGATGGAAGTGTTTGATGTATGGGGGATAGATTTCATGGGTCCTTTTCCTGGTTGTCATGGTTTTTTGTACATTCTGGTCGCAGTGGACTATGTTTCTAAATGGATCGAGACCATTCCACAAGGCACAACGACCAAGAAACTGTAGTGAATTTTCTAAAAGAGTACATATTTGCCCGATTTGGCGCTCCCCGTGCGATCATTAGTGATGGGGGGGCCATTTCTGCAATAAAGCTTTTCAAAAACTTGTCCAAAAGTACGGAATTACTCACAAAGTGGCCCTTGCGTACCATCCGCAAACCAATGGCCAAGCTGAGGTTTCCAATAGAGAAATTAAAAACATTTTGCAAAAAACATTTGACCCTGAAAAGGTTGATTGGTCTCGTAGAGTCAATGATGCATTATGGGCCTAACGTACTGCTTTCAAAACTCCCATAGGCATGTCTCCCTTTCGTCTTATATTTGGAAAACCCTGTCACCTACCTGTAGAGCTTGAGCACCGAGCCTTCTGGGCAATGACAAAGCTCAACTTTAATCTCGACCAAGCAGGCAAGAAGAGAAAACTCTAGCTTTCTGAGCTTGAGGAACTTCGAAATGAGGCTTATGATCTTTCCAAGTCCTATAAATCTAACATGAAAAAACTACATGATCGTAGATCTTACGTAGAGATTTTCAAATTGGGGACAAAGTTTTACTATATAACTCTAGGTTGTATTTATTTCCAGGAAAACTACAGTCTCGTTGGTCGGGTCCCTTTGTTGTGTCTGCAGTGACACCCTTTGGTGCTATCACTTGTTTAAACCCTGCAGACAACTCTAAATTTCAAGTAAATGGTCCACGTCTTAAGCATTTCCATGAATTGTGGTCCCCTGAAGTTGAGAAAACTCTATTAGAGGACCCTACCTATTTAGACTGACCTTTGACCTGCTGGTATCCGGACCCTCTTTTACTCTATTATGTTGACTCTTTTTGAGAAGTGTGGTTGAAAGTGCCGGGACCATAGTCCACAAACTCTTACTGGCTGAGTATAATTGATCCAGTGCACGCCTTACTCTTGAGCGTCATCACCAAACAGACCTGTTTCTCGCTCTGTTTGGGGGTTGGGAAGTTATTTCTCATCTTCTTTTAAGTCTCGAGTATCTGACTTTAAAAGACTATTTGTTGTATATTAGACATCAGGATTTTGCGCATTCCACTCTAGTGTTTTGTCTCTCCTGTATCTTTGTTTAGAGTAGCCTTTATCTAGGGAGTGAATCCTGGTTGTCCGTCTGTCTGGCTGAAGACGTTAAACTTAGCGTTCCTGGGAGACAGCCCTGTGTATCTTCTAAGCCCGATCGTGCTTTAGAGCTCCTTATTAGTTGCTGGGTTTACTGGTTTAGTGGCTAATAACTATCTCTTTCGGATCTGTGTGTTAATTCTGTTTGGGGGTGGGCGCGGCCCACCACTCTGTTGCGGTTTGTTTGGTTAAATAATTATTACGGTTACAAAATTTGAATTTATTTAAATTTTTGGGATTTTAATAATTATTGCTAGACTTTTGAGATTTTATTTGACATCTTAATGGTACTTATATTCGCGAGAATATATTTATACATTATCGAGGAATTTTCAAAATTAAATTTGAATTATTTCGTGCCCTTCACCCATTCTGGGGGTAAATCCGTCATTTCCACTAAATCCAGTAGTGGGGGGATGCGTATCGGGGAAGTTACTTATCTATTTATACCCTTGGGTACATTAGAAGAGTCACGGTCAAAGTTAAATTCACTAGTCAAACCAAGTCAAACCGGTCAACAAAACCTTCTTCCATACCAGAACTCGACTCGAGTTCAATCTAGTGCTTTCAGAGCTCTACTCGAGAATTGAGGCAGACTCAATTTCTTTCTCCTCCAATCTCCCTTGTCTGTGGTCCAAATTTGATAATTCTTACGGGGTTTTGTTCCTCTCGTTGTCCTCTTCATTTCCATACCAATTTCTTCGAGAATCATGCCTCCTAGAGTTAGATCTAGAGTGATTATCCGGGAACGCGATTATTCTCGTTTATTCTACGATAATCGCCTTGGGAGTGGTTTTGTAGAGAGAATTCACGTCCTAGGTTGGGATGTACTCCTTGGCTCTGATTACGAGCCATTTGACCCTCAAATGGTTCGTAGATTTTACGAGTAGATGGAGTTGGCCGATGACGGCGTGTATATCAACTGGGATCCGGCTCATCGTTATTTGCTCACGCCGGACACTGTATCCTTAGTCACTGCGCTCGAGCTTGACGAGGCTCCTCTCCAGCAGGAGGCTGCGCTGGTGACACCGGACATCATCGAGGCTGTCCTCGTCGATGACCGGGCAGTTCACCGGTACATCAATCATATTTCGATTGGTTGGCTCCGAGTCAACCAGGGCTTGGTGGTACACTGGCCACCAATGTTTTTGGGACGACATGGATGATCAAGCTATTCTCGGAGGGGATTCATATCCTCCGGCTGCTTCAAGAGGACATCCACGGCTACTACATGGTCCGCCGTCTCTTCGCCACCATCATCGGGGCTCGAGCCACTTCTGCTCCTCTTCCAAGCCTAGTGATGTGTATTCTGCGCCGCTGGGAGGCGCCTCTTCTTCTTGCTCTGTCTCTGGAGTCGGTCGTCCGGCTCAAGGTCTCCAACCCGGGACAGTCTGCCTGCAGACAGTTGTTGTGGGACCCTCAGGAGGAGGTGCCCATCCAGTACAGGCCCGGCGACCAGCGGGCGTTTCACCAGCTCCATACTAATGAATAGCGGTTCTAGCTTCTCTGGAGAGGTATGGGCGAGATTTTGGACGTGGTCGAGGACTTGCACCGTCGCGTTGACGAAGGCCAGGGGCAATCTCGTCGATGATGGGGTTGAAATTTCTTTTTATTAGCAATTGTATTTTTCTTATGTATTTTTTTCTATTTTAGTTCTTGCACTCTTGTATTAAAATTTCAATCATTGTACTTTATTTCTAAATATTAATGAAAATGGTTGAATTTTTAATTTTTGCAAACTTTTGTCATTTTCTGAAAATTTTTAGCCATTCTTGGGCTTCATTGCAAAAATCTGGACTTGTGGATTTATTTTGAAAATTTTCTTGTTCTAGGGACCTAAGTCCAAATATTTTAACAGAAAGGATGTTAGGGTTTGATTTTTGGTAACCCTAAGGTTTTAGGCAATTTTTGGAGTCCTACTAGGGCTCAAACGTTTTATTTTTGGCCTATATATACCAAACCAATGTTCGAGGACCGTCACTCAAAAGTCAGAAAACTTTTCAAAATTTTTATTTTCTGAAGTTAGCCAGATCTCGTGTCGAGTTCCTTATAGGCCAAATCAAACTCGAGTCGAGTTTGAACCTGGCAGCAGTTTTCTGAGTTCGTTTTGTTTGATTTTTTCTCGGTTTTCGCGCTGGTTTTTGGTGTTTTCTCTTTTCTTTTGCAATGGTTAATGTTCAGAATGGATTGTGGATGCCGGATGGCATGGAGATTATTCCCAAGATGGATTTTTCGGGAATTATGGATAGTCCTTATGGAGCTTCTTTTTGTGATTGGATTTTCGACAAAGGTTGGGAAGGTTTTCTGTATGATTCTACTGCTATGTATTCCCCTTCTATGGTAAGAGACTTTTACTGTACGTTGCCCTTTGGCGAAGCTATTCCTTTTGATGGTTTCAAGGTTATTATGCATGGGTTCCCAATGTTTATTAATTCATTTGCTATCACTCGGGCATTGGGTATTCCACTTCTATTGCGCCCTGTCTTGCCACACCCTGATTATTTCCTTTCCAATCAAGTTGATATTTTTGGATAATTACCTAGATCACTTTGGACCTTGCACTTTTTCCTTCCATGCTGAGAATTATGCTAATTCTGCACCTACTACTTGCCTTCCTGCTAATGTGGCTACTGCCGCTTTATGGGTTATGCAGAATCTCTTAGGTGCAGAAAGATTGGATTATGTCAATGATGTTACTATGCATGTTGTCTATGGTATTGTTAATGATTTTCGTGCTCTTGACATATCTTCCTGGATTGTGGATAGTATTCGAAATGTTTTCCAAACTGGTCAGTTGATTCTCCCTACTGCTATATGTAAGATCATCCTTCGTACCTATCCTGACTGGAAGAACAGGTACAATGATTGGACTCACCTTACCCCTATGGATCCAACTCATCGTTTTATCAGGAGAAGTCGCCTATTCACTTGGGTGCCTAACACTGAATATGTAGAGTTTCCTGCTTTAAATAGAAACAATGATTTTATGAATGAGGGTGAAGGTCCTTGGAATGAGATTAGGGAAGTATTAACTCATTGGCGTGATAGTTTGGATGGTTTTCCTATAGAACAAGTTTGAAACCAATAGTGTAAAGTAGGATTTCCCTTTCTATTGAGTCAGTCCTTTAATTCAGTACATTTTATTTCAGTTGTGTCTTAGTATGGAATTCCTTGTAATCTCTATGTATGTGGAGATAATTTTGTTTGGCAGGAATTTATAAAGCGGTTTGAATTTTTAGTACATTCATGGTAATATCTTTCTTACTCTCTCTCCTATGCATAGTATGAGCGTTGAGGACAAGGCAATCTTTTTGTTTGGGGGTGGGGAAGTATTACAATCCTTTTTGCAAATGATTTTCAAACTTCTTTATCCACTTGTGTAAAAATTCAAAATTTTTGAAAAAAAAAAAAAAAAAAATTTGTTACAGACTTTTTCAAGTTTAATGGTTGAATTCTATCTTTTTCAAGTTTAAGGACATTTATTGCTTCACCAAGTAGTTGAGTCTTACACTACATTTGCATGAGCATAAGCATGGCATTCATCTGCATTTATTACAGATTACATGTGTAAATACAACTACACTTTGAGAAACTTGAGGAATAAGTGTGGAGACTTAACCTAGTGAGCTTTTGAGCCCCGTCCTTTTCTTGGAGAGATATTACTTCAATCAGGAGTCAAAAGACTCAACCTCTCAGTTTTGTCTGTTTTTAGTCTCATATTCATTTTTATAGTTAGCCTTGAGATGACATCAAGTGGGTGTAATATAAACTTGGGTCTTGTAGCTTATTCAAGATGTGATCACCATATTAGTACTTAGAAATGATACAAAGATACTTAGATAAACCCTGTTTGAGGGTATTTGATAAGTCCTCAAAAGTGTATATTTATCCCCCGAATAACACCTTGTTTGTCTAGCACTTAGCTTATAATATTGTATTATATCTACTGATTAGTGCTTTCTTGTGTATTGTGTAGTTTTTATGAGCCGAAATGCGAATATTGTGTGAAAGCCCGTAAAAAGTCAAGAAAAATAAGCGAAAAAGTGTTATTTGCACAAGAGAAGGAGAATTGATATTTGCACGCACAGATCTGCTGAGGGTACCCTACGGTCAAACAAGTTAACTTGACTTTATCTCAAAGTGGGGTGGTCCAAATCTCAGCCCAAACCGGGTCCTATTGGAGCCCACAAGTCAGAATTTCTATTTAGGGCTTTATTTAAAGTCCAAACTTAAAAAGGCTCTACAAGGAGATCCAGAAGTCTGATTTGGGCCCATGAACTATCAAACTGAAGGTCTTGGTCCAAGCTACAACTTAAGCCCAAGATAATTAGGTTTTCCTAAAGAACTAATCTATATACTATATAATAGTGGAGTCTAACAAGTGCCACATGGCGTGTTCTCAACAACTTGAGAATAGAACTTAAGTCCAACTTTAAGCCTAATTGAAGCCCAGTTGTAGACATCAAATGCCACATGACATTTTATTAGAGATTTGCTTAACTTTGGTGAGAGCCCAAATTAAAAAGGAAATCCACCTTCCATGTCAACAAAGATTTATAGAAACCTTAAAACCCTTTAGAACTTAATTGTAAATCTTTTTTTCCTACTAAATTCTTCGTCTATTTAAAAAACTTAATTCTTATATAAAAACCATACTAAATACAAAAAATATTAATTATAAATCTCTACAAATTTAGGTTAAGAAGGGCACTAAAAAAAAACTCGGTTCAACAAATCACTTATAAAGTCATTATAAACTCTCTACAAATTTAGGTTGAGAAAGGTATTAAAAAAAGTTTGGTGATTTTCTATTTTATTGAATAACACAAATCCCGGTGCATAGCACGGGTTCAACAACTTGTACTATATAATAGTGGAGCCTAACAAGTGCCACGTGGCGTGTTTACAACAACTTGAGAATAGAACTTAAGCCCAACTTTAAGTCCAATTGAAGCCTAACTTAATGTTATATCAGTAGAGATCTATAAAAACCAATTTAGCAAAACCTTAATTACGGCTAAACCCTCTTCAGTCCTTCTTCCTCGCTTCTAAATCTTCTCTCTTTCCAGCCTTCTAAATCCCTTCACTAACTAGCCGACCAGATAATTATATGTTCCGTAACTACGTATTTTGTAAAAACATTCTTGATTTGTTTTCGTAATTTTGTAATCATGCAGCTACAACCTCCATCATCATCAACAACAAAGACTGGTAATCCTTTTCAATTACCATGTTAATCTAATTATGATTTTGATTTTATAATTAGGATATACACTTTTGTTTCAATACAATCATGGCAACTAGCATGAATTTATTTTTCTAGGATTTCATGCAAAACTCAACTAATTTGAATTGGATTGCTTTTTTTTTTTTTATCCTTTTATCACGATTTGATTTAGAAAAGGAAATCTTTACGCTATTCTAATAGATCCTAGAAGTGTGTAATTAATTCAGCTGGATTATATCTCTTGCATCATACCTAATCGACCATACATTCTAGGCTACTACTACAATTAATTGACGTATCGGAGAAAGTCGAATAATGATTGGATCCTTAACATTAGTCATGTCAGGTAATTTCCTCCACTTTTTCTCTCGGTGTAAATTGTAATATGTGATCTCCTACAAGGATTCAGGTCAGTCAAGTTCATGACATTAGTTGCCACAAATGTGGTTGCACGTGTGTTGGATAGCAATGAAGTTCAATTGATCATTCAGGTATTTGATGCAACTTTTTCATTATCGTACCTGCAATTATTCCACAAAGTACTCTAAGGTACAAATACTATACCAGCTTCTAATTGTTCTTTTTAGCATTTTAATTACCACCGTGACATCTTACTCCTTTTTCAGCAAGAAACCTACTCTAAGGTCATCTTACTTACTGAGTTTGTCAGATATAGTCCAATTATCTAGACCATTTAGGATTTCAAGGCATATGATTTTCTGCAGCAATAATACAATGCAATGTTTTACTAGAAAGAATCTCTTTTTTATTATCCAAGTTGTAGCTAGACTTAAACACCTGCTAGAATAAAAGGTGAGAAATCCTTCTATGTTTGCCAAGTTTACTTGCTCTTTCCACCATTAATCGGCTACCTAAACTTCTAATAATAGAGTTATGGTATCCATCGCTCTTTAAGGTTATTTTCTGTTTGGGATTTTTGGTCTTAGAATGTATTTATGGTTAGAAATCTGTTTCAGATATTGCTAGCTGGCTCAAGTTTATTAGGCAAAAATTTGATTATCTATTGTTGTTAGAATTATAGATGCAGATATGAGGCTCTAATTATAGCCTCACATCTGCATCTATAATTCTTATAGTGAAATTTAGATGAATGAATCAAACAAATCCAGGATAATATATCTTGATAAAACGATTTTATTTGAATTATAGAATAATACCCTAGGGTTAAAAGTTTAAGACTATCTATTCTTAAATACTTTCATTAGAGATTATACCTATGTTGTTGTCTGTGTCTGACTTCTCTAAATTTAATTGTTGTAAGGCTGAAGGATCCACGCATTATCAGATTGCAAAACTTATTGATTTTGTTTTTAAGTTCAAAATAAAGTCCTAGCTTGGATCACAAACCCAACCGTCGCTTGCGCTCATTATACTCTACGTTCTATTACACTGATCTCCACCCAGATGTTTCACCTTCATGTTCTCAGTACAAGTAAGCACCTTCTTTTTTCTTTCTTTTTTTTTAGTTTTATTTCTACTACTCTATTTTGTTGTTTTCGCTAGCGTATGATTTTTCTGTGTGTATAATGTTTATATGGTGATCATATTTGCTGTTTGTAATTTATTGTTTCGATGATTTGGTATATTGGTTTTCATGGTCATATATAGTCAAACAATTTCTTCACACCAAAGGGTAAGCCATCTCCCTGTTATGCACATAGTCTTCATTGTATCCACTTAGGGAATATTTCAATGCAAACAGAAAAGTGGTGGTTCAAAAAAAAAAAAAAAAAAAAATAGTGTTACGCAATCCATAATCGACTTATCCTTTGGTGTGAAAACAGAAAGGTGGTGGTTCTGTGAGGCAAAGAAATAGCCGACATAGTGCGGCAAATAGTTGTACTTTCAGTTTCTTCAATTCTGGAATTTTGAACAGGTTATAGTGTTTAGTTTATAGAAAATTCATTAATTATGATTTTAAGGTGGTTCTAAATTCTACTGATAATATATACCTAGGGCTACCCGACCTTGGTTGGGATCTTGCTGAAATTATGATGTTTTCTTGCTAAAAATGGCCACGCATATTTGACAATAGATTCAGTGACGTTTCTGACCAGTGACACTGGAAAATTTATAAGAAATTTGATAGAAATCCTTTTGGGTTGATTGAAAATCCCTGTTAAAGTAGACATGTCTATCTCCGTAATTTGTTTGAGAGCCGTATGCTCAATCTATCATTTTTGTGGTGTAAACAGGTTCAAAAGTCTGACGATATTTTGTTAATAGATTTCTGGGTACACTGGGCTGATTATGCGTGCACTCCATAATCGACATAATCTTATCAGGCTACTCTCTTGCACCATTGAACTTAAGTTTCATCTCTTCGGGTTGCTCTCTTCGATTAAGGTATTATTTTCTTGATTTTTAGAGATTAGGAATTATTTTGTATTTGGAATCTGTAGTTGGTAGTTTGATGATTGATGAACAAAAAAGTATCTTCCTCAAAGCATCGATCAGTTTCCCATCCGATCTTAACGAATTGATAAATTTGTATGAGTAAATTTGATTGATAAATTATTTTGAAGGTATCGTATCCAATATCTACTTCGCCTTCCACTTACTTCACTGAAAGCATACCTTATGACTATATAGATCAAAGAAAGATCAATATTTATGAAGCCTATGACTATGGAGGGAATTAGTAATAGCATGCACTGAAAAATACAGCTTGATAAGGAATAATATAAACTTTAGAAACAACTAATATAAACTTTCGAAAAATCAATGCATAACAACAGTAGCTACCTCCAGCACAAGATAAACTTTATAAATAACTAATATAAACTTTTATTATGGTGCATATTTCAGCAGCTTAAGATGAGGGCAACAGGCTATGGGAAGGGACTGCAGAGTTTGTTGTGAGGGTGCAGCTGCAAAGATAGTATGCAATGTTGTTTTAAGGTAATAGTTTTGTCATCTCCTTCAAACAGGAAATGCAACATTGCAACAACATAAAGTACTGAAAAACTTGCATTACAATAATAAGGTGGAATAAAATCCTTCTACAGAGTACTACCAACTTTATCAGTGATACTCATTATCAGGTTTAACAATGAGCCACCCTAATTGGATGAGTCTTATTTTTGCAGCTTCTTAATGCCCTAGCCAACAACGACCAGTTTTGATCCTCCCCAGAGAAGACTAGGTACCTCAATACTACGAACAATCTCTTCTAGCTTCTTCGTATCTGTTTCATCATCCCAAAGCTTCACATCCAAGAGAACAGAGGATTTTCCACTCTTTTGTCTTAATGGAAGCTTTATATGTTGCCGTCCTCGCCTCTTGTACTTTCTTATCTTCCCCAATCTCTTTACCAAAGAAGTCCAAACCATCATCGATTTTATGTTATTGTACCAATGACTGACACTGACAATAGCAACATCGGGTTTCTCCCAAACTGTGGCGTAAACTTGAATGCCATCTTAAGTTAGTTGATCTCCAAAGATATAAGTTTTCCCTGAGATGTATTCTTCGAGCGAATTGAGACCAGTTTCTGTGTGGTGATGACATCCATTGCAGAAGAAGAAGTTAAGCAGTGCATTGTTGTTTGTTATTGTACTACGTACAGTGGTTGTTGTAATTGATTTTTTTTTTTATTATTCAACATTTGTGAACTACAGTATTCTTTTGTAGTACAACATAAAATTGAAGTTTCTAAACTATTTCACGAGGTGGGATTAGCAACAGAGTTTTGGGGGTATATTAGTATCCAAATTAATCTTAGTATAGTATGTCTTTACAAGTAGTGAAATTTAATTGTTAATAACAGTAGGTCTCGAAAATAACACTTTACTAAGTAATCTAAGATTTTCTACAAAAAATACTAGATATCTAAGATTAAGTCCAAAAAGGCTGAGTGGCAGGGACACGTGTAAAAGGCTACAAACATCATTGTGTGTAATGTTAAAATTAATGTCTTAATGAAAAGTTACTTTAATTTTCAAACAACTTCTTTATCCCAGGCTGCCAATACGATCCTCACCACCTCTTAGTTGTAAGTAAGGCATTCCCCCTCCACTGCAAGTCAGTTCAACATGATGAAACATTGTTCTTTTCTACATGAAATCCGAGAGCCTTTTCAACACATAACCAATCCAAGACTCAGCAATATCACGAAAAGTATAAGGATATCAGCCAGTTGATGTGAAGAGACCATATTTACATTTTGCATCTCATACATAGGATCACACCAATCCCGGTGCGTAGCACGGGCTCAACAACTAGTATCTCTAAAAGACCAACAGCAGCAGCCACGAATTTGACCTAATTTAGAAGTCTTTGCATGCAAGTATTCTACTTTGTATTTTCTATATAAGAAAAGTAGTAGCTAAGGTTTAGGTAGTTTTTCATAGAGAGAGGAAAGTCAATATTTGTGAGAGAAAGTTCATCTTCTTCTTCTTTGTATCAAACTCAATTCATATCAATCAAATCAAATCACTTTACTTTATGATGTTTTGTTATTTATTTTTTTATTTATTCCATGGTGTCATCATCAAGGATGAGTAGCTAAATCTCCTTAGGGGGGATGGTTGAAGCACTCTAGATGATGCAAAATCACCTTGTTTGTTCTTAATGTTTATTGTGATTCAAAGTTCTTAATGCTTATTTGCTTCTAATTCGCGATATGAGGTAAGTATGATTATTTGCATGTTATTGTTATCCATGATGTCAAAATACTATTGTTAGGGTTTAGGGAGACCTAGCTTTAATGGTTTTACTTATATTGATTAAAGATCTGTAGTGAAATAGCTGAGAGGTGATTATTACATATTTGCAGTTGATATCTTTTATTGGAACCCTTTTGTAATTAAGTCAAATAGCTGAGAGGTGATGATTTAGTTATGAATAAGATGTTGAGTTAATTAAATTGAATAGCCGAGAGGTGACGGTTTGATTAATAAGACATATTCAAATAACATGCATAATAGAATCCCGTTTTAATTGAGTGGAATAGCTGAGAGGTGACTACTTGATTATTATAGGTATTAACGATTAGTTGGAATAACCGAGAGGTGACTAATTAATTATTATAGATTGAACATGGAGGAATAACATGTTATGTTTGCATGATTTAGTTTGTGGATACCAATTCTTCCCCCTTTGTCATCATATATCTTCTTTACATCTCTACCATATTCTTAAGTTAGGGTTTATTTAATTATTGCATGTAGGAAGTTAGAATCAATCTCAAATCTTATTTGTTGATTCTTGGTGTTTCTTAACCATTGTTTTCTATTGTGCTTGAGATAAGATCTCCCCCTCTGAGGTGGGTACGACCCTTGCTTGTTACTTGTCTACTTTGATATCCAATTTATACAGGCACAAGAAGGAACTTCAAGTTAAAAATATAATCTTTTGATAGAGGTTAGAGTTTAAACACCTTTTGGCCTCTATCAAGGACCGCATCAGTGCGGGTTGTCGGAGCTAGCTGTTCTGTTGGCATTATCGCTTCTGCTCCAAATGTAAGTTGAAAGGGCCAGGTGTCATACCGGTGGACCTCCTTGGGGTGGTCCGGTATGCCCACCCCCGGGAGTTGCATTACACAGTTGTCTTTTGCTTTATCCAAGATGACCCGGTTGGACACTTCTGCTTGCCCATTCCCCTGAGGGTAGTATGGAGCTGAGAAGTTGTGCTTGATCCCAAAGGACTTGCAGAACAACCAGATGTTATCGCAGTCAACCTGTTTTCCATTATCTGACACTAGCTCTTGGGGGATTCTAAATTTGTAGATTATATCTTTCCACAAAAATCTCCTGACGTCGGAGGCACATACCTGTACCAATGCTACTGCTTCGACCCATTTGGTGAAATAATCTGTAGCGACCAATAGGAATCTGACTGAGTGTGAAGCTTTCGGGAGCGGTCCCATAATATCCAATCCCCACTTGGCGAAGGGCCATGCACTCAGAATGGGATGTAGTTCCTTTGTCGGGGCATGGCCGACCGGGGCATGCTTCTGACAGGGGAGGCATGCTTGTGTGAATTTCTTGGGGTCCGTCATCATGTGTGGCCACCAGTATCCTTGGATCATTATCTTCTGTGCTAGATTTCTGCTACCGGAGTGGTTGCCGCAGATCCCAACATGGATTTCTCTTAGTATGATCAGGCCAAGCTCTGGAGTGACGCACCTAAACAAGACCCCGGAGCCATGGCTCTTCATGTACAGCCTGTGTGACTTCTGGTGCGGTATGACAGTGAATTTCCATGCATCCCTCTTGATTTTGGCTGACAGCCTTGAATCTTCGGGAAGCAAATGGTGGATAAGGAAGTTGATGTATGGCTTCCTCCAGTCTTGATCGTTGCTGGACTGCAACTCGGCGTCAATTCTGTCTACTTCAAAATTCAGGTTGTCTGGAATGTCTTCAATTGGGTCCTCCGGTGGCAGCTCCAAATCGATGTGGACATGCGAGAGCAGTGGTTCTGACGGGTCTGGTTCGTCCGGCTCCGTTGAAGGTGGCATTGCTTCTATCCGGCCTCTGGTGAGGCAAGGATTCCAGTCTTCGAGTTGTGATTCGGGTGGGTCATGCGTCTGACCCTGAAATGGATGACCCGGCTCGTCCTGTGTGCTGGACTCGTTACCGGGCTGTAAGCTTCTTCATCTCTTTTTCTTTTCTGTCCTCTAGTGGTCACCATGAGAACTTCATTCCAATGTCTGCACTCCAGGAGATAGACCTCCGGTAGCGGCATGTCTGGATCTTTGGGCCCCATACTCGGCTCTTTCTGGTATCCGATTGATAGCTGCTAGGGCTCTGCAGTGCTGATAGAAGAGGACAGGTACGCTAGGGCGTCTGCATGCCTGACATCTATCCTCGGTCGTTGCTCAACCGTGATGAATTCAAACTTCCCTGCCATGGAGTGGACGACATCGAGATACTTTGCCATCAGGTCGTCCTTGGCTTGGAAGGATCCGGTGAACTGGTTCGCCACTAGATTTGAATCTGTCTTGACCATGACTTTCCGCGCCCCTAGTTGGAATCCTGTATGGAGACCATATATTAGAGCTTCGTACTCAGCTTCGTTGTTTGAAGCTGGGAATCCTAGTCTGACCGATTTTTCTGTCTTCTGTCCATCTGGACTGATCATGAGACCACCTATGTCGGATCCTGTGCAATTACTGGATCCGTCAGTATAGATTGTCTGTGCTTCGATGTTTTTTTTTTGCCGGAGACTCCTGTGACCGGGGGGCCTCGTTCGCCCCCAGTGCATCTTCTTCTAAATCTGGGTTGACCGAGATATCCTCGATGGGAAAGTCTGCCATCAAGGAGGCTTTTGCGTGCCCTTTCTCTGCGGTTCTGGGTTCATACCGGATGTGGTATGCACTGAGGTAGCTAGTCCATTCGATCAGTCAATTAGATTCTTCCTGTTTTCCAAGAGCTTTTCTGAGCGGGAACTCTGTGTTGACTTTAACTGCCCTCCCTTGGAAATATGGCTTTAGCCTCCTGGCTGCATGTACCAGGTCTAAGGCGATCTTTTCGATTTTTGAATACCTTGTCTCAGCTCCCTGCAACACTTTGCTGATGAAGTAAACTGGCATCTCCTCCGGTTCTTCAACAAATATAACTGCACTAACTGTTATGTCAGACGCGGCCAGATAGATGCCGACTGGTTGTCCGGTTTGTGGTGTTGTCAGGACCGGAGGTTGAGTGAGATATGCCTTGATTTCGTCGAAGGCTTGCTGACAAGTAGGATTCCATTCCGCATTAACCTTGATTGTGTTGAAGAATGGCTTGCATCGGTCTGAGTACCGGGAGATGAACCTCTTGAGAGCGGCTAACCTTCCGGTTAGCTTCTGGAATTCTTTTACTGTCTTCGGGGAGGGCATCTCCAAGACTGCCCCGATCTGATCTGGATTGGCTTCTATCCCCGGTTGGTCATGAGGAAGCCAAGGAACTTGCCGGAAGAAAGACCAAAAGAATATTTGGCTGGATTCAGCTTCATGTTGTACCTTGTCAGGAGATCTAATGTCTGCTGTAGATCTCGCAAATGATTGTCTTTCTCCTTGGTTTCGACCACCATGTCGTCTATGTAAACTTCCATGGTCCGGCCTATGAGCTCATTGAAGATGGTGTTGACCTGCTTCTGGTATGTTGCTCCGACATTCTTCAGACCAAATGGCATCACCCGGTAGCAGTAGAGCCCCCGGTCGGTGATGAATGCGATATGTTCCTGATATTCTTCGTGAAGTGGAATCTGGTTGTATCCAGAGTAGGCGTCCATCAAGGACAATCTTTGATAGCCAACGGTGGCGTCCACCATATCTGTGATCCTGGGGAGTGGATATGGGTGCACATGACATGCTTTATTAAGATTAGTAAAATCGATGCAAACTCGGATCTTACCGTTCTTCTTTGGGACAACCACGATGTTGGAAACCCAGGTAGGATAGATGACTGGTTTGATGAAGTTGACTGAAAGTAGTCGATCGACTTCTTCGTTGACCGCCAGCTTTCGATCTGGCGCCATTCGCCTTGGTTTCTGCTTGACCGGCTTGTACTGAGGATCAATGTCTAGTTTATGATAGGGGACCGAAGGGTTAATTCCTGGCCTCTCGCTGACACTCCATGCAAAGACGTGGTGATTCTGCCGGAGCAGAGTAATCATGAGATCCTTCCCAACCCTTGGTAGGTCGGAGGAGATGTAAGTTGTCTTGTGGGACTCCAATCCCACTATAACTTCTTCCAGCTCGTCGATCACTGATGATATCCCGGTCTTTGTGTCTGGCTTCCCCTTGACAGACTTGCTGGGAGCTGGTTGCTATTGATGAGAGTATGTCAAGAAGATAGTATTCCCCTTAGTTTCAAAAATGAACTTCCCCTTGACAGCATCGAGATGGCACTTGAACGCCGTCCCTTGGTCTCCCTCGACACTGCAAATTCCGTTGGGAGTTGGGAATTTGAGGCTTTGGTGGAAGGTGGACACTATGGCCTTCATCTGATGAATCCAGTCTCTTCCCAAGATGACGTTGTAGCAGGAGGGGGAGTCGACCAGCAAGAAGTCTATCCCGACGGTGTTGAACCCTACCGTGATTGGCAGGTGGACCCACCCAAAGGACTGTGTTGGCTCCCCATTGAACCCATAGATAGGAATCTCATCAGATTCGATGAGACCCTTAGATAGCTCCATAACCTTGTAAGCACATGAGAACATGACGCTGGAGGTGCTACCGATGTCGACCATGACTCGCCAGATCCGGTAGACGCCAATCCATGCTGTGATGATCAGGCCGTCATTATGTGGATAATGCACGCCCTTTTCATCTTCTTCAGTGAATGTCAAGCCTCCAGGGACGATGGACTCAGTGTTTGTCCCTTCATTGAAGTTAAGCTGTCGAACTTCATGGACATGTCCTATCCACCGGAGCTTTTCTTGAGTGCAATTCTTCCTTTCTGTCTTGGAAGAACCGGGTGCCTGTACATGGCAGACATATACAATTCAACCTCTGGTTTTTACCTGTTCGACTGCTGCGGTCTGTACTATGTTAGGGATGAGGCCGACATCGACCAGACGCTGCATTTCATACTTCAATGACCTGCAGTTTTTCAGCTCGTGACCGTAATCATTGTGGTGATCACATTTCTTGGACTTATCTCTCCTACCCTCCGGGTCTACCGGGAGAGGGGCAGGTTTGTTGAGTAGCTTTATGTTCTTGATATTCTTGAAAACTTCCTCGATCGGGAACCTCAAAGGGGTGAATTCCCTCTCTTTACGTTGGCCCTCGGTAGACTTCTCTGACCGGCGGTCTGATTGCCGGGTTGGCATTTTCCCCTTCCTAGGAAATTGAGAGGGAAAACGCCACGGTCCGGAACGGTGGCAAAACGCGATTAGCCACCGTCCAAAACCGTGGCAAGACCGTGGCGGTTCAAGGGGTAGCTAAATGGTTAGCCACGGTCCGGGTCCGTGACGGACAGTTTAAATTAGCCACGGTCCAAAACCGTGGGCCTAGCCACGGCTATCAACCGTGGCAAATTCTGTATTACCCACGGTTTGGGTCCGTGGGAAAGCTAAAAACATTTCAATTTTTTTTTTTCAAAATTAATATAAATTTTTATTTAGCCACGGTTTAGAGCCGTGGGAAAGTTGATTTTTTTCAAAAAAAAAAAAATTCATTAGCTACTGCTCTTAGCCGTGGGAAATCTGTATATCTTTTCAAAAAAAAATTAGCAATTGCTATTTGGAGAATTTGCACTGCACATAATATTTTTGATTCACTAATTTTCCCTTATGTGTTTCCACATAATATTCTTTAAACATAAGAGTGAATGTCACTGACTCACTGGCATAAAGAATACAATAAAGTATCACAGTAATGAGGACAGTAATAATGGAGCCGATGAGGTACTTGTTTCTGTCCATCCTTCTTGAGATAGCAGTCAAAATATTTCTACTCCTACCGATGTTGTCATCCACTCCATGCAGCTGCAAATTATACATTAAAAGAAGAGTAATATAAGCGACATTGTTTACATGTGGGGGTGCAGATGGAAGTTCAGCTACTCGTATGGATGGGGACATCCTAGAGGCCACATCTTTTTC
Source organism: Aquilegia eximia (assembly GCA_023053565.1). Lineage (NCBI taxonomy): Eukaryota > Viridiplantae > Streptophyta > Magnoliopsida > Ranunculales > Ranunculaceae > Aquilegia > Aquilegia eximia. The sequence continues at coordinate 5,200,088 of JALIGU010000012.1, forward strand.
TAAAATACCCGAAGTTAAAAAAAATAACATGACCACAGAATTCCTCAACTCAGATGATGAATTATAAGTTCTTAAGTTCTGACAAGGCTATGCATATGACCGTATTTAAACAATTGCTCGCACAAGCCCTTCACAATATGGTATTCAGGGACCAGCCACATAATACTGGTCCAATCATTTGACCATAAAAAAAATCTACGCTAATAAATTAGAAAACCGCATGGAAAGGCGTACCGTGTCATGAGGGCATGTTGAAGAGACTCCGTTGTCCATGCATATCGTGAAGGATTGAAACACCAAGCTTTTCAGTCTCCAAGAAGGTTCTACTCTCCTTAATTCTATTGCTAGAGTGGTTTAATCTCTCCGTTGACATTAACAATCTTCCTCTTTGGTCAGCAGCATACACAACACCACTTTTTTCATTACATGCAAATAAATCTGGAAACCACGTAAATAAAAACACATGAAAACGCTAGTCCCCAATTATAATATCATTACGAGCATCACAAAAGATATTATAAGGTGTCAAATACCGATAGATTATAACTTGTGCAAAACCCTTCAATAAACTGATGAAAGAAATCCAAAGCCAATTCCTTCACTAAAAAACTACCATATGACTCAAAAACTTGACATAGATTCCTTCATTAAGAATAGAAAAGTACAGTTATAATTTAATAGCATTGACAGATCACCTACCGCGAAGATTTCTATCAAAGAAGATTTTAATTTATGACTTCTTGGATGATGAATCACTAAGATGATGAATCACTAAACTTTTTCAACATGGTTCGGTATATTAAAATGGCAAATATTTCCTGAGAATAGGGACTCACATAAGTAGGCATGCACCAATAAGTAGAAAGGAAACAGTACGAGGCTAGCACGCCTATGCTGTCCATGGATCAAGTTCATCACCATCATTTGGTGAGTTCACCTCACAGTTTTCTTGAACAATGGAAACCATTTTCCTTGTGTTCCGGAGACCATTAGGCTCCATAAAGGCCTAGTTCTCAACTTTGAAACTTAAGCCCTGCAAATCACAGAAGAAAAATACGAGACATAATTTTAGTGATATATAGTCTCCAAGGAGAAGTATTGCTGTTTTAAAATTTAAAACACAAAATAGGACAGTAGATCTGAACACATAATGAAACCAATCAAGTTAAAGAATCAGGTCAATATTAGCAGGATATGTGATATAGACACCAATAACTATTCGAGCATGACCCAATATTTTATAAGAAAAAATTTATTTCATGATGCTGGTCAGCATAATATACAAGAAAGATCCACAACAAACGCTTATAAGTAGCTCTGAACAAGCAATTCTCTAAGCATAAAAACATGTCCATGAGAAGAACTCATGGACATTAGTGTTATGCCATTTTTAAAAATATGGACACGAGAAGAACTCATGGACACGAATAAAAATATGGAAGTCGTACAGAAGGTAAAAAGAGAGAATTTTATGTTACGCCATTTTTAAAATGAGATAATTAGAAAGATTTAATCTACGACGCATTAATAACAGATATCTTTCTTCAAAAAACAACCTAATATTTTTGGACTTTATGAGAATTCTATGTATTGTGCACTTAAAACAGGTTAAAAACTCAGACATTCGAGACTTGTTGAATCCAATGAACACATCCTTATCAAATGTGCCCAAGTGACAGTGTTTGACACAAACCTTTTTGAGATAGAAATCTACATTGGAATTTTAACCCCTCCCTCAAAAAAGCATAGCTATAAAGTGTAATACACATCTGCATCATTCAATAAAGAACTAAGCATTCATATTAATTCTAGGTAAAAAACAAAGCAAATTCTCCTAAAGATTCATATTTCACAAGAACAATGATTAAGACAATGTGGCAACAGCTCTTTATCGAACTTATTATACAAATGAAACCAGATATCATGACAGCTGAAACTGAATCCTACAACATACACAATAGTTACAACATCGTTTCAATTATCTATAGAAGAAAATCTTTAAATGGTCGCCATTGATAAAAGATTTAAGGCATCAACCTACAACAACAGATACTAACTTTCAAATATATCTGAAACTCAAATTGTACTTCAAACACGACACAACTCCAAAAAACTCAAAATTTACTAACATACTGTTTCTTGTGCTTCTTCGTTTTAAAATGCTCGTCTCTCACAGCTACAGGAGGTCAAGGTAGACAAAAACATTCAGGCCTCCATTTTCTGTGGCCTCCACGATCAGAGCTCCCTCCTTGACGTAGTACTCCTCTAATGAAGTACCCTGTCATGTGGAAGACCACACGAGAGGCATAGTATTTTTTGCATGAGTACTCTAAGGAACTGATCCACCCTATCTCTCGGAGACTCTCAAATCCTAATTCCTGATGAGCGGACACATGGCCACGACTTAGGATTTGAGAGGGGGCATTGTGGGTGCATGATAGAAGCTATTTGTGTAACCTCTATTCAAAAGATTATATTTTTATTTGAAGTTCATTCTTGTGCCTGTATAAATTGGTTATCAAAGTAGACAAGTAACAAGCAAGGGTCGTACCCACCTCAAAGGTGAAGATCTTAGCTCAAACACAATAGAAAACAATAATTAAAGAACACCAAGGGAATCAATATTTAATATTGAGATTGATTCTACTTCCTACAGGCAATAATTAAATAACTAACTTAAGAAGATGGTAGAGATGAAAAGAAGATCTTATGATGACATAAGTGGAAGAGTTGGTATCCACACACTAAATTAAGCAAACATAACATGTAGTTCCTCCATGTTCAATCTATAACAATTAATTAGTTATTTCTCAGCTATTCCAATTAATCATCAATACCTATAATAATCAAGTAGTCATCTCTCAGCTATTCCACTCAATTAAAACCGGATTCTCTTATGCATGCTATTGAATATGTCTTATTAATCAAACCATCACCTCTCAGCTATTCAATATAATTAATGCAACATATTAATTCATAACTAAACCATCACCTCTCAGCTATTTGATATAATTACAAAAGGGTTCCAATAAAAGATACTGACTACAGATATGTAAAAATATTCTCTCAGCTATATCACTACACATCTTCAATCAATATAAATAAAACCATTAAAGCTAGGTCTCCCTAAACTTTAACAATAGTATTTTAACAACATGGAAAACAATAACATGCAAATAATCGTACTTACCTCATATCCCGAATTAGAAGTAAATAAACATTAAGAACTTTGAATCACAATGAACATTAAGAACAAACATGGTGTTTTTGCATCATCTAGAGTGCTTCAACCATCCCCCTAAGGAGATTTAGCTACTCATCCGTGATGATGACATCATAGAATAAATAATTAAATAACAAAACATCATAAAGTAAAGTGATTTGATTTGATTGATAATGATTGAGTTTGATACAAAGAAGAAGAAGATGAACTTTTCTCCCTGAAATATTCACTTTCCTCTCTATATGAAAAACTACGTAAACCCTAGCTACTACTTCTCTTATATAATAAATACAAAGCATAATACTTGCATACAAAGACTTCTAAATTAGGTCAAATTCGTGACAGCTGCTCTTATAGAGGCATTAGGTCTTCAGCAAAACCTAATTATTTTGGGCTTAAGTTGTAGCCAGATCCAAGACCTTCAGTTTTATAGCTCATGAGCCCAAATCAGACTTCTGGATCCCCTTGTAGAGGATTTTTATGTTTGGACTTTAAATAAGGCCTAAAATATCAACTTAACATGGCCAGGTTTGGGCTGATATTCTGGCCGCCCCACTTTGACATAAAGTCAAGTCAACATGACCAACTGTGGGGTATCCTCAACAGATATGTGGGTGCAAATATCAATTCTCTTTCTCTTGTGCAAATAACACCTTTATGGTTGCTTTTCTTGACTTTTGGCGGGCTTTGACACAATATTCGTATTTCGGCTCATAAAACCTACACAAATGACAAGAAAGCACTAATCAATAGATATAACACAATAATATAAGCTAAGTGCTAAACAAACAAGGTGTTATTCGGGGGATAAATATACACTTTTGAGGACTTATAAAATATCTCCGAACAGCACTTTGCTTGTCCTCAAGCAACGGTAAAAAAAGAATTAAAGACTCAAAAGAGAAATAAAACTAGAGTGATTGCATTAACCATATGCATCAAGGCTTTCAACCACAAGGATTTTCTAGGTGGAGGAGTTATAGTCTCCTGAGAGTTTTCCAGAGAAGATACCCACAAACTTACTACAATGACTAATCCAAAGAACAGGATGTTCCACCATTTACCTCAGAAATGGTTATATCAATGATAAAGATAAGTATTGCAAAACCGTTCATATGAGATAACATACTACAAATGCATGAATAAGATATGAAATATAAACCAAGCATAACGGTCTCAAATCTAGAAGATAGGCATGTACCCATACTACCACGAGTCTTAAGTCACCATTGGAAAGGTCGCCTTGACTTCTGCCTCACAGACATACCATTGGTGTTTATCATTTTACCTATATGTGAGGAAAGAAGATGGACAATCATCTCACATATATCAATAAGAACGGACTAGTGTAATGGAATGAACTTAGTCTCAAAGAATGGAAAAATTAGCCTTGCTTGAGATGTCGGGTTTTTCACCTTAGCACTTTCTCACTTATTCGCCACATCCTACCATATCAGCTTAGATCTACAAAAGACAGTAATGGGTTGTAACTTGGCTTAGGACAGGGCTAGAAATGAAAAAAAGCCTTTTGTGAAATATTTTTGGAACATTCGGGCTTTCAATACTTGTGATTTGTAATAAAAGCACTTGGAGAAATTTTCGGAATTTTTCTTTTGGGAAGAAGTGTTTCTCATCTTCTTTGGGAAAATTTCAATGAAGCTCGAGCCAATATTTTAGAATCTTCCTTTCTTTTTGGATTTGAAATGGTTTTGGAAGATTCTCACTAGTTTGAAGATTTCTTTATATTGCTCCTTTCTTCTTGTAACCATATAAACAATCATCCTCATGTTCCAAAAACAATGGGTAAAAGGACCTCAACATTCTAAGGGTAATTACTCCCACAATGGAGTTAGGTAAGGATAATGGGCTCAAGAAAAAGGCTAAGTAACAAGAAAGGCTCAGAATGGTCATCCTAAGGGGTAAAACAATCATTAGGGTAGGCTAAGGTAAACAGGGTTTAACTAAATGTCTTTGTATCATTTCTAAGTACTGATATGGTGATCACATCTTGAATAAGCTACAAGACCCAAGTTTATATTAAACCCACTTGATGTCATCTTAAGGCTAACTATAAAAATGAATATGAGACTAAAAACAACAAAACTGAGAGGTTGAGTATTTTGACTCCAGATGTGCGTAATAACTCTCCAAGAAAATGACGGGTCTCAAAAGCTTACAGGTTTAAGTCCCCACACTTATTCCTCAAGTTTCTCAAGGTGTAATTGTATTTGCACATGTAATCTGTAATAAATGCAGGTGAATGCCATGCTTATGCTAATGCAAATATAATATAAGACTCAACTATTTGGTGAAGTAATAAATGTCCTTAAACTTGAAAAAGAGAGATTTCGACCATTATATTCATCATTGATGGTGTACTTATTCTATTTTTGAAAAAGTCTTTGTTGATTTTTTAGATTTTTCAAAAAATTTGAATTTTTAATACAAGTATAGATAAAGAAGTTTGAAAATCATTTGTAAAAGGGATTGTAATACTTCCCCACCCCCAAACAAAGATATTGCCTTGTCCTCAAGGCTCATGCTAAGCATAGGAAAAAGAGAGAGAAAGATATTACCATGAATGTACTAAAATTCAAACCGCTTTATAAATTACCATAGAGATTACAAGGAATTCCATACTAAGACACAACTGAATGAAATAAAATATACTGAAATAAAGGACTGACTCAACAGAAAAGGAAATCCTACTTTACACAATTGGTTTCAAACTTGACCTGTACGAAAACCATCCAACCTATCACGCCAATCAACTAATACATCCTTTATCACATGCCAATAACAGGCACCCAAGTGAATAGGCGACTTCTCCTAATATAACGATGAGTTGGATCCATAAGTATAAGGTGAGTCCAATCATTGTACCTTCCCATCCAGTCAGGATAGGTACGAAGGGTAATCTTACATATAACAGTAGGGAAAACCAGCTTCTCCTGACCAAATTGGAAAACATTCCAGATACCATCTAAAATCTAGGTGGATAAGTCAAGAGCATAAAAATCCTTAACAATGCCATGCACTGCATGCATAGTACTATCATTGACATAATCCAACCACTCAACACCTAACAAATTTCGTAAAACCCATAAAGCAGCAGTAGCCACATTAGCAGGAAGACAAGTAGTAGGTGCAACACTAGGGTAATCATCAGGAGAGAAGGAAAAGGTACACGGGCCAAAGGGATTGAGGTAAAAATCAACGACATCAACACGATTATCATGAACATAATTATCATAAGGCACAACCGGTTGGAAGATAAAAGGATTACCCATGGCAAGAGAAACAGAGACAGCATTAAAAACCACCAGGGAACCATGCAACTGAACTTGAAAACCATCAAAGGGAAGACCATCGGCAAAGGGTAACATGAGGTAAAAGTCCCTTACCATGGAAGGGGAATAAACAGCAGTAGGATCATAAGGAAAACCTTCCCAATCCTTGTCAAAAATCCCATCCCGAAAAGAAGCTCCAAAAAGACTATCCACAATTCCAGAAAAATCCATCTCGGGGATAATCTCCATGCCATTAGGCATCCACAACTCATTCTGAACATCAGCCATTACAAAAGAAAAAGAAAAAATACAGAAAACCAGCGCGAAAACCGAGAAAAACCGTACAGAAACCAAAGCAAAAACTGCTGCCAGACCCGAACTTGACTCGAGTTCAGTTAAGCCTATTAGGAACTCGACCGAGATTGAACGAATGCCAGAAAATAAAAAAGTTTTCTGATTTCAAAGTGACGGTCTCCTAACTCTAGTTTGGTATTTATAGGCAAAAATAAAAGAGTTTGAGCAAAATTAGGACACTAAAAATTGCCTAAAACCTTAGGGTTTCCAAAAATCAAACCCTAATCATTTTTCTTTTAAAATATTTGGACTTAGGTCCTAGAAAATTTTGAAAATAACTCCACAAATCCAGATTTTTTACAGTAAAGCCCAAGAATGGCTAAAAATTTCAGAAAAGGATACTTGTTCGGAAAATTTAAAATTTCATCCATTTCATTAATATTTTGAAATAAAGTATAAGGATTGAAATTTAAATACAAAAGTGCAAAGACTAAAACAAAATACATAAATAAATATTACAATGGCTAATAACTTAAAACTCTCAACCACGTCGCCGACGAAGCTGCGCCTGGCCTTCCTCCAAACGACGCTGGATGTCCTCAACGGCATCCATCAGCTCTCCCATACCCCTCCAGAGAAGCTGGAACCGCTCCTCGTTGGTATGGATATGCACGAACGCCCACTGGTTGTCGGGCCTGTACTGAATGGGCGCCTCATCCTGAGGGTCCTACAATGACTGTCGACAGGCAGACAGTCCAGGGTTGGAGACCTCGAGACAGACGACCGACTCCAGAGACAGTGCAGAAGGAAGGGGCGCCTGCCAGTAGCGCAGAATACTCATCACCAGGCTGGGAAGAGGCGCAGAAGTGGCTCGAGCGCTGGTAATGGTATGGAGGTCCTCCTGTAGAAGGCGCAGGATGTGAATACCCTCTGAGAACAGCTCGCTCGTCCTTGTCGTCCCAAGGACATTGGTGGTCAGCTAGTGAGCTACCAAGCCCTGGTTGACTTGGAGCCAACCGATCGAGATATGGCAGCTATACCGGTGAACCGCCCGGTCATCGACTAGAATAGCCTCGATGATGTATGGGGTCATCATTGCAGCCTCCTGTTGAAGAAGAGCCACGTCAAGCTCAAACGCCGTGACTACAGAGACAGTCTCAGGCGTGAGCACGAAACGATGCGCAGGATCCCAATTTACGAAAACGCCGTCATCGGTCAACTCTATTGACTCGTAAAATTGATGATCGTAATCAGAGCCAAGGAGCACATCCCAACCTCGGGTAAATATTGCCTCTATAAACCCGCTCCCAAAGTGATTATCGTAGAAGAGACGAGAATAATCGCTCTCACGAACTACAACTCTAGATCTTGCTATGATAAATACACAGGATCTTGATATGATTAATGAAGAAACAAACACAAAAGACGTAAACTAAAGAAGAAATACGGAAACACAATAATATACGTGGATCGGTAATATGCCTACATCCACGGGACCAAGAGAGATAGCTTTATAGATAATTGAGAAGTGAACTACACAATAACTAATGAAACATTAGGTTAGGTTTCCTCACAAATCTCCCTCACTCATACTTTCTTCTTTGCTCCAATTCTTATGGTTACACAACACCAATATTTATAACCTCTTTGGTTAATCCAATTGGTAACCCAATTCCTAAATCAACAACAACTTAGATTTCTAATAGATTAGAAAGCCTTATTGAATCCTAATAGAATTCCACCACACTTGTTGCCAAACAAGGAAACTGATTCCTAATAGGAATCCATTACATGTAGCCTCCACATGTCACTTTTCTACAGATCTCTGTCTAGGAGGCATGATTCTTACAGATTTGGGTATAGAAATGACGAGCAAGAGGAAAAGAACAAAACCCCGCAAGAAATTTGAAGTTTGGACAACAGATGAGGGAGATTGGAGGAGAGAGAAAAACTAATCTGCCTCGAATCTCGAGTCGAGATTAGAATAGTCTGAAAGGAACTCGACTCGAGTTCTGGAAGAGAAGAAGACTCAGTTGACTTAAGTTGACCCGGTTTTGACTTTGAAAATGACTTGACTGTGACTTTTCTATATGTACCCAAGGGTATATATAGACCAGTAATTTCCCCAATACGCAACCCCCACTACTGGAATTAGTGGAAAAGACAGTTTTACCTTCGGAATGCGTAAAGGCACGAAATAATTCAAATTTAATTTTAAAAATTCCGTGATAATGTATAAATTTATTCCCGCGAATATAAGTACCATTAAGATGTCAAATAAATCCCAAGAATCAAGCAATAATTATTAAAATCCCAAAAATTGAAATAAATTCAAATTTGTAACTGTAATAATTATTTAACCAAACAAAGTGCAACGGAGAGTGGTGGGCCATGCCCACCCCCAAACAGAACTAGCACACAGCTTCAAAAGAGATAGTTTGTTAGCCAAAAAGCCACTAAACCCGGCAAAAAATAAGAAGCAAAAAACGCACGATCGGGCTTAGAAGATACACAGGGCTGCTGATAAGTCCTCAAAAGTGTATATTTGTCCCTCGAATAACACCTTGTTTGTCTAGAAATTAGCTTATATTATTGTGTAATATCTATTGATAAATGCTTTTCTTGTCTATTGTGTAGGTTTTATGAGCCGAAATGCGAAGATTGTGTTAAAACCTGCCAAAAGTCAAGAAAAGCAAACAAAAAAGTGTTATTTGCACAAGAGAAGGAGAATTGATATTTGCACCTACAGATCTGTTGAGGGCAGTCCAGTTGACTTGACTTTATGTCAAAGTGGGGCGGTCCGAATCTCAGCCCAAACCGGGCCCTATTGGAGCCCACAAGTCAGCATTTCTATTTAGGGCTTTATTTAAAGCCCAAACTTAAAAAGGCTCTACAAGGAGATTCAGAAGTCTGATTTGGGCCCATGAGCTGTCAAACTGAAGGTCTTGGTCCAAGCTACGACTTAAGCCCAAGATTCTTAGGTTTTACTGAAGACCTAATGCTTCTAAAAGACCAACAGCAGAAGCCACGAATTTGACCTAATTTGGAAGTCTTTGCCTGCAAGTATTCTACTTTGTATTTTATATATAAGAGAAGTAGTAGCTAAGGTTTAGGTAGCTTTTTATGAATGGAGGATTGAAAAGACAAGTTCTTCTTCTTCTTCTTCTTCTTCTTCTTCTTCTTCTTCTTCTTTTGTATCAAACTCAATATTCAATATCAATTAGGGCTGGCAATGGACCGGTTCGGACCGGATATTAGAAATACCATACCCGAACCAATAAGAAAACTAATAATCCCAGACCCGGAACCAGACCCTATCGAGTCCGAAAGTAAGGAACCATACCCGTACCAAACCTTATTGGATCGGATCCGGGTTGGATTCGGTTATTTTGACCATAAATTGATATGTCAAAATTATGTACACAAATTTAGAAAATATGAGTTACTTTTTAAGAATTTAGATATATTTAGTAAATATATATAATCAAGTATACAAATATAGTATATGATTTTATTTATTTCTATATTTTTAATGTAATTGCATATACTTATAAGGCAATTAGTATTAAAAAATTTATTTACAATAATCAAATTTTTAAAATTTAGGATTTTTATGGTATGTTAATAATGGTAGTGAATCTAAAATATTCAAAACCTCAAAATAATTTATATCGGGTCCATATCGGTTCGGTATCTACTAATTCCAAACCCGATCCAATAACAATCGGGTCCTAATTTTAAGAACCAGACCCGTACCAATACATAAAAATGCAATACCAAATCCGTTCTTATCGGTACGGATCAGACCGGGTTTCGGGTCTAACCCGTACCATTGCCAGATCTAATATCAATTCCATTATCTTTTCCATTATGATGTCTTGTGATTTATTTATTTATTCCATGGTGTCATCATCAAGGATGAGTAGCTAAATCTCCTTAGGGGGATGGTTGAAGCACTCTAGATGATGCAAAAACACCATGTTTGTTCTTATTATTCATTGTGATTCAAAGTTCTTAATGCTTATTTACTTCTAATTCGCGATATGAGGTAAGTATGATTATTTGCATGTTATTGTATCTATGTTATTAAAATACTATTGTTAGGGTTTAGGGAGACCTAGCTTTAATGGTTTTATTTATATTGATTAAAGATGTGTAGTAAAATAGCTGAGAGGTGGAAAACAAGTGTTTACTGTTTTCTCTCTCTCTATTACAAAATTCTGTTAGTAGAGAGTGGATGAAAGTGTTCTCAGTGTGCAATAAGAATGATTTAGCAGCTGAAATATACAAGGTGTTTGTTTGTGCAGTCTTGTACTTCATCTGGCAAGAAAGGAATTATAGATAATTTCGAAATGAGAGAAGGCATTGGGGTGTTCTTAGAGATATTATTTTGAGGGAAATTAAAATTTATCTTCAGGAAGTGTTGAGCTCAACTCAGGATTGAAGAAATGCTAGATTGATTGTGCAAAAATTGGGTTTAACTGTTCATTTTAAGCAAAAGAAAACTTTATTTTGCTCTTGGCTTAAACCGCAGGAAGGTTTTGTAAAGGTTAACTCTGATGGCTCTATTACAAACTCTAGAGGAGGAGTAGGAGGAGTGATTAGGGATGAGACTGGAGAAGTATTACTGTCATATACAGGGGCTAACACTGAGAGGTCAGTCATTCTTCAAGAGCTAAAGGCCATTCTCTTGGGATTAAGAGGCTGTAGAATGCTTCAAAAATAGAAAGTAATTGTTGCTGCAGATTCTTTATTGGCTTTTCAGATACTGCAGAACAAGATGGCACCTCCTTGGTATTGTTTGAATGTGATAGGAGAGATAAAGTATCATCAGGGTGAGCTTGAGGAAGTGCTATATAAACATGTATATAGGGAATCTAACAAAGTAGCATATTACTTAGCTAGTTTAGAATCTATCATAGGAGAGAGCTATTTTACTACTCATTTTTGTAGTCATATGACAAAGCTTGTAAATGATGACAAAAATCTTGTACTATATTTTTGCGACATTAATACAGGTTAAGGGTCTGCCTAACCCTATCATCTGTTTAAAAAAAAAAAATAGCTGAGAGGTGATTATTACATATCTGCAGTTGATATCTTTTATTGGAACCCTTTTATAATTAAGTCAAATAGCTGAGAGGTGATGATTTAGTTATGAATCAATATGTTGAGTTAATTAAATTGAATAGTTGAGAGGTGACGGTTTGATTAATATGAAATATTCAATAGCATGCATAAGAGAATCTCGTTTTAATTGAGTGGAATAGCTGAGAGGTGACTAATTAATTGTTATAGATTAAACATGAAGGAACAACATGTTATGTTTGCATGATTTAGTTTGTGGAACCAATTCTTCCCTCTTTGTCATCATTAATCTTCTTTTCATCCCTACCATATTCTTAAGTTAGGATTTACTTATTATTATTGCCTGTAGGAAATAGAATCAATCTTAAATCTTATTTATTGATTCCTTGGTGTTACTTAATTATTGTTTTCAATTGTGTTTGAGCTAATATCTCCCCCTCTGAGGTGTGTACGACCCTTGCTTGTTACTTGTTTACTTTGATATCCAATTTATACAGGCACAAGAAGGAACTTCAAGTTCATTATATAATCGTTTCATTGTAAGGTACACAAATACTTTACATCAAAATGGCGCCGTTGCCGCTCTAAGGAACGGAGTTCATTCAAACACAAACGAGAATAATAGTTTCGGGACATCATCCCACTTCTATCCCTCCCACCCTTCTATTTTTATTCCTTTTAATTTTTTTTTTAAGTATCTTGTTACTTAGTTGTCATATTGATCTTGCAGCAAAGACGGATTGAAAAAAGCTCGAAAAACGGAGTCAAAATCGATTTTTTCAGAAGATCGCGCATTCAGGATTTTTCCTGAAAAGTTACTGGTTCGAATTGAACCCAATCTCGAGTCGAGTTCAATTTGGCCTATAACCATCTCGAGTCGAGTTTCAGGCAGGGAATTGTTTCGTTTTGCGTGAATTTTTCAGAACGTTTCAGAGCAGTTTTTCGAGAAATGTTTTTTCCTGTTGAGTGATTGTGAGGTGAACTAAGTAGTCTATTTTTTTCAGCATTTTTAAACTTGTAAGATATTTAATTATTCGATCCACGAAGGGGTTGCGGTTGTAATATTTTTAAAGTAGGTGTTGTTAGGATTTGTTTTTTGTGTGCTCACAGCGGATGGTAGAGCAAGTTTGTGGAGCTAGCCTTGAGTCTACTAGGGAACGACTCCTATGGACGATTGAAACCTAAGGAGCGGTTTCCCCTTAGTCGACTTCAACTCGTCTTCAACCCACTTTTGTGCGCTTGTTCGACATTTTTTATTTTTTAGCATAAAGTGGGACTGCAAAGAAGACCTGGCCTAAAAGTGAAACCTAATATCAATTGATTGCAATATCCTAAGTTTAAAATTGAACCAACTAAAGCCATGCTATCACGATGTTCATTTGAGACCTTGAGCACATATTTCAACTAGTACTGCGTGAATCATTCTTTGATTGGAGCACAAGTTAGGAATTGGGTCTAGAACCCCTACAGATTACGTCTGTAGAATCACCGAGGTTATTTAATTAAGGAACATCGCTTACACACGGAAAACCTTTCACACTGATTATTCGCTACTTGACTCACGAAATATAGGGAGAATTCACAAGGGAAGCTTGGAAAGAACTCATTGACTTGGGCGAACACAAAATTGAGTCAGTTTTGAACCCTTGTTAGATGCTTTTGAATGGTTAGGACTTTTGTGGCATTTATAATGCGCATGTTGCATGCATCTTAGATCAGGTAAAATCTTGTCCAAACCAACTCCAATCTATACAAAGAGCACAATCACGGACCTCACTACTTCTCCCGAGGAAGAGTTTAATGACTCAACCTCCATATCTTCTGAAGAAGAGTTCAATGACTCAACTTCACTTTCTAAAGTAAGTCCTACACCTATGGCTCAAGAAGCTACCCTTCGGGATTACTTTTCACCTTTGGCCACTGGGCCACCTACCTGCATAGTCTTACCCGAGACAACTATAGATAGCTATGGCATTCGCCCACAGATTGTGGTCATGTTGCCTAAGTTCTATAGATTTCCACGGGAAGATCCATATCAACACCTCAATAAGTTTCTGACCGTTCTTAATATTTTTAACGAGAAACATTTGTCCGAGGAGGAAGTTAGCGTGAGATTGTTCCCCTTTTCTCTTGAGGATAGAGCATCTCACTGGTTAGATGGCCTTCCTTCCAATTCTATTGCCACCTGGGCTCAACTAAGTAAATATATTTTGACCAAATTCTTTCCTATTACCAGAACTAATGACATAGTTGATGCCATAAGAAGTTTCCGACAGAAAGAGTGCGAGGTATTCTTTGATGGATGGGAGAGGTTTCAAGACCTATTTCTTCGGTGTTCACACCACAAAGTCGATGACACTGAAAAATTTAGGATTCTATATAGAGGCTTTAATACTATGACTAGAAACACGGTTGAAAGCATGAGCGGTGGAGATTTCCTTGATTATTCCAACACTAAGGCCCTGACATTCCTTGAAAAAATTGTTTCTAATAGCCAGCAATGGGACATACCTAGCCATACCCCGAGAAACACTACCCCTGACTCATTTGATAAACCTAATGGTATATATGAAGTCAAACCTGACTCTGAGCATAAAACTTTACTTCATTGTTTAGTAGAAAAGGTAGAAGCAGCTAAGGTATGTCATTAGTGTGATGTTTGTCATGACCAGACCCATACTGCTGAATTCTGCCCTCTCCTTTATAATTCACCAGAAACTGAGGAAGCATGTGCGTTTAACTACATCGGGAGAACCAACTTTACTAAGGGCAATGCCACGTACCCATATATGGACCGCTCCAATCTGTCTTATTCTAATAATCATCATGCGGCTCCACCTGGTTTTAATAACTCCTATGGACAACGTAAAAATGCAACGTATGTTGGGAACACTGATAATCGAAACAGGACACCGGTCCCCCCTTACTCGAACAATCAATCTGCCCCTCCTAAGACCTCCTTGAGGATGTGCTTGAACGTTTCATTCAACAGACCCAGGCGTCCATTGAGTCAAATGCCCAAGCCATCCAGAGGATTGAACAAAAACTGGATGGAAATGGTAGATTTCCGGGACAGTCCATCCCGAATCCCAAAGGCAAGGAAGTTGCCTTAGTGACGGATACTGCAAATCCGTCTGTACCGCTTGCTAAAGTCAAATCGGTTTCCACCCTTAGGTCAGGAAAACAGGTTGATAATCAAATTTATTATACATCGAGTCCCAACATTGTGACCCCGGTTACCTCTGCACCTGTTGCCCCACCTAAAGCTCCGGCTAATGAGGCGACAACCTCTAAGCCGAAGAAGACTGCCCGTGAGATTGTGAATCCTCCACGAACTTATAACCCACGTGTACCTTCCCCCTAGAGACTCACAAGGTCTCTAAAGGAAGTCTAAGCAGAGGAAATACTTGATGTGTTCAAACATATAAATATTAATATACCCTTCCTCATGACTATTAGACAGATACCTTTTTATGCTAAGGTTTTGAAAGACTTGTGGACCGCCAAGAGAAAAACAAATGTGCCTAAAAACACGTTTATGGCGGAGGAATTCTCTGCACTTGTCCAACATAACAGCATGGTAAAATATAAGGACCCTAGAAAAGCGATCATACCCTGCAAGCTTGGTTACAAGTTCAAGGGAAAAACTTTACTAGACTTAGGAACGAGTGTTAACCTTTTGCCTTACTCCTTGTACCTCAGTCTGAGTCTAACAAACATGAAACCCACGAAAATGTCATTACAACTGGCCGACAGATCATTGAAAGTACCTAGAGGTATAGTTGACGACCTGTTAGTTAAAGTGTCTGAGTTTTACTATCTTGTTGACTTTGTGGTGTTGGATACTAAGCCTACTGCCGATGAATCGGTACCCATCATCCTTGGCCGTCCATTTTTGGCCACCTCTAATGCTCTCATAAACTGTCGGAACAGTTCCATGGTTCTCACTTTTGGCTCTATGACTGTTGAAGTAAATATATTTAACCTTGGCCAACAACCCCCTGATCTTTCCTTATCTGAAGATGTGTGCCTTCTAGACTCATTACCCTATGAGATGGTGCATAATTATTACCCTGAAGATCCGGTTGTTCACTTCCTTGCCATGCATAATGTAGACTTTGACATTGACCAATCTATTGCCCAAACCAATGTTCTTCTTGATACTGTACCTAACTTTTAAAGTAAAGACCCTGAGGCCCTTGATTCGGTTTATAGTATAGATTCTGAGACCCAAGTTGAGACCATCACTCCACCTCCTGTTACTCTGAGTCATCTTCCTCCTGAGCTGAAATATGCCCATCTTGATTCAGACGGTAGTCATCCTGTTATTATTTCTTCATCTCGTACTACCGAACAGGAGAGCCAGCTGTTAGAAGTTATCTTAGAGCATCATTTTGCTATTGCCTGGTCTATCCACGATATTTAAGGCATTAGCCCTTCTGTCTGTTCTCATCGTATTCATTTTGAGGACGATACCGAAACTCCTCGTGAACCTCAAAGACGTTTCAACCCTGCAATGAAAGAAGTTGTTCGAGCTGAAATTCTTAAACTTCTGGATGCATGTGTGATTTAGCCCATTTCGGATAGTCCCTGGGTTAGTCTTATTCATGTGGTTCCTAAAAAGACTGGCATGACTGTAATTACCAATGATAAGAACGAACAGGTCGCCACTAAAGTTCCAACCAGGTGGCGTTTTTGTATCGACTATAGAAAGCTTAATACAGTCACCCCGAATGACCACTTTCTTCTTCCCTTCATAGACCAGATGTTGGAATGCCTGGCTGGTCACTTCTTCTATTGTTTCTTAGATGGTTAAACTGGTTATAACCAAATTCCTATCGTCCTTTCGGCACTTTCGCCTATGCCCGTATGCCTTTTGGACTGTGTAATGCACCTGCTACTTTCTAGAGGTGTATGTTACACATCTTTAGTGATATGGTAGAACGATTTATGAAGGTGTTAATGGATGACTTCTCCATATATGGTTCATCTTTTGAAGAGTGTCTTAGTCATCTTTCTTTGATTTTTAAGCGTGGCATTGAGAAAAATTTGGTGTTTAACTGGGAAAAGTGCCATTTTATGGTTAGGAAGGGGATAGTTTTGGTCATGTCGTCTCTACTAAGGGTATCCAGGTTGATAAAACTAAAGTAGATCTTGTTTCATCCTTGCCTATTCCTAAGTCTATTAGGGATATTCGAGCCTTTTTGGGCCATGCAGGATTCTATCGACGCTTTATCCAAGATTTTTCTAAGATAGCTCGCCCCTTAACCATTTTGTTGCTTAAGGATGCACCTTTTAATTTCACAAAAGAATGCAAGACCGCCATTGAAAATCTTAAGACCGCCCTCACGACTGCACCCATTATTAGGTTGCCTGATTGGAGTAAACCCTTTGAGCTGATGTGTTATGCATCAGACTTTGCTGTTGGGGCTGTTTTAGGTCAACGTCTAGATGGTAAGCCCCATGTCATATATTATGCTAGCAAGACTCAATGATGCTCAACGTAATTATACCACGACGGAAAAAGAATTGTTAGCCATAGTATATGCTCTTGATAAGTTTCGTTCCTACTTTTTAAGTACCCGTACTGTCATCTTCACAGATCATGCTGCTATTAGATTCATTCTCTCAAAGAAGGAAACTAAGCAACGTCTGATTCGTTGCATTTTGTTGCTTCAAGAATTTGACTTTGAAATTAGAGATAAAAAATGGAACGAAAATGTAGTAGCTGACCACTTGTCTAGACTCGACCGTCCTGAGGATTCTAGTGTCTTCTGAGAACTTTCCTGATGAGCTTCTTTTTGCAATATCGAATGCTCCATGGTTCGCAGATATAGTTAATTACTTGGCTAGCAATAAGTTTCCAAGTAATTGGAACAAGCAAGATAGATCCAAATTCCTTGCTAATGCCAAGCATTATTTTTGGGATGACCCTTACCTTTTTAAGTACTGTCCTGACCAGATCATTCTTCGTTGTATTCCCGACTGGCAGCAAGAAGAGGTCCTTAAGTTCTGCCATTAGGTTGCTTGTGGTTTACATTTTAGTGCCAAGAAGACAGTTGTTAAAGTATTGTAGTGTGGTTTTTATTGGCCAACACTTTTTAAGGACGCTCACATGCATTGTACTGTCTGCACTCGTTGTCAACAAGTAGGGAAAATCAGTAGGCGACACATGATGCCCTTACAGCCAATTCTTCCTGTCGAAGTGTTTGATGTATGGGGCATCGATTTCATGGGTCCATTACCACAAGGCACAACGACCAAGAAGCTGTAGTAAATTTTATCAAAGAGTACATAGTTGCCCGATTAGGCGCTCCACGTGCGATCATTAGTGATGGGGGGAGCCATTTCTGCACTAAAGCTTTTCAAAAACTTGTCCAAAAGTATGGAGTTACTCACAAAGTAGCCCTTACGTACCATCTGCAAACCAATGGCCAAGCTGAGGTTTCCAATAGAGAGATTAAAAACATTTTGCAAACAACAATCGACCCTGAAAAGGTTGATTGGTCTCGTAGATTCAATGATGCATTATGGGCCTATCATACTACTTTTAAAACTCCCATATGCATGTCTCTCTTTCGTCTTGTTTTTGGAAAACCCTATCACCTACCTGTAGAGCTTGAGCACCGAGCCTTCTGGGCAATGACAAAGCTCAACTTTAATCATGACCAGGCAGGTAAGAGGAGAAAACTCCAGCTTTCTGAGCTTGAGGAACTTCGGAATGAGGCTTATGATCTTTCCAAGTCCTACAAAGCTAATTTGAAAAAACTAAATGATCGTCACATCTTACATATATATTTTTAAATTGGGGACAAAGTTTCACTGTGTAACTCTAGGATGCATCTATTTCCTGGTAAATTACAGTCTAGTTGGTCGAGTCCTTTTGTTGTGTCTGCAGTGACGTTTTTGGGTGCTATCACTTGTTTATACCCTGCAGACAATTCTGAATTTCAAGTCAATGGTCAATGTCTTAAGCATTTCCATGAATTAAGGTCCCCTGAAGTTGAAAAAACTGTCTTTGAGGACCCTACCTATTTAGACTGACCTTTGACCTGATGGTATCCGGACCCTCTCTTACTCTATTCCGTTGTCTCTTTTTGAGAGGTGTGGTTGAAAGTGTCGGGGCGATAGTCCACAAACTCTTACTGGTTGAGTATAATTGAACCAGTGCATATTTTTCTCTTGAGCGTCATCACCAAACAGACCTGTTTCCAGCTCTATTTGGGGGTGGGGAAGTCATTTCCCATCTTCTTTAAGTCTCGAACATCTGACTTGAAAAGACTTTTTGTTGTATATTAGACATCAGGATTTTGCGCCTGTCTGGCGTTTTATCTCTCCTGTATCTTTGTTTAGAATAGTGTTTATCTAGGGAGTGAATCCTGGTTGTCCGCCTATCTGGCTAAAGACGTTAAACTTCGCGCTTCTGGGAGGCAGCCCTGTGTATCTCTAATCCCGATCGTGCGTTTCTGCTTCTCATTTGTTGTCGGGTTGAGTGGCTTTTTGGCTAATAACTATCTCTTTTAGATCTGTGTGTTAATTCTGTTTGGGGGTGGGCGTGGCCACCACTCTTTGTTGCGGTTGTTTGGTTAAATAATTATTACGGTTACAAATTTGAATTTACTTCAATTTTTGCAATTTTAATAATTATTGATTGATTTTTGTGATTTTATTTGATATCTTAATGGTACTTATATTCGAAAGAATATATTTATACATTATCTCAAAATTTTCAAAATTAAAATTGAATTTTCACAGGTGGAGAACCAAGACTCACTCCCTAGATAAACGCTACTCTAAACAAAAATACAGGAGAGATAAAATGCTAAAGTGGAATACGCGAGATCCTGATATCTAATATACAACAAAGAGTCTTTTAAAGTCAAATACTCGAGACTTAAAAGAAGATGGGAAATGACTTCCCCACCCCTAAACAGAACGGGAAACAGGTCTGTTTGGTGATGACGCTCAAGAGAAAAACGTGCACTGGATTAATTATACTCAGCCAGTAAGAGTTTGTGGACTATGGCCCCGACACTTTCAACCACACCTCTCAAAAGAGACAACAGAATAGAGCAAGAGAGGGTCTGGATCCCAACAGGTCAAGGGTCAGTCTAAATAGGTTGGATCCTCTAAGAGAGTTTTCTCAACTTCAGGGGACCTTAATTCATGGAAATGCTTAAGACGTTGACCATTGACTTGAAATTCAGAATTGTCTGCAGGGTTTAAACATGCAATAGCACCATAAGGAGTTACTGCAGACACAACAAAGGGACCCGACCAACGAGACTGTAGTTTACTAGGAAATATATGCAATCTAGAGTTATACAGTAAAACTTTGTCCCCAATTTGAAAATCTCTACGTAAGATCTGACGATCATGTAGTTTTTTCATATTAGCTTTATAGGGTTTGGAAAGATCATAAGCCTCATTCTGAAGTTCCTCAAGCTCAGAAAGCTGGAGTTTTCTCCTCTTCCCTACCTAGTCGAGATTAAAATTGAGTTTTGTCATTGCTCAAGCTCTACAGGTAGGTTATAGGGTTTTTCAAATACAAGACGAAAGAGAGACATGCCTATGGAAGTTTTGAAAGCAGTACGATAGGCCCATAATGCATCACTGACTCTACAAGACCAATCAACCTTTTCTGGGTCAATTATTTTTTGCAAAATATTTTTAATCTCTCTATTGGAAACCTCCGCTTGGCCATTGGTTTGTGGATGATACGCAAGGGCCACTTTGTGAGTTACTCCATACTTTTGGACATGTTTTTGAAAAGCTTTATTGCAGAAATGGCTCCCCCCATCACTAATGATCGCACGGGGAGAGCCAAATCGGGAAAATATGTACTCTTTTAGAAAATTTATAGTCTACTATGACCAAAATTTAGAAAAAACCATGACAACCAAGAAAATGACCAATGAAATCAATGCCCTATACATCAAAAACTTCGATAGGAAGAATTTGTTGTAAAGGCAACATGTGTCGCCTAGTGATTTTCCCTAGTTGTTGACAACGAGTGCAGAGAGTACAATGCATGTGAGCGTCCTTAAAAAGAGTTTGCCAATAATAACCACACTGCAATACTTTAGCAGCTGTCTTTTTTACACTAAAATGTCCACCACAAACATGCTCATGGCAGAACTTAAGGACCTCTTGTTACTCCCAGTAGGGAATGCAACGACGAATGATCTGGTCAAGACAGTACTTAAAAGGGTAAGGGTCATCCCAAAAATAATGCTTGGCATTAGCAAGAAATTTGGATCTATCTTGCTTGTTCCAATGATTTGGAAACTTGTTTCTTGTCAAGTAATTAACTATATCTGCGAACCATGGAACATTCGATATTGCAAAAAGAAGCTCATCAGGAAACTTCTCAAAAATGACACTAGAATCCTCAGGACGGTCGAGTCTAGACAAGTGGTCGGCTACTACGTTTTCGGTCCCTTTTTTATCTTTAATTTCAAGGTCAAATTCTTGAAGCAAGAAATTCCAACGAATAAGTCGATGTTTAGTTTCCTTCTTGGAGAGGGGGAATCTAATAGCAGCATGATTAGTGAAGATGACAGTAAGGGTACCTAAAAGGTAGGAACGAAACTTATCAAGAGCATATACTATGGCTAACAATTCTTTCTCAGTCATAGTATAATTACGTTGAGCATCATTGAGAGTCTTGTTAGCATAATATATGACATGGGGCTTACCATCTAGACGTAGAACTAAAATAGCCCCAACAGTAAAGTCTGATGCAACGCACATATGCTCAAAGGGTTTACTCCAATCAGGCGGCCTAATGATGGGTGCAGTCGTGAGGGCTGTCTTAAGATTTTCAAAAACACTCTTGCCTTCTTTTATGAAATCATCAAAAGGTGCATCTTTAAGCAATAAATTGGTTATAATTAAGGAGCGAGCTATGTTAGAAAAATCTTGGATAAAGCGTCGATAGAATCCTGCATGGCCCCAAAAGGCTCGAATATCCCTAATAGACTTAGGAATAGGCAAGGATGAAACAAGATCTACTTTAGCTTTATCAACTTGGATACCCTCAGGAGAGACTACATGACCTAGAACTATTCCCTTTCTAACCATGAAATAACACTTTTCCCAGTTAAGATGACTAAGACACTCTTCAAAAGATGAACCATATATGGAGAAGTCATCCATAAACACCTCCAAAAATCGTTCTACCATATCACTAAAGATGTGTAACATACACCTCTGGAAGGTAGCAGGTGCATTACACAGACCAAAATGCATACGGGCATAAACGAAAGTGCCAAAATGACAGGTAAAGGTTGTCTTCTCTTGATCTCAGGGAAAATACGAATTTGGTTATAACCAGAGTAACTATCTAAGAAACAATAGTAGGAATGACTAGCCAGGCGTTCCAACATCTGGTCCATGAAGGGAAGAAGAAAGTGGTCCTTCCGGGTGACTGTATTAAGCTTTCTATAGTCGATACAAACACGCCACTTGGTTGAAACTCTAGTGGCGACTTGTTCGTTTTTATCATTGGTAACTATAGTCATGCCGGCCTTCTTGGGAACCACATGAATAGGACTAACCCAGGGACTATCAGAAATGGGATAAATCACACCTCCATCTAGAAGATTAAAAATTTCAGCACGAACAACTTCTTTCATCGCAGGGTTAAGACGTCTCTGAGGTTCACGAGAAGTTTTAGCATCGTCCTCAAGATGAATACGGTGAGAACAAACTGAAGGACTAATGCCTTTAATGTCATGGATAGACCAGACAATAGCAGAACGATGCTCTGGATAACTTCTAAAAGATGACTCTCATGTTCGATAGTAAGAGATGAAGAAATAATAACAAGATGACTACCGTCTGAATCAAGATGAGGATCTTTCAGCTCAGGAGGAAGAGGATTCAGAGTAACAGGAGGTGGAGTGATGATCTCAACTTAGGTCTCAGAATCAATCCTACAAACCGAATCAATGGCCTCAGGATCTTTAGGTTCAAAGATAGGCACTGAATCAAGAAGGGTATTGGTTTGGGCAATAGATTGGTCGATGTCAAAGTCTACATTATGCATGGAAAGGCAGTGAACAACCGGATCTTCAGGGTAATAACTATGCACCATATCAAAAGGTAATGAGTCAAGAAGGCACACATCGGCAGTTTATGAGAGCATTAGAGGTGGCAAAAAATTGACGACCAAGGATGATAGGCACCGAGTCATCGGCAGTAGGTTCAGTATCCAACACCACAAAGTCAACAGGATAGTAAAAGTCAGACATTTTAACTAATAGGTCCTCAACAATACCTCTAGGTACTTTCAATAATCCATCGGCCAGTGGTAAAGACATAGTCGTGGGTTTTAAGTTTGTTAGACCCAGGTTGAGGTACAAGGAGTATGGTAAAAGATTAACACTCGCTCCTAGGTCTAGCAAAGCTTTTCCCCTGAACTTATCACCAAGCTTGCAGGGTATGGTCGGTTTTCCAGGGTCCTTATATTTAATCACGCCGTTATGTTGGACAAGTGCAGAGAATTCTTCCGCGACAAACGCGTTTTTAGGAACATTTGTTTTTCTCTTGGCGGTGCACAAGCCCTTCAAAACCTTGGCATAAGAAGGTATTTGTTTAATAGCCGTGAGGAAGGGTATGTTAATATTTATATGTTTGAACATATCAAGTACTTCCTTTGCTTGGACTTCCTTTAGAGACCTTGTGAGTCTTTGGGGGTAAAGCACAGGCGGGTTGTAAGTTCGTGGAGGACCTACAATCTCACGGGAAGTCTTCTTCGGCTTAGAGGTGGTCACCTCATTAGCCGGAGTTTTAAGCGGGGTAACAGGTGCAGAGGTAACCGGGGTCACAATATTAAGACTCGGTGTATAATTAATTTGATTATCAACCTGTTTTCTGACCTAAGGGTGGAAACCGATTTTACTTCAGCAAGCGTTACAGACGGAGATGGAGTTTCCGTCACCAAGGCAACTTCTTTGCCTTTGGGGTTCGGGATGGACTATCCCAGAAATCTGCCTTTTTCATCAAGTTTCTATTCAATCCTCTGGATGGCTTGGGCATTTGACTCAATGGACGCTTGCGTCTGTTGAATGAAACGGGCAAGCACATCCTCAAGGGAAGTCTTAGTAGGGGCAGGCTGGGTAGGGCAAACTAGGTCCCTGGAACTACTCATGGGATGAGTATTGTTCGAATAAGGGGGGACCGTTACCCTGTTCCGATTATCATTATTACCAACATACGTGGCATTACTACGTTGCCCATAAGAGGTATTAAAGCCAGATGGAGCCGCATAATTATTATTTGAATAAGACAGATTGGAGCGGTCCATGTATGGGTACGTGGTATTGCCCTTAGTAAAGTTGGTCCTCCCGACGTAGTTAAACGCATAGGCTTCCTCAGTTTCTGGTGAATTATAAAGGAGAGGGCAAAATTAAGCGGTATGGGTAAAGTCATTACAAACATCAAATTGGAGAGTGGAGGCACTCATGATTGGTGATGTGGGCTTTAAGGACACCTCAAGTGCTTCTACCTTTTTGGCTAAACTATGAAGTAAAGTTTTAAGCTCGGGCTCAGGTTTGACCTCATATATGACTCTAGGTTTATTAAATGAGTCTGGAGTAGTGTTTCTCAGGGTATGTCCAGGTATATCCCATTGCTGGCTATTATTAGCTATTTTTTCGAGGAATGCCATAGCCATGGCAGTGGAATAATCAAGAAAGTCTCCACCGCTCATGCCTTCAACCATGTTTCTAGTTACAGTATTAAGGCCTCTATATATGATCCTAACTTTTTCAGTGTCATCGACTTTGTGGTGTGGACACCGAAGGAATATGTCTTGATACCTCTCCCATGCATCAAAGAATACCTCACCCTCTTTCTGCCAGAAATTTCTAATGGCATCAACAATGTCATTAGTTCTGGTAATAGGAAGAATTTGGTCAAGAACCTTTTGCTTAGTTGAGCCCAGGTGTTAATAGAATTGGAAGGAAGGCTATGTAACCAGTGAGATGCTCGATCCTCAAGAGAAAAGGGGAACAATCTCAAGCTAACTTCCTCCTCAGACAAGTGCGTCTCCTTGAAAATATTAAGAACGGTCAGAAACTTATTGAGGTGCTGATATGGATCTTCCCGTGGAAGCTAATGGAATTTAAGCAACATGCCCACAATCTGAGGGCGAATGTCATAGTTATCTGTAGTTGTCTCGGGTAAGACTATGTAGGTAGGTGGCCTAGTGGCCAAAGGTGAAAAGTAATCCCGAAGGGTAGCTTCTTGAGCCATAGGTGCAGGAGTTACTTCAGAAAGTGAGGTTGAGTTAAACTCTTCATCATAAGGTATGGAGGTTGAGTCGTTAAACTCTTCCTCAAGAGAAGTAGTTGGTTTGGACAAGATTTTACCTGATCTAAGATGCATGCAACATGGACATTACAACATGCCACAGAAGTCCTAACCTTTCAAAAGCATCTAACAAGGGGCTCAAAATCTGACTCAATTGTGTGTTCACCCAAGTCAATGAGTTCTTTCCAAGCTTTCCTTGTGAATTCTCCCTATATTTCGGGAGTCAAGTAGCGAATAACCAGTGTGGGAGGTTTTCCGTGCATAAGCAACGTTCCTTAATTAAATTACCACAGTGATGCTACAGACGTAATCTGTAGGGGTTCCAAACCCAATTTCTAGCTTGTGCTCCAATCAAAGAATAGATGACGTAGTACTAGTTAAAATATCTGTTCAAGGTCTCAAATGAACATCGTGATAGCATGGCTTTAGTTGATTCAATTTTAAAGCTTAGGATATTGCAATTAATTGATATTAGGTTTCACTTATAGGCCAGGTCTGCCTTGCAGTCCCGGTTTAACAAGTAAAAACAGAATTAAAATCAAGCAACAATCAAGGTCATGCTAATCCATTACAGAAACTCATCTTGCAGGGGATTCGAGGAGGGTTAGGAGAATGCTTACCTCCCACTTTGTGCTAAAAAATAAAATTTGCCAAACAAGCGCACAAAAGAGGGGAGAAGACGAGTTAAAGTCGACTAAGGGGAAATCGCTCATTGGGTTTCAATCGTCCTTAGGAGTTGTTCCTTTGTAGACCCAAGGCTAGCTCTACAACCTTGCTCTACTATCCGCCACAAACACCCAAATAATAAATCCTAGCAACACCTACTTTAAAAATATTACAACCGCGACCCCTTCGTGGATTGAATAATTAAATATCTTACAAGTCATTAAAAATGCTGAAAAACTTAAACTACTTAGATCACCTCACAATCACTCAATAGAAAAAAAAAATTAGTTGAAAAAATGCTCTGGAACGTCCTGGAAAAATCACGCAACACGAGGCAAATCCCGTCGAGAACTCGACTCGAGATTGCCGTAGGCCAATCTGAACTCGACTCGAGATCGGGACCAGTTTGAACCAGTAACTTTCAGGAAAATTTTCTAAATGTGTGATCTTCTTCAAATTTTGATTTTGGCTTCGTTTCTTAAGTTTTTTCCAATCCGTCTTCACTGCAAGATCAATAAGAAGACTAAGTAACAAGACACCAAAAAACAATAATTAAAAAAAATAAAAATAGAAGGGTGGGAGGGATAGAAGTGGGATGATGTCCCGAAACTACTATTCTCGCTTATGTTTGAATGAACTCCGTTCCTTAGAGCGGCAACGGCGCCATTTTGATAAAAGCTATTTGTGTAACCTCTTCAAACGATTATATTTTTATTTGATGTTCCTTCTTGTGTCTGTATAAATTGGTTATCAAAGTATATAAGTAACAAGCAAGTGTCATACCCACCTCAAAGGTGAAGATCTTAGATCAAACACAATAGAAAACAATAATTAAAGAACACCAAGGGAATCAACTATTAAGATTGAGATTGATTCTACTTCCTACAGACAATAATTAAATAAACTAACTTAAGAAGATGATAGAGATGAAAAGAAGATCTTATGATGACATAGGGGGAAGAGTTGGTATCCACAAACTAAATTATGCAAACATAACATGTTATTCCTTCATGTTCAATCTATAACAATTAATTAGTCACCTCTCAGCTATTCCAATTAATCATCAATACCTATAATAATCAAGTAGTCACCTCTCAGCTATTCCACTCAATTAAAACGGGATTTTCTTATGCATGTTATTGAATATGTCGTATTAATCAAACCGTCACATCTCAGCTATTCAATCTAATTAATTCAACATATTAATTCATAACTAAACCATCACCTCTCAGTTATTTGATTTAATTACAAAAGGGTTCC
Source organism: Aquilegia eximia (assembly GCA_023053565.1). NCBI lineage: Eukaryota > Viridiplantae > Streptophyta > Magnoliopsida > Ranunculales > Ranunculaceae > Aquilegia > Aquilegia eximia. Next base: position 5,227,226 of record JALIGU010000012.1, read on the forward strand.
AATAAAAGGTACTGACTGCAGATATGTAATAATCACCTCTCGGCTATTTCACTAAATATCTTCAATCAATATAAATAAAACGATTAAAGCTAGGTCTCCCTAAACTCTAACAATAGTATTTTAACAACATGGAAAACAATAACATACAAATAATCATATTTACCACATATCTTGAATTAGAAGTAAATAAGCATTAAGAACTTTGAATCACAATGAACATTAAGAACAAACATGGTGCTTTTGCTTCATTTAGAGTGTTTCAACCATCCCCCTGAGGAGATTTAGCAACTCATCCTTGATGATGACACCATGGAATAAATAATTAAATAATAAAACATCATAAAGTAAAGTGATTTGATTTGATTTGATTGATAATGATTGAGTTTGATACAAAGAAGAAGAAGATGAACTTTTCTCTCACAAATATTCACTTTCTTGTCTATATGAAAAATTACCTAAACCCTAGCTATTACTTCTCTTATATAATAAATACAAAGCATAATACTTGCATGCAAAGACTTCTAAATTAGATCAAATTCGTGGCTGCTGCGGTTGGTCTTCTAGAGGCATTAGGTCTTCAGCAAAACCAAATTACTTTGAGCTTAAGTTATAGCCTGGACCAAGACCTTCAATTTGATAGCTCATGGGCCCAAATCAGACTTCTGGATCTCCTTGTAGAGCCTTTTTAAATTTGGACTTTAAATAAGGCCTAAAATAGAAATTCTGACTTGTGGGCTTCAATAGGACCCGTTTTGGGCTGAGATTCGGACCGCCCAACTTTGACATAAAGTCAAGTCAACAGGACCAACGGTGGGGTCCCCTCAGCAGATCTGTGGGTGCAAATATTAATTCTCCTTCTCATGTGCATATAACACATTTTTGTTGTTTTTCTTGACTTTTGGCGGGGTTTAACACAATATTCGCATTTCGCCTCATAAAACCTACACAAATGACAAGAAAGCACTAATCAATAGATATAACACAATAATATAAGCTAACTACGAAACAAAAAAGGTGTTATTCGGGGGATAAATAAACACTTTTGAGGACTTATCAGTGCATGAGGATGCTGACTCCGTTCCATCAACACACGATGGATTCATAATAGTTCAATAGTCCCCTGACCATGGGATCTCACATGTCGGAGCTCAGTGGCCGAGGACACTAGCAAATGAATTGGGACCTGACAAGGTTCACCTTTAGAGGTCCCAAACACATTAAGGATAACTACCCACACACTTGGATGGTTGCCTTGCAGGATCCATGTTTTACATCCACATATGCTAGGTTGAGTAGCTGCCAAGTTGCATTCGTGCAGACTCTCAACAGGAACATGCCACGTAGACATGGAAGTCGTTCCAGAATATTCCAACATGTTTATTATATGTTTCTACATGTGTTTAACATGTTTACTTGCAGGCTAAGTATGCATGTGCTTGGATGCTTCCAGAGTCCAAATATGAAAAATTCTACACATCCAGAAATAACAATTAGGCGTAATCAAACAATGATTGGAGGGCTAAATGTCAACTACACGTGCAGCCTTATTTCAACTATAAATACGAGGTAACGTACACAACAAATGTATGTTCTTCTCAACACAACACCTCCCACTAAAGCTATTCAAATGTGTTCAACTCCCTCACTGACTCGAGTGTCGGAGCGGCTACGGCCACACCCTCACAGGTGTATCCTTGTCCATCTTAAGAGTTTACTCTCATTTTGCAGGTGTACAGAAGCAGTCTTGTCAGAGTCTACCGACAACTCTCAACAACCACAGTAGAGTCTGTCCAGCACAATCAGGTCCCGTTTGGCAGAGGTTGGAGATTTACGAAACCTGCACCCACAATAGCCATACATGAAATAAGCCCAAAACTTGACCTTTCTCTTCAATCTGCTGGAAATATTGAAATGTTCGATAATCCCATATTTTTTGAACAAAACCTTGTTAATCAGTTCCGTATACCGAATTTTTTGAACCATACTTGCATTGTTCGAACAAACCTGTGCTGGTGGCAGTCAATAACATACAATCAATGCTTGTACTACTATTCTGATAACCTTGTGATACAAATTACTAGGTAAAGATACAATTTAATATGGAATTAAATAATAGCAGTAAATAAAATGAACAAACATAAGATTTAGAAGAAAATTATCTTCTTTATTGAATATTACGAAAAAATTACAAGAATTTCTACCTCACAATACTCTCTAGACAAGTTAAGCCCTAGTTGCCTCTCTTATAATTCTAAACACACTAAACCTTAGTGGTTTCTCTAAACAATAAGCTATGTCTGGTTTATGTTTTGGTTTAGGCCAAAACATCAATCTAAACAAACCAACTAGTACTTATTTTTCTAAACAAGCTAATCACTAACTTGTTTTTGTCTCTTGAAACAAGTAAGGATCGTCTCTCTCTCTCTCTCTCTCTCTCTCTCTCTCTCTCTCTCTCTCTCTCTCTCTCTCTATCTATCTATCTATCTTTCTATCTATATATATATATATATAGGCTTTGAACAACTTCTAGTTGGCCAAGGAAAAGTATTTTCTTTTCCCTTAATTTCTATTCCTTAAGGAATAAGGAAACTTATCTTAAGGTTTTCCTTTCCTTGTCCTACAAAGAAAAGAACTGCTAAGTTCTTTAATAGGATACACTTGTATCATGGCTCCCCTAGGAACTTAAAATCCCGTTTAAGTTAGAAAATGAGATTAGAGAACTTGAGAGCTCCATGAACTTTGCTAAACCATTCTACTTTGCTTGGAACTTGACCTGCACGCCCAATATGAAACATTGTTTGTTCCCCACTTCGTGTCTTAGTCATCTTGCACTCCAATATGCAATCTTCTTTGAATGGCTCCTTTTGATCAACCCAATGGTATGTCATCAAGATAAATGTTTTATGAGTTGAACTTCTCTGCTTCTTCTTGGTCTTCTGCGCTTTTTTTTTTATGATAAAATTGGTTAGCTTCAAAATAGTAGAATTCATCAACTCCATTTGTTTCTGAAACAAAACCATTTTCTCATCTGTACTAAGTTTCTACTGCTTTTATAATCTTCTTTTTTCTTGTCTTCTTAGAATCTTCCAAAGACACAAAAACTTTACCTACACTACAACAGAATTGCTTATTTGCAACACTTCTTTTTGCAACGCTCACCTAGTGTTGCTAATAATTTATATTTGCAACGCTTTAAAACGTTGCAATTAATAAAAGCTAGCTAGCTTTTTGTACCGCGTACGAGTTAAGACCATAAACCATAAAAAACTCGACCAGGGAATCGAACTTTGCTCTTGATATCAACTGATACAAATTTGGCTTTGGACAACTTCTATCTGGCCAAGGAAAAATATTTTCTTTTCCCTTTATTTTCATTCCTTAAGGAACAAGGAAACCTATCTTAAGGTTTTCCTTTCCTTGTCTTACAAGGAAAAGAACTGCTAAATTCCCAAATAGGATACACATGTATTACCTTATCTTCCAACAACTATAGGGTGAATGAATAGATCCTAGATAAAATCCTGAAAAAAGTGGAGTTATGAAGAAAAACAAGATTCAAGAACCTGGCCGAAGACATCCACGAACCTAGTTTACACTTAGGAACCAAATATGGATGTTGGAGCATCCCAGAAACCTTAGTAGAATCACGAGAGCTAATCCAAGATGTCAAATCATATTCCTAGACAACCTAAAGAACTAAGAACCAAGATTATAAGTCAATCTAGAAGGCTCAAGACGGTCTTAGATTGCCTTGATGCTCAAGTAAGGAATCCTAGTCTAAGAAGGATTTCGAATATAGATATTCCACATAATTAGTAATCCTACTGGACATTGGATTCTTTAGACATAAGGAACATCAAAGAGGGATTCCAAAAGGAGTTAGGAACTGACCTAGGTTTCTTAGAAATCCTTTTAAAATCTGGAACCTAAACATAGAAATCTTATATGTGTAATTAGTAATCTTAGTCAAGAAAGGATTCGTAATAAGCAAAGAATGTACAAGGGAAGATTCCTAGGCCAAAAAGGACTTCTCTAGAAGGAAGATAACCGACCTAGACACCTATAAAAAGGATAAACCACCAAAAGCAAAGGTAATTAATTCCATGAAATGAAACTAAGGTTTTATCATGTTCATTACTAACTTAAGCATCGGAGAGGCATTGGCCACACCACTCTAGGCGTGTCCTTAGTCAATCAAACTTTGTTTTGCAGGTTTTGAGTTGAAGACATCCATTGTTTGAGGTATTAAGTTAAGTCAAAATTTATTGTTGGTGGTACAAAAAAAATCACTCTACAAGTGAAAAAAGAGTTTAGAGATTTTTTGGCATAGTTGTAAATAGAGAAAGTGTAGAAAAATATATAATTAGTTATTGAACCCATTAAGTTCTAACCAATCAATTTTTTAGTTTTTCATTTTTTTAAAAAAGTTATAAGAGAGCTCCAAGATCAACCAAGACGCCGCCTAGAGAGAGAGTGTGGGAATTACTGGGTTCAACTATTATATAGATATTTAGATTTCGAATCAGATCATACCGTAGGTATTCGATGTTCACTGTCGAATTTTTGAGTTTTTTCTTGTAATTTTAAACATATAATTTTTGATATTATGCACGAAAATGGAAGGGTACTTGTATTAAATGTACTTTGCACACATCTTTCTTCTCTATTTTCTTTATTCTACTAGTCCCACGCACAATCCTATGTTTTTTTCTTTCTTTTTAAGTATTAGCTTCTATCTCTCTGACCACTTTTCAGCCAAACTGTACTTGATGTGCCCTTGATCAATGACTTTTTATCAATTTAAACACCATTAATATTATAGATAGATTCTGACCATTAAATTAAGGCATATTGCAAAAACATAAATATCTTTTATTTTATACTATGGCTGATGTGACCTTTGATCAATGACTTTTTATCTATTTAAACACCATTGATATTATAGATAGATTCTGACCATTAAATTAAGGCATATTGCAAAAACATAATTAGCTTTTATTTTATACTATGGCTGTGTTTGGTTCGAGGGTATTCAGTTTCCTGGAAAACAGAAAAATATCAGGCCAAATCAACTGAAATTTTGAGATAAATCAAGAAAACAGATTACGGCTAAGTGTAACCGGACATAATATGGTTTCCTTATATTTAAAATGGAAACCAGTTTCCAAAAGTGGCTAGACATATATGTCAAGTGTTTCACTTTGAGTAGAATTGTTAGAATTTCGTCTCTCGTCTCCCTCTTTTTAGAGTAGAATCTCTGTTTGTACCATTCCTTTTTTTCAATCTTACCCTCTGCTTTCCAGGAATTCAGATTCCCCGAACCAAACACAGCCTATATATCCTCTCCATATTACATTGACTTTAATACATGCATCTGTATACGTTACAGGATCTCTCTAACAACTTCTCATAGTATGATTGATTCTAACCTGTCCTTGGGCAATTTTTGCAATGTCCTTTTGAATTTAGGGTTACATATTAGCAACACATGTAAAGTAAAGAGGCGTTAGGGCTTTTATAAGTGGGAATGGTTGTGGAAGGCATAATATAGGGTCCAGTCGTCATATTCAAACCCTAACTACTCCTCTCTTTCAACTTCTCTTAATTCGAAAACTTTACTAGAAAAGGGACATAACTACGTTTCTATAAAAAAAAAATCTTGACACTTTTATCTACAACTGTCAATGGCTATAGTGATGGTGATAAGTGTTAAAAATATTTATATACACTTTTAAAGCATGCATGATTATCCCAAGTTATCTTATAAAGTGATATGATATGCCTGGTTTTGTTAAATTTACTTCATTATAGGTTTATATCATCAAGACGCCTCAAACGGAAGAAAATGAAACAAAAAAATAGTTTACACAAAGCATATTTGAGCCATTTGAAAATAATGTTACAGAACTCTGGTTGGTGATCTGAAAGCACGTTTAGAAAGCTCACACTTCCTACTTGAAGACTGTCAAGAGACATCAGAACAAATAGTAGTGAATGTGGCACTAATCGAGTTAATAAGCCCAAGAACATGGTGCCAAATGACCTACCTTTTATGGAATTCTGTGTTGGGCCCAATTGCAGTCCAATCTACTGATAGCAAGGACCCATTGTGTGAAGTTTCAAGCGCAAAAGACCGACCTAAGTAGTAAAAACATAATTCTCAAGTTTTCTTCCTAATTTTAAGTGTGTTTTAATGCAAGTGAAAGTCTTAATGCTACTAAGCTCTCCACATTTTAGAGACATGTTTTGACTCACAATTGAAGTATCAATGATATTATAGGGTTTTATTAAGAAGAAGAAGTTACTTTATGTTTATGCCTTTATTTTCATGTTCATAAGTTTGTATGCAATTTATCTTTAGTATTCCAATTCTTTAGTAAAATCATGTCTTTATTTATCTCTACAACCATGTTTTCATCTTCTTTTATCATGTTCAACTAAACCCTCCATGGGGTGAAACTAGCCTTCTAGATGAGTAGGTGATTTTTCATATGTAATTTATTTTCTACGAATGATAAGATAATTATTTTAGGACTGATCATCTTAGAATATTTTTTACCCATTTTTCTTAATTACTAATACAAAAAAAAATCCTTTGTCATTTATGAGACTTTTTGTTACCTTGTGTGCTTTACATAGTTATTTTTCATCGAGAAAAAAAAAGATAACTAATTTTATATCTTTAAGAGAAGTGTGTGATTTTACTTCCTTTGGCGTTTATCTAGAATAGAGATGCCATAAGATATTATTTAATGTTTTGAGGCCTTAAGTTCTATTAAAAGAATTCTCTACAAAGGCGTTAGTACTTAGTAGTAGCTTACAGTGATTGAATTGTCTAAGCCAGATGAAAATAATTTACTACCAACTAGTTTGCTAGAGATATAAATAGTTAGAGTATAAAAATAAAAGAACATTGATAAAGTTTGATGCTTGTCTAGAATTATGAAGTTAAACCCCACTTCATCTCATATTCACAAATCTAATTTACTTGCTTTCTAGTATAGTTTAGTTTAAATTTATATTATTAGTTTCTTTCAAATATTTTCCAAAATAAAATTCAATCTTATTAATTCCCTTTTCATAATCGACATTCATTGTGATTCATTAAACTTGAATTACATAGAAGATGATATTTATACTTTTGCATAAGGTTATATGATGTGATACAAATCGCTAGGTAAAAATACTATTGAGTGCGAAATTAAACAATAATAGTAAATAAAGATGAAAAAAAACACAAGATCTTGAAAAAAAAACTATTTTCTTTAATAAGTATTATGAAGATTACAAAAATCTCTGCCTCACAATACTGTCTAGACAAACTTAACCCTAGTTGTCTCACTATTTCTAAACATACTAAACGTTAGTGGTTTTTAAAAACCTAAATAAGTTGTTTCTCTATGTTTTGGTTTATACCAAAACATCAATCTAAACAATGCAAGCTAAGCACTAGCTTGTTTCTATCTCTTGAAATAAGTAAAAACTAAATGTTTCTCCCTATATATTTTGGTTTATGCCAAAACATATATTTATAGGCTTTGGACAACTTGTACTTTTGGAGTTGGCCAAGGAAAAGTATTTCCTTTTCCCTTAATTACCATTCCTTTTGGAACAAGGAAACCTCTTTTAAGGTTTTCCCTTTCTTGTCCTACAAGGAAAATAACTGCTAAGTTCCCAAATAGGATACACCTTATCATGATGTGATTGGTTTCTTTTGTCTCATGTGATAATCAGGTCTTCTTAAGAGTAATTCCTGCATCTTAAATAAAATAGGTAGATACAAAATACTAGAGTTGAGAATCTATCTATCCTAGCAATAACCGAGAGGTGAGTTAGGGAGTTGCAATAATCGGGAGGTGAGCAACTACAACGAATATACATGGGAATTGAATTGTAGTTTTGGTAGATTCAAGATGTGAACATGTCCCATATTTCCTTTACTGATCTTACTCCGATTTAGTAATCATAATTAAAATAATATTAGTTAATTAGTTTAGAACTTCTCTATAACTATATATTGCATCATCTCTGTCACACCCTAATTTTTGATAAATGAATATTCGCCAAATAAATAGCAAATATTAATTCATAAACCAAAAGTCAGAGTGTGAACATGGCGGTCCCATATGGACCCAGACAAGCACAATCTTTCAAAGCAATATATTACAATGGATCATAAATAACTTCAGAAACATTAATTACCTTATTTCCAAGGTTCAACTCCAACTCAAGTCTCATTATCTCAAATCCGATGCTCCTCCTCTACGCCCGACCAAGACGTACCCCAAGTTGCAAAAGAAACAACGAGGGTCAGCAATTCGAATTATATGGTGTCAATGTCTCGCATGAAAGGAGAGCTCACCAAAACTAACAATGGCCCATTATAAAACAATCAAAATATGCGTGCTTTATAATTAATATAATTTCAGATGACTTACCAATTTACCACTTACGAGTGTAACTTTGGTAGGTCAACCCTGCAACAAAAGTTAACATGACCTACCACCTGCTTTGGAGGTTAGCTAAAGTAATAATAAGTAATGAAATAAAACAACGAACAACAATATTCGAAATCAATGAACAATGGTCAACCATTAACTTCAATATAACCACTGAGCAGACAACCATCCTTGAGAAGACAAACAAACCATTACACAGTTGTAACCATTAACACCACTTTGCGTTAGAGTGTATTAATGTCACGTTTTGGTATGGTCATTAATTATCAATGTATGTTTTAATTTAATTTGCACCCTAGACACACACACAATTGACATATCTAAAACACTACTATGCCTCTCCGTGTATAAGCCCATAACCAGTTCCCTTCACACAGAAAGGAAAGGTGAAACTTATACACATACGCGCAAATAACAATGACATCGAGCGAAAGGTGCATGGTCTCACACATTACTTGTAATAAAGAAGTCTATTGGGCTCACACAGTACCCAAAATAATCATGTCACATAGACAAATCCATAATCAATTCGTATCACACAGATACTCGACTTATATTTGAATCCAGATCCAAAACAGAGTTGTGTGGCAACTAGAAAATTTATCATTAGTCGTTTGTTTCGTTTTGTTAGCACACAGTTAGGTTAACGTTTTATCTCTTCGGCACACAACCACTAATGAAACTCTGCACACAACCATTACACTCGGCACACAGCCATTAAATTAGCATTATCACATCGACATTAATTAATCCTTCGCTTTCATAACATGCTTATTAGTTCAATTAAATCAGGGATCATGCCAATAATCCGATTAACAATTATTATAAATCCGGAATTTTCATATGCCATAAAAGATACTCTGGTATAATAATATAACCACTTCCATGTATTTCTCATACCAACCTCATGAAAAAAAATAATTGTGTAATAATAGCATAACAAAGATTCACATTGAAATGTATGAACTTCAATCAAAACATGCAAGGCAGTAAGAGAAGTAATTATTTACATAGTACCCCAAATGAATATCAAAATGCATGATACTGTTGACATATACTCACTTTGTACAAAAGTTTGATTAAAGTACCATTTAACATACCCAAACAAGTAATAACATTAATAATGTACATGTAGATAATAATAATATAAATATATCAAAGTAGTGAGTTGTCACTCACCTTAACCCCTTTGTCAGCGTGTCTGTCTTTTTATCAAATTCTCTTTCTCTTTGTTTTCTTTCTTTTCTTTTAATTTCTCTTTCTTTTAAATTCTCTCAATGGTCTATACATCATAACCTCATCATAACCTCACCTTTTAATCTCTTTCTCTCTCCTCATTATCTCCCACCCTCTCACTCATCTGTCCCTTTCTTTCTCTATTCTCTTTTTTTCTTTTTCATTCTTCTTCTCTCCCTTAGGCAGGCCTGTAAAAATGGCCCTTTAACCCTAAATCCGGCCCGGCCCACTTGACTCATTCAACGAAAAAACCCTTAAAATTTAACCCTTACGATTTTTAAGGTAGGGCCGGCCCGACCCTCTCCATTTAAGAGTCAGGTTAGGGTTTAGCTTTGGAAAACCTTAGACCCTACTCTTAGCCCGACCCTAATTAGTCCTCCTAAAGCACGACCCTCATTAATATATGTATAATTTTCAATATATTTCTCTTTATTATGAAATTTGAACATTTTTTTAGAGTTTTAATTATAAAGATTCTTACCATTAGACATAGATGTTATTTTTGTTAAAGTTATATGTAATTTACCATATATTTATCGAATAATTTTCCGAACCGGTTGTTAAAAATTATTACTTATAACTAATGGAAATTGATTCTCAATAGATTTTTTATTAACAATCTATTTCATTATTGAGCATGCAATAAACAATAATTAGATTATTATTTTAAATGTGTATTTGATATTTATCATACTAGAATTTTATCAATTAAGGATTAAATTTCTAAAGTGAAATTTTGGTAATAAGATAATTTCTGAGTTCTTTGTATTTATTAGTTGTAATGCTCGAGTAAGATAATATCATATACTATAAAAAATTTGTTGTAAAAAAAATATATTTTTACATTTAAGAATTGAAACATATTATACGTATTTTCAAAAAAATTAAAATGATATTAATAAAAACATGATCCCATGTTTTTTTAATTAAAACATGATCATATATATCGACCCTATCAACCGGGCCAGTTAGCTCGGCCCTCAAGCCTTTCTAAAAAGGGCTAAGAGTCGAGTGAAGTTTTCATAATTTTTGTTTTAGCCCGCACTAACCCGACCGTTATCATCTTTAAGGGTAGGGCTGGCCCGACCCTTAAAGTGTTAGGGCTCAAGGGTTTAAGTGCTGGGCTAGCCCTACCCGGCCCATTTTACAGACCTACCTTAGGCAGCTGCTATAACGGCTATACTGAATTGTAAAATAATAAAACAAACAATAATCTAGGTTTTTGTGTAACATCTAACCCTCCACTAATTGGACCTAATATGCCAGTTTTTGTTATCTTATCATTGCCACATAATTAGCCCATTGTTTTTTTACCTTTACACAACTTTTGACCCATTTATATTTTCCACATCATCGTGACATGACATGTTACAAACTTTTACCATTACCATTACTAAGCTACGTCCACATTTGATCCACCATTCTCTCCTCTCTTTTAAATTTAAAATTACCAAATTACCCCTAGGCATATTAAATTTCTACCTCCCATTTATGTCATCCAATTAAAAGACCGCTATACCCATTGCACTACCATAAGCTCGAATATATCCATCCGACAAATGATTTTAATAATAATAAAAAAAATATCCATGTGTTCCCAAATTGAAATTCAATTCTAACAAATCCTTAAAATATAAATTTTAAATGAATAGAAAAATTTGGGTTGTTAGAATCTCTAGTAATAGTCATATCTTCTTAATTGATTGAGTGGATTGATACCCTTCCTTACTACATATTTGATCTTTTGGAAGTATTATTGTTGTGCGTAGGTTGAGTTAACGACACTTCACTTCAACAACGTCCTAGATCACTATCACATCACATTCTCATATTACATACTCAATATACCAACAACACAGATGTAGACCATGTGATCTCCAGCCTTGACCTGCAGAGCTTCTTTGTCAGGATCATATCTGGAATGAACCCGGAGTCTGGCAGACTTTGCATCTCGTATTCTCGTACTTCAGGGCTCTGCAATTCTTCATCTCGTGACCATAATCGTTATAGTTCTCACATTTCTTTAACTTGTCTCTCCGGCTTTCTGTGTATGTCGAGTGAGGGGCTGACTTGTTGACTAAACCTTTGCCATTGATCTTCCTATAGACTTCATCTATAAAAAACTTGAGTGTTCGGAGCCCCGCGAAAGGTTTTTCCCATTTCTGTCTTTGCCTTTGTCAGGAGATTTGTTCTCCTTCTAGTCCTTATATGAGACCCACTTTCTTTTTCCTTTGGAGCTTTGTGAGAGACGATTGGCCACCAGAACATGAACATAGACCACAACAAGTGTATTTTAAGGTTATATGTTCTCTTTTGTAATTTGCATGTTATTGTATACTATAAATATAGGCTCCGGATTTTGCCAAGGGCAAATATTGATTTTGCCAATGGTTTTGTCTCAAGATGACTTGATTGCCCTAAAGTTTTCTTACCATTTAAAACATTAGCCGTTTAATTAATCTATTTGTAAAAATACAAATTTAACCTTCTTTTAATTAAAATTAGACTCAATTCTCTTCAATTAAGCTATCAATTAGGAGAGAGAATTTTTTCTCATGGGTAGGTTCTCTAATTATATAGAGTATAGATATGAATGACATCAACAATAATTATATGGTAATAACATATTTGTTCCTTATTTCAAAAATTATTCAATTATATTTTACCTAACTTCTCTCTTTTTGACACTATCCAAAATTAGCCAATATAGACTAGAATCATAGAACACAAGTTTGTAACTAATCAACAATTTTTCAATAAAAACAAACTTATTATTCATTCTTTAAATGGATGACTTATGAAGAGAAAATTAATTACCAAGTTTAATTGGAAATTAAATTAAACCTAAAATTTAACAAAATTAATCAATATTGGTAGAGAATGTTAAATGCACTTATAGAATATAAACTCCTCGTGAAATAGATTTTACCTCTAGAAATGAATGTAATATAGATTAAGGTGATGGCAAATCTATTATTAGAAAAAATAATTATTTGATATAATAGATAAAAGTTGTGTTATTTTATTATGGCAGGAAAATTTAAGGGCAAATAAGTCATCCTTTGGACAAAACCATTGGCGAAATCAATTTAGTCCTTGGCAAAATCCAGAGCCTAAATATATATAAATATGTCAATCAAATTATTATTATCTTCATGTCTTTCATATGTTTTACGATTTTGTATCATATTATTGTTCATAAGTTTTTCATTGACCTTAATTATAAACAAGGAAACAAACTATAACAAGCGTATTTTAGTGTTCCTTGTGCTATTTTGTATTGTGTAAATGCTTGTATACTATTATTATCAACACATACGTCAATAAATTTATTATACTTCTATATTGTTTAATTCGATAGAATAAAGCTAAATTATTAACATAGTTATCATGATTTCACTTAATTTTTTTTATTAAATAAATAAATAAATAAATAAAATAAATAATTAATATATTAATAAAAAAAATACAAAGTACAAAGGGATCAGAGATGAGGTTTTCACTGGAACAAGACTCATAAAAAATATAACATAAGACAATCAACAAGGCAAATAAACTTGAGAATTGTTTAATATAATATCATGTTCCCTGAGCTCAGTTATTTATAAAAGTCTTGTTTTGGACCTCAAATTTGCTCAAAATATGGATTTAGATAACATGTCAGGTTCACAAAATGAAACCTTTCTTTGAGTATTAATGACCCTATTAGATTAATTAACAATATATATATAGTTAACTACCAATCTCATTTTAAATTGGTAAGGTGTTTTATGATCATATCTCTAGTTTTACTAGATTATTAAGGTATTTCATGATTAAATTTCATATTACCATGGACAAGTTCTTCATTGACTTTAGCTATAAACCAGAACATAGACCATAACAAGCATATTTTAAGGTTCCTTGTTCTCTTTTGTATTCTTCAAGTTCTTGTATACTCTTATTATCAACATGTCAATCATATTACTATAATCATTATATTTTTTTGCAAGTATTAATATATTAATAAATTGCTTAATTTAAGCTTAATGATTTAAGCTTAATGAACTGAAGAATATATATATATATTATATATATATTTTCGAAATGTAAACGATCAAAATATTAATAAGAAAGAAAATTCAAACCCCAAATGGATCAAGAGATGAGTTATCCCTACAAACCCCAAATGGTATAACTTAATATTATTATAATGTTCAATTAGCTCCACTATATTTAAATTTCTACTTTGGACGTAAAAATATAGATTTAGGTTAACACATCTAATTAACAAAAATAACCCTTTTTTAAGAGCTTTCGAACATGATTACACCTTAATCCTATTACGTAACAATATAAATATTTAACTAATAATCCTAGTTTAGAATTTATCAAAAAAAAATAAATAAATAAATAAATAATCCTAGTTTAGATCGGTGAATTATTTTATGATTATACCATGAGTCTTGACAGATTGTTAGGGTATTTTATGATTTTTCTTTATATTACTGTAAACAAGCCCTTTATTGACCTACCAAACAACTGTTAGCTCAGTTGGTTTGGTACTCCTCTTAAACACTCTTAAGAGTGAGAGGTTGTGAGATCAATTCCTTCCAAGAGCGCTTGTGGGAATTTCTCATGTAATTCTTAATTAGGTGTGTCTAAGCATGATGTGGCCGTCTGGTGTTCTTCAACGAAAGTAAGTCCCTATGTAGAAGTATTGTTTGAGTAGCAAGGTGACGATGTGGCCGTTTGGTGTTCTTAAGAGAAAGCACATCCCTAAGCATCAACAATAGTATTTCTAGCCTTCGGGCCTTGTCTTTGTAAGCCCTCGATCGGGCCCTATCCTTGTAAGCCTTCGGACCATGAATATTAACAAAAAAAAAAGAAGCCCTATATTGACTTTAGCTATAAACCAACAAACAGACATTAACATTATGTTATTTTATATTGTGCAAGTGTTTCTAAACTATTAAGAGTATTATCAACATGATAATCAAATTATTATAATACTCATGTCCTTCAAATGATTTAATATATATACTCATGATTTTAGTATAATAAATTTAAAGAAGTTTATTTTTTCAAAAAGTAAACGATTAATATATTAATAAAAATAAAGATACAAAGTATAGAGGGATCCAGGGATGAACTTTCACTACAACAAGACTCATATAAAATATAACATAAGACAATCAACAAGCAAATGACCATGAGAATTGATTTAATATTATAATCATGTTGGATCTGCTCCCACTATTATTCATAATAGCTAGTTTTGTCTTGGACCTCAAAATATGGATAAAGTAACATGTTTGGTTCACAAAAAGAACCTTTCCTTGAGTACTGATGACCTTATTAGATATATAATTTAGGAACATGAATATACCTTCAGATGATTAATCAACAATATATACATACTTAAGCTTAACTACCAATCTTTCTTTTGATTGGTAAGTTATTTTACGATTATAAGTATTTATAACTCTAGTTTTGCCAATTTCTTAAGGTATTTCATGATTCACCTTCATATTATTGATTTATTGTTGACAAGTTGTTCATTAACCTTAGCTATAAACCAGAACATAGACCATAACAAGTGTAGTTTAAGGTTCCTTATTCTCTTCTGCAGGTTCTTGTATACTGTTATTTTCAAAATGTCAATCAAATTATTATAATCCTCACGTCATTCTCATGTATTAATATATTAATTAATTGCTTAATTTTAAGAATAAAGGTGTGGTTATTAACATCTCCAATCCATCTATAAAATTTTAAAACTTGTTAAATTGGTCCTAAAGTCTTTTTTTTTTTTTTTTTAAAAAAAAAAAAAAAGTTAAGTTGAGCCTAAAGTCATCTTCAATCTATTTATAATATTAGCTTTTGCATAAGTTATCTATAAGAGAGTCCACAAGTTTGTGGAATTTTTTTATGGAAAAACATATATCAGTTACATGGCACTCTTAACACGGCTCAGGATCGCTAATGTCACGTGTAAATTTAACTTTTTTTTTCTCCATGTGAAAGATTCCCTTTTATTCATTAAAATAATAGTTTTTTTTATTAAAATAATATTATAAAAAGAAACAAATACTTACACAAATCACACGGAACTATAGGAGTCGTGCAAGTATGAAAACGGTATGGAAGCATTGAAGATAGCTTAATTTTTGGCTAAATTTTCTTCATAAAATGCTGAGGTGGCTCTATAAATTAGTGAAGGATTGAATATATGCTCTTATAGTATTATCATTATTTTAGTATAAAGAGTGTCTGTGCTTCCCATGGTTGGAATATTTTGGGAAAGAATTTGGAAATTGTTGATGTATTTGTTGGTAGGAATGAATTAGAATTGGTACGTGATAGTCAAAACTTGTAAATCTTGTTTGCTTAGCTTTTTGTTTGGTAAGGTGTTGGGTGAGAAACATGATCAGCAAGGTATGATAGGGGTGGTGTTTTCAGTAGATAGGAAAAAAAAAACTAAAAACTGAAATATAAATACAAAGAATTGTACAAACAACCATATGTATTTATATTAAAAGTACCAGATGTACAGTATGTGCAACAAAAGTAGTAAAGACAACCATATGTAGTTATATTGACAATGGCATATGTACATTGTGTGACAAAAACACCAAAAAACCAAAAACAAAGTTCCTTCAAAGTTTGAACCCCAAAGAAGTTCTTTCAAAGATGTCAAGATTAGACATCCTTGGATTTTTATGCATGGTTTCATCTACTTTTGAGTAAGTTCGTGCAGTAAATGGTGCATCTGGATGGTCGAGGTTGAAATCTCTGATCTTTCTTTCAAATTTGAGCTTGCAAAGTTTATTTTACTGCTCTGTCTCCATCAAACTGCGTGTAGTTGAAAGAAAGTTTTATTAGAATGAAATATAGATAATTAAGGTAATGAATTAAGCTTAAGTAGCTACGAGTGTATGCAAGAGGGTCGACGCCAAAGATTGAAACATCATATGAAGGAAAAAAATCTAATACAGAGGTGAAATGGGGATAAATAGAGGAAATCACATATCTATGATAATCAAAGTGGGGAATGCTATACCCCAAGACTTAAATTCAGTAGGTCGTCAAATATTTTTCCAAGGAATGTATCCAGCACAACAATATCTCTCACCTGGAAATCATAAATTTCATGAAAGTTATTTTGTTTGTAAGAGGATAGATATAACTAAAATTCGGGACTTTTACAATTGTGTAAGACGACACATCCTGCCGAAAATTAAATACTAAGCAAAAATCGAAATTGTAAAAATATCCAGATAATTAAGGTCGATCCAATTTTGTGACCACCTATTGCGTTGAAGTTAATCCCTTTTTTTTTTTTTATAATGTAAATTTCAAATATTACAGAATTAACATTCATTGATAGTAAAACTCTATCCATAAGGTTCTTACAGTTAGAGGTTATTATACAATTAGAGGTTCTTGTAATTACATATATGACAAAATTAGAAACAAAACTAACCTTGTTCATGGGATCCAATTTCATTTGAAGCAATTGTATTTGGTTGACGGGCCCGAGTTTGCATTCGTTGATGTTCTCTTGCATTTGTGCGTTCTTCTTCAGACATGTTTTGTCGACGTGTTCGAGCTTGTAATCGTCTACGTTCTCTTACCGTTGTGTGTTCTTCTTCGGTCATATTTTGTCAACATGCATTAGCTTGCAAGCGTTGATGTTCTCTTATATTTCTGAGCTTTTCTTCAGTCAACCGAATTCGATGTTGTCTATAACTCTACATTGCAAACGGGCACATTCTCTTTGAAGACTTCATTGTTCATTACTCATGCTTAATCTGCGCAATTGAGACGGAGATCGAGAACAACTATGATTAACATCCATGGGCTGCAAAAAGAATAGTCAGTCAATATTCAGTCCAAGTTTTTTTTTTTTTGTAGTCAACATGACAGAAGAAAGACGGTTCAACAATATGACTGACCAAATCAATTTTTTTTCCAAAAATGTTACTAATATCTTTAGAACGTGAATAATCACATTAGTGGAATAGAATACAATTTTGAAATGAATGAACAAAAAGTTGCGGAAGATTGAGGGAACACCATAAGTTGAAGGAGCCTAAAGAACTAAGTTAGATTAGAATACAAATTCATACTATGAAGAAATTGATCAAACCCCTAAATAGTATGAAATGACTTGGAATAAAATAAGCAAAAGAAACAACATTACCAAGTAATTGATGAATGATAATCCTCGGTTGAGTATATTTTTTTAAAAAAGAGAAATTATAGATTCAGAGAGCCCAAAAATGTAACTCTTTTGCAGAAGAGATGATATCAACATAGTACTAAAATTCAAAATTCATGAAGAGGTATAAGAGATTAAAATATAAGAAAGGGGGGGGGGGGTTTAGAAGTTCTCAATTAATTAATTTAAAATTTCAGTTAAGTAAAAAATAGGACCTCAAGTTAATTCGTATTAGATTCGATGAATATAGCGTATCGATTGACCTAAAAATAGAAGGTTGAAAGTAATTGGTATTTGGATCGATAAGAATGAATTAGATGAACTTATTATTCTTACTATAAGATTATTGGTTAGAAAGGAATTAAAATTGTTTAGGAGCAGTTTTGACAAAAAATGAATAGTTAATACCAGAGAACTGACCTTGATATTGATAAGGAGTTGAAGAACTCACTTTCAAATTGGAGAAGAAGGTGGAAGCTAGAGGTTTGCAGTTTTTTTTTGGGATTGCAGAGGCAGTAAGAGCGAAAGAGATGGGGAAAGAAGGATAGAAAGAGTTAGAAGACACAACAAAGGAAGGGTATGAAAATAATTTAGGCAAAAGGGCAAGGGTGTAATTTTGATTATTAAGTGAAGCAGGCAGGTGCAGAGTGACATGCCTCAGTGTGCGGCCGGCTTCTAAAGATTAAGATGGAGTGAACAAACTCGTAAGGAGGGCAATTAGTTGGTTCGTCCCATCAGACCGACGTACATACATGAAAAGTAAGGAGTTTCCATTCTCGTTGATTTTGACTTAGTTTGGTCGACTAGATGAGGTCATGGAGAATAAACCAAGGGGCAAGAAGAACAATTACAGTCCTAGAAGAGATAAAGTTGTAATCCCAGTAGAGATAAAGTTGTATCCTAGATGAACCAATTATAAGATATCTAATTTTTCATACAAATAAATATCATAGTAATTCGGTAACGTATATATAATGCAATATGATTTCAAATTTTCATAATTAAAAAAAGTCATAGCTAACAATGTGTTTAGTTAGAAGACACAACAGCGGAAGGGTAGGAAAATAATTTAGGCAAAAGGGCAAGGGTGTAATTTTGATTATTAAGTGAAGCAGGCAGGTGCAGAGTGACATGCCTCAGTGTGCGGCCGGCTTCTAAAGATTAAGATGGAGTGAACAAACTCGTAAGGAGGGCAATTAGTTGGTCCGCCCCATCAGACCGACGTACATGCATAAAAGTAAGGAGTTTCCATTCTTGTTGATTTTCTCTTAGTTTGCTCGACTAGATGAGGTCATGGAGAACAAACCAAGGGGCAAAAAGAACAATTATAGTCCTAGTAGAGATAAAGTTGTAGTCCTAGTAGAGATAAAGTTGTATCCTAGATGAACCAATTATAAGATATCTAATTTTTCATACAAATAAATATCATAGTAATTCGGTAACATATATATAATGCAATATGATTTCAAATTTTCATAATTAAAAAAAGTTATAGATAACAATGTGTTTAGCTAAAGAGTCTATCTTTAACGGTTTTTTTTTTTTTTTTTTTGGCAAGCGGGGTTGAGGGGACACTTACCTCTTCAAAAATTACGTGTGGATATCAACAATCAGCTGTTGACGTGTTTCGAACCCACAACCTTGATCTCCACTTAGTGAGAGGGGTGTTTTTATTGAGCCATAAGCTCATTCGCAAACCTCAGAATATTGTTTTACATCACTGATGGAAATACTTTCAACTAGAGAAATAGATCTTACTGCAAAACAAAAAAAAAAAAAAATGCAAACATGATTATTGATTGCCTCAAGATATTCTTAGTCACATTGCATCTATCCTCGAATTTAAATCTATACAAAGAACATGTCTAGTTTCTTTCAACAAAAGAAAATTTCTTTCAATATAATTTTCTTAAAAGAAGATGAAGAACAGGAAGATTATATAATTATTAATATTATAAGAGTGAATGGCTTGCTTAGTTCAATTTTGTCAGGCCAAAAATATAAAAACAAATTTTAAAAGAAAAAAAATGATGACTAGCAATGTGATGATGGTGGCCTCCAATGAATATGTATTTCGTAGGATCAGTTTTGCTATTCAGAAAGGGCTGGCAGCGCAGTTTGTTGCGTGCTTGTTCTCTAACTTTGTATAATTCCTCAAACTTTTATAAATAAAATTTGTTTTGGATTAGAAAAAAAAAATTAAAAAGTATGGGTTGTTCCCTTGCAGTATTAGGCTTCAAATAAAAATTAGGGTTATTTTGTATTTGGTCCCTCTAGAAGATGAATTATTAGCATGTGGCCCAGAGTTTTTTATTTATTGGCAAATGGTCCCAAAATCATTACTTCACTGTCATCCATATTTTTCAATGTCCAAATTATCTTTTCACATGTCTGGCATGTGACTTAACAAAAAACTTAATAACCTAATTCTTTAGCAAAAATTTGTTAGAAGTCCTCCTTTCTCATATTTCGTTTCAGATATATTCCATGTAACATTCACGGAAATAACCATAGAAGTTAGAATTTACCTTAGTTGGAGTGAACTTGAACATGTAACCA
Organism: Aquilegia eximia; assembly: GCA_023053565.1. Lineage (NCBI taxonomy): Eukaryota > Viridiplantae > Streptophyta > Magnoliopsida > Ranunculales > Ranunculaceae > Aquilegia > Aquilegia eximia. The sequence goes on from JALIGU010000012.1 coordinate 5,247,683, forward strand.
CCATCATAATGTGTAACGACCCGGTCTATATCACCACTGATATTGTCCGTACTTAGCCACTGCGAACGTTCGACAGTGGGGTTTTATTGGGCAGTAACCTGCTTCCCAGGAGGTCACCCATCCTGAGACTACTCTTAACCGAGCACATTTAACTCTGGAGTTCTTTCGAATTCCGGAACCAAGTGAGCCCAAAAGGCCTCGGTGATAATATTTGAAGGATCTATACCTATATTCCAATGTCAGGACATCCCCTCTTAAGAACTGTAGGATCCACCCCCTCGGCAAACCACCTGCCGACCCGGGGTGTTACAATTCCACCACCTAAGAGGAGAGCCGTCCTCAGCTCTAGAATATATAGCCCCAAATCTTCGACGTTCCCTGCCCTTCAAATTCCGGAACCAAGTGAGCCCAAAAGGCCTCGGTGATAATATTTAACGGATCTATACCTATATTCCAATGTCGGGATATCCCCCTCTCAAGAACTGTAGGATCCACCCCCTCGCCAAATCACCTGCCGACCCGGGGTGTTACCATTCCACCACCTAAGAGGAAAGCCGTCCTCGGCTTTAGAATATATAATCCAAAATCTCCGACGTTCCCTGCCCCTCGCGAGACGAGTACTCGGCACAACCATCACCCTTTTACCGGGTTAGGCGCCTTTCCAGCATACTCTCCCACCCTAACACGAGAACCGTTGTCGGCTCTGATACCATTTGTAAGGACCAGGCCTATATCACTACCGATATTGTCCCCACTTAGCCACTTCCGACCGTGTGCGGTTTTATTGGGTAGCAGCCTGCTTCCCAGGAGGTCACCCATCTTGAGACTATTCCCACCCGAGCACGCTTAACTCCAGAGTTCTTTCGAATTCCTGAGCTAAGTGAGCCCAAAAGGCCTCGGTGATAATATTTAACGGATCTATACCTATATTCCAATGTCGGGATATCCCCCTCTCAAGAACTGTAGGATCCACCCCCTCGCCAAATCACCTGCCGACCCGGGGTGTTACCATTCCACCATCTAAGAGGAAAGCCGTCCTCGGCTTTAGAATATACAATCCAAAATCTCCGACGTTCCCTGCCCCTCGCGAGACGAGTACTCGGCACAACCATCACCCTTTTACCGGGTTAGGCGCCTTTCGAGCATACTCTCCCACCCTAACACGAGAACCGTTGTCGGCTCTGATACCATTTGTAAGGACCAGGCCTATATCACTACCGATATTGTCCCCACTTAGCCACTTCCGACCGTGTGCGGTTTTATTGGGTAGCAGCCTGCTTCCCAGGAAGTCACCCATCTTGAGACTACTCCCACCCGAGCACACTTAACTCCAGAGTTCTTTCGAATTCCTGAGCTAAGTGAGCCCAAAAGGCCTCGGTGATAATATTTAACGGATCTATACATATATTTCAATGTCAGGACATTCTCCTCTCAAGAACCGTAGGATCCACCCCCACTACACCAAGTTTGTTGTTTTGGCACACAAATTTAAGCATACTTAAAAACTGAGCCAAAAATGGGGACGGTTTGATGTAGTTGGGCTCGGGAGAAAAAAACATGGAAGTGGTTCTAGGCCCTCATTAAGCACCTATAAAACACAATTGGCCCAACTAAGGCCCGATTTATAATATTGGCCCTCATTAAGCATTTGTAAAATAAGAAAAGACCCATTTAACGTTGATATTGTAAAAACGGCCCTTTCACTACCGATAATACCCTTTTGGTTTATGCAAACAAATGTTTGCATTTTATTGTATGTCATTGTTTCGAGTATGCAAATAAGTTTTTGTATTTAATCTTTATGTGTTGTGACTGATGCAAACAAGTCTTTACATTTTCTAGTTTATCTTGTTGTCGTTTCGAGTATGCAAACAATTCTTTGCATTTAATGTTTATGGTTTATATTGTTGTTTGCAAGTATGCAAACAAGTCTTTGCATTTTATATTTGTATTGTGACTGATATAAATAAGTATGTTTATATGTTTATGATATGCAAACAAGTCTTTACATCAGTCGAAAGGTAAACTAGTCCATAAGACACGAAAATCAGCGGTTGGGCCTATTTTACCATTAGTTCCCTAACTGGTCCAATCTTATATTTCCACACCTTAAATGGGTCCTTTTTTTTTTTTTTTTTTTTTTCCTGAGAAAAAAAAGATATATTTTGAATCACTTTGGAACCGTCCAACCACATGTTTTGCAGATGTCACAGGTGGTATAAATAGGGTTTAGTTTTTTGTCAACTCAATATGACCAACAAGCTCGATCTTCTTTTTCTCTCTTTCAACTCTATCGTCTATCCCCGTGATATCTCTCTCTCCGACGGTGGTTTCTATTCTCAAACCAGATCTGTTATCCTGTATCACACAACAATCACTCTCACTTTTTTCTCCTCTTAGAGTAAATGTTCTTTTTTACTTGCCTCTCCCACTCGTCTCTTCAAATTTTTGCAGAAATCTTACCCCTAAAACGAAAACCTCATTTTTTCAATAACTTTTCTGTTTTTTCTGATTCTGTTTCAGATATGTATTTTTTTATCGCGCGTTTCTTCAGAAATGTTTAGGGATTGGAATTCAGAGATGTTTTAAAGGTAATTTCTTTTCTTGGCATCTATTTTGGTTATCTTCTCATTTCTTTTCCTGGCATCTATTTTGGTTGTGGCTTGTAATTTTTCCTTTCATTTATCTGGTAGTAGAATTATTTGGTATTCTTATTGGAACCTCTGATTTTTATTTTAATGTTCACTTCACAAATTATAAATGAATTTCAGTTGGTTTAATTTAATTATTTGTTTATTATATTCTGGACCTTCAAGATTTTAAGTCGAAAAGAACCCTGAATTGTTAAGCTTGGTTTTGTACTCTCTTATTAATAATTATTTTTGTTAAGGTGTCTGCAAAACACCAATCTATGAAATCTGAAATCAGCTGACTTTGATATTAGCTTCAGTGACATAATATACACCCGAAATTGGTCCACTGTTACCACCAGAGCTCATGCCAAGCTTGTTATGCATTGCTTGTTGGTTGACCATATAACATATTTGATTGAGCAGTCATGAGCGACTGTTGTGTTATCTGTTGGTGTTGTAGGTAGTGTGCACCAGGTGGTATACCCGCATTAGAGTACTGAGCATGCATGTTGGGAGGCCGTGGTTGAGAATCTGTATGTGTTGCGTATATTTCTTGCTTTTATTTTTATCACTCACATTCTGTTCTTCAATTCAAACTACTGTTCACAGATACTTTTTTTTTTCTTCTTTTCTCTTACTTTGTTTACAGATTTACACCAAAGACAAACGAAGAAATGGAAGAGAGAAAGAGAGAGAGCTATATAGATTATAGAGTAAGAGGGTTAGAGTCACCTGCATTCTATTTATGACTTCAATTGTATTGATTGTTAAGTGCAACACCTTACCCCAGGTTACACGCCAAAATCATTCGTGGAGTCATAAATAGAATGCAGGTGAACTCCCACTCATGATTTATTTGCTTTTACAATTGAATTTTATATAGGAGCAAACTGTTTTCTTATAAAGGTCTTTCACTTTCTTTTTGCATGTGTTTATAAACTTCATTGTTTTGCATGTTTCATTTGTTGGCTTGTGTTTTCCCTTAACTTATGACACATCAACTTTGGATTCATGTTTCATCAAATATCACCTAAAAAAACTTAGTGTAATCTAGCAGGTAACAGACACCACACATTTTCTTATATACGTAGACTTTGTTATGAAGTTGTCTTGTTTACCTGCTAATCTGTGCATCTCTTCTTGCTAATGAATGGAATAGTAAGGTTTCTTTTTTCTGATTGCATGCACAAAAACTATATTCGTTATTCTGAGTTTGATGGTACCAAATTATTGAATATTTTTTGTTGGATAAGCAAGTAGTTATCAAGAGATCATAACAAGTGCAAATATGTCATTAAAAGAATAGAGCGCTTTTTTAAGCATTGTGCAGTTGTGCTGTTGTGCTGTTGTTGATGATAACTTGTCATGGTATCCATTTTGTTAAAACTGAAAGTTGAACAACTCCATTTAGATTGTTAGAACTGAGGATGGACAACCAAATGTTTTTATTTTTCATTTATGGAAGTGAACCCATTGGCTCATTAGTATACTCATTGAGTGAGAAATGTACTTATCTTATTATGTTCTTTTTAACATTGAAAAGATAGATACACTTTAAAATACACACTACTATGATCATGATTATCTTATGTATAACTTCATTTGCTAACCTCTAACATAGTATTCTTGCAATTTGAAGTTGGTTTATATTAGTATCTTTTAGGTTTCGTAATCAGTATAATGGTCGAAATAGAAAAGTTTTAATCTATTTTTTTGCTAAAGTTTAAATTTTTTTTTTTTTTTTGATAACTAATAAGTTTAGATTTTTTATGAACTTATTGTATATTGGTATTGATTTAGGTCTGGTGTATGAATGCAGATGCTAAAGAAAGTTGTTGAGAGTCTGATACACACACCTTCCCTGGATGTGAGGTTTGGGAGAGTTGCTCAAGATTCAAGGCTTCAACATGGATGATTTTTTTTTCTTTTAACTTTGTAAATTTTTTGATATGTATTGATTGTTACTGAACATATTTTAAATGGTGTGTAAAGTATATTATGGAAATACTGTAAATAGTGACATTTTGGGAATTGAAAATAAATAATTTTTTCTTATTTTTTATTCTTCAAATTTAGCATGGTTTTAAACTGTGCTAATTTTTGTGCCATATGTCTCTGTTTGAATGTGCCACATGTTTTTGTTGTATGTCACCACGTTTTGAACAAATGCTAAGTCTGACTTATAATTTGGCACGGTTTGCCTTTTTTGGCACGGTTTTTGGTCCGTGCCAAACCGATTTTGGCTCAGTTTATAACCGTACCAAATTGGGATTTCTGGTGTAGTGCCCCTTCGCAAACCACCTGCCGACCCGGGGTGTTACATAATGCTTGTTGGAACTTGGAAGTTTATTCTCTTGTTTGCAAGTGAAGAGGACAACAAAGTGAAGGTCATACTTTATATTATTTGTTTCCAACGGTTATATAATTTAGACCGTTGGATGAAGTTCATCAGATCTTGCTATGGGGATGGATAAAGATAGAATTCAGTTTTCCGAGTTTTAAGTTGTGTCATGTGCCAAACACTTAAAAAGGTAATTTGGATATTAAAAAAATATGGATGCCTTAATTCGAGCTAACTGCGTGAACTGACAGTTAAGTAACGATTTTGGGACCCTTTACTAATAAATGAAAGACTCTAAACCACATGCTAACTAGCCATCTTCTTCCAGAGGGACCAAATACAAAATAACCCTAAAAATTATCCTTCCTTTTTCGATTGTATCGCTACCCTTCCTCCCTGCAGTTCAATTCCTGAACTGTTGCATTCTAGTGCGCCATAAAACCCCCAGACTTTATGTTTTGCCATTTGCATAGTAAAGTATGGGTGGCGTTTAAGGTGTAAAATTCATATAAAACATGGGAAACACAGTTTTTGTACATGTAGAAGGGAAACAGATGCTTCCAACTTCCAAGTACCATTTAATTAGTGGAAGTGAAAGAAGCAAGACCAGGATCACATTCGAACCTTGACATGTTTTCTTCATTCAAAGAAACCCAAGCTTCTACTCCTTTCCGGCACTTGGTATCCATTAGTATAATGGAATTTTTATATGATTGATTAGCAGAACTTGCCCAGACCGGTTTTCCCCATCCAAAATCCGTTTCATAGAAGGACAGCCTGCACCAACTGCTAAATATATAAAGTTCAGCTTTGCCTTTGATATATGGTCCACACGCCTCATAGAAAGAACTAAGAGCCGCCAGAAATCCATCAGTACTTTGATAAACTTTAACGTACTCACTGTCAACTTTGCGTATAGCCTCCCGCAACTGAGCCACCAAACAGTGTAAATCTCTGGAGTTTTCGGGTGTTGATATTGCGCGCGTACTAGTCACGATATTTCCAAACGTAAGATCAGATAGATGTGGAACCATTCTTCTGCGAAGATTCATGGCAATCGCTGCCATAGATGCTGACTTCTCTGAGTCTGCTCCCATTCCTATGGCAGACCTCCATATGAGTGCGCAAACTGCCTCTACCCGTGTCGGGTTATCGACATATAAGTTGTTTGAACATCTAGCTCTTAGAGAAGCTAGATTCGAAGCATCAAAAACAAATCTCTTGGTCACAAACTTTTGTATTGGACTTTCATTCGGAAGAGCAAAAGATGTTATGTCTGATTTAGTAGGAGGAAACAGGGATGTAAAGTCTATTTGTGGTTTAGGAGTTTGATTGTCACCCTTTGTAAGGGATGCCCAGCTCTTCAGGAATAAACTAAAAGAAGATGCATCTCCGGCTTTATGCGATATGCTGACACCAAGTGCCATTCCTCCACAATCAAAATTGTTTACTTGAATGGACAACAATGCTTTTGGACCCAATACATAAAGGTCATCTGACCTTGGAAGTAGTTGATCTAGCTCGTCAGGGACAGGATTGTTAAGAACTAGGGAGAGATCACCGGACACTCGAGCTTCAAAAAAGTTAATACCCTCATCGTTACAATCAATAGAATAATTGTCACTAATCCTTCCACTCAAAGGGTAGAAGTGAGTTAAGATCTCTGACAGTGATTTCTTCAAATGATCAGTTTTCTTTTGCATATATTCGACTTTGGTGTTGTCATTAGCCGAGTAAAACAAAATGATAGGTACATAAATGGAAGCTGTGCACTGATCTAAGAGTGAGAGTTTTAAGGTTTTAAGGTGATCTGGTGTTGGAGAAGATGGTTTGATGACTTCTTTGGAAATGACCTTAACATTAAGCTTCATTTTCAGCACCTGGAGAGCACCTAGAGAAATTGTATCGGTGAGCTACATAGTAATGCTCATTCCTGTACATATATATACAGAGAGCTCAATCAAGAAATGAAATACAGTGTAACCCCTGTAATTTAATAGTTTGGAATTCGTAAAGTTATCAATCAATAAATTAATAATTTATTAATTTATCAAATTATTTATATTTTATATGTGTAGCCTACTTTTTTGTAGGTGTGTACACCCAATCACAAAACGCCATGTGGCAATAATAATATAACCTATATATCGGTTTAGTTAACAATAGTGGGTTTGATTGGTTACCCAACCACTTTATAGACACGTGGCATCTTATGATTGGATGTACACACCCACATACAAGTAGGCTACACATATAAATTTTTTTGTTACTTATATACATTGGTTTTAACAGAGAATTTTATCATGGAAATAGTTCTGGGACCTCATTAAGCATCCATAAAACACAAATGGCCCAGCTAAGGCCCAGTTTATAAAATTGGCCCTGATTAAGTATTTGTGGAATAAGAAAATACCCATTTAACGTTGATATTGTAAAAACGGCCCTTTTAAGTTTTAATTAATAGATTTTGCTATTTTTAATTTGGGTTAATAAAATAAATTAATAAATTGGTTAAATTTATAAGTTAATAGATTTTATAAAAATTTAATATATTTCTACAAATTCTATTTATTATATAAATTAATATTCTATTAAAAAAACATAATTGCTTATGGTGGTTTTTTTTTTTTAAAAAAAATGAATCAATATTTTTATTGCAAAAAAAAAGTTCCTTAGTGTAATTATAGTGTTAATACTTCATTAGTTCATTGCGTGCAAATTAGGTTCATTAGATACATTGTGTATTATAGTTTTTTTTGTCTTTGTTTCTTTTTTTTTTAAATTATATATTAATCGTGGCCCGAAAGCTTACAAAGACAAGCCCCAAAGGCTACTGATGCTACCACCTAAGCGACCACACCACCCCCTTGCAAATTGAGCAATTCTGCTACTTAAGGACTTGTTTTCGCTAAAGAACACCTAGCCACATCATCATCATGGGAGAACACCTAACCACATCATCATTATAAGAGCATGAGCTTCATAATCTTGAACCAGGCCTGAAGGCTGACCCACCTAAGAATTACATTAGAAATTCTCTAAATACTGTTGATGGGAATCGAACTCACAACCTCTCACTCGTGGGAGTGTTTGAGAGGGATAGCAAACCAACTGGGCTAGCGGTTGTTTTTCATTGTGTATTATGGTTGTACAACCAAACATCAATTCTTTAAGCTAAAACCAACAAAAAATTTTATATGTGTAGCCAAATTGTATGTGGGTGTGTACACCCAATCATATGATGCCACGTGTCTATAAAATGGTTGAAAAACTGATCAAGCCCACTAGGGTTAACTAAACCCATACTAGGTTATATTATTATTGCCACATGGCATTTTGTGATTGGGTGTACACACCCACATACAAGTAAGCTACACATATAAAATTCCAGGGAATAAAAAATCGGACCCTTTTAAGATGTTAATATGTAAGATTGGACCAGTTAGGAAACTATTGGTAAAAAAGGCCCAACCGCTGATTTTCGTGTCTTATTAACTAGTTTACCCCTCGACTGATGCAAAGACTCGTTTGCATATTACAAACACATAAACAGACTTATTTGCATCAGTCACAACACAACATAAAATGCAAAGACTTGTTTGCATACTCGCAACAACAACCACATAACCATAAAATGTAAATACTTGTTTGCATCAGTCACAACACACATAAACATTAAATGCAAAAATTTGTTTGCATACTCGCAACGACAACCACATAAACTATAAAATGTAAAGACTTGTTTACATCAGTCACAACACACATAAATATTAAATGCAAAAACTTATTTGCATAGTCGAAACAACAACCACCACATACCATAAAATACAAACATTTGTTTGCATAAACTAGAAAAGTATTATCAGTAGTAAAATGTCCGTTTTTACAATATCAACGTTAAATGGGTATTTTCTTATTCCACAAATGCTTAATCAGGGCCAATTTTATAAACTGGACCTTAGCTGGGCCATTTGTGTTTTATGGATACTTAATGAGGTCCTAGAACCATTTCCATGTAAACATACGGGAGTTATACTATAGTTGCCTAGTTGGAATAAACAAATTATTTTTTTCCAGAATGAATAAACAAATTATTGATGATGCTCATTATTACCACCTCCACACATAATCACATTTGCTGATGTGCAAGTAAGACTTCTTGCAGTGTTGCCATCATGCATCACCAGTGGAAAGTGACAACTACTCTTTCATTGAAAAAAAAAAAAAAAAAAAATGACAAAATACTCAGAAAGTCAGAATAACAAAGTCAAAATACGGATTAGTAGCAAAAAAAAATTATATAACGTTGCTAATAATTTAGCCAATTGTCTTAATTTAAGAGTCTAAGTATGAACTCACTATACTTCATCAGTATAATACGAATTCCAAATATGGATTTAATTTATAGCAACAAAAAAACTAAATAAACAGTGCTAACAAATAACAATTAACACAGTTGGGAATAACAATCTTGTGCATTGAATTGGAAGCAATACACAAAGGAGTGCGACTGGCCAAGGAGGGAATCAAGAAGGTTTTTGTTGGTGCCGATTCCAAACAAGCAATTGACTGCAATTGGTTTCAGAGATTCAATCAACAAAGCAAGGATTTAAACAAATAAACTTTATACATGTCTTCAAAGTAAGCAACAGAGCTGCAGACGGGCTTGCAGCCTTAGCGGATAGTAATGAACCAGGGAGTGTATATTGTAATTCTTTTCCCAAAGAATTGAGTGTAATCCTAGCACAGGATGCTAGTGATATAATTTACACTAGGTCTTAGAAATGGTATTCCACTTGTATTTGTAACAATTCTATTTTACGATATAAACTGGTAGGGGACTGTCTTACCCCAAATTGCTCATTGAAAAAAATTTAAAAAATAAACCCAGTTGTCTGATTTTAGAAGTTAAAGCATGAAACCTGTAAGTACCATACCTAGTGCGCCTACGTGGAATGATAAGAGAACGCGGTCTAGAAGAAAACAACAAGAGACAAAGAGCACTAGAATATACTCCCTCCGTCCCAAATTATAAGTACATTATGCTTTTTTTGGTTGTCCTAAAATATATGTCACTTTTCATATTTAAATAAGTTAATTTGTTCTTTCGCTTATATTATCGTTGCTCTTTTGCCTATAATTTAGAACCGTGATACGGTGCAGACCGACGTTAAGGGAAGAGAGAGCAAGAGAGAAAAGAAGAGAGATTTCAAAAAACAAAAAAAGGCGGACAGACAGAAAATTAAAAAGAGAAAAAAAGGGACAAACACAAGTTTGATCAGTTCCACCTGACTCTAAATGGACCACCTAACGTCGGTCGATTACACATTAAATGAGTAAAAAATTATTATTATAATTAATATTAAATAAGAATAAAGTAGGAAATTTAGTTAGTAGAGAAACCAATAAATGATGTTCCCTTAATAAGTTGGATTTTATATAATGTACTTATAATTTGGGACGGATGGAGTACATGGGAACCTTCTAGAGCCTCACGAGCTCAGCACGTGGAGCTATTTGTTCAACACCTAGTAAAGAATACAATTAAGGAGGAGACTAAGCCGCGTAGATAGCAGAATAGCCTTGGGATCAAGGTAGTTATCTAAGGGATACGAGAGAACATTGTGAAGGCTATATAAAGATAATGTAGCGAAACCATATAAGGGAAGAAATTCATGCTAGAACTTTACTCTCTTACCCTCTGCCTCCATTGTTACTGACTAAAACATTGGAGCTTCTTCCACCGGCACAAATCCGGTGGTATTTTTGTATGTGATCGTGCTAGGAACTGTAAATCTAAGCACTCAACCTCAATCTAAGACTAAGCTACTTAGGGAGCTTACATTTAACGCTAGAAGAAGGGCTTTGGTTTATTTTTTAGATTGAAAAAATAAATAAATAAATAAATCTCAACTCTAGGGTTTAGAGAATGGTTGTGAAGAGAGTAGAAGAGGAGATGGTGATACAAACGAGATTTGCAACATACTTAGATGGTGGAGGAAGCAGTGGAGCTTTGCAAACAAATCTGCAACCTAGGGTTCAGGAGGCTGATGAAGAAACTTAGAGGCTGAGGGAGGAAAATGAAATGCTAAGAGGGCAGTTGAATAAGAGAGAGGAGTTGGATAGACAGAATATCGAAAGGGAAGAGAATGAAGCAATAAGAAATGAAAATGAGAGAAGAACAACTGAGGGGGGGGGGGGGGGGGGTAACACAAGGAGCAGGTGAAGGTCCTAGGCAACGAGTTCAACTGCCAAGAAATGAAGATGTGGAGGATTCAAGTGAATGCAGAGTCAGAATTCAAGATCTAGACCCGAGGGAGAGGCTTAATTAAGAGGAAATCCCAGCTGATAACCAATATACTAGGCTCTTTGACATGATTTGCAAGGTTCGTGAGGACATGAAGGCACAAAAGAAAGGAAAGAATATTGAAGTGACTCGATCAAGATCTGGAACGACTAGGAAAACGACCATTAGCGGACATATGATGTCTTCACAGATTTCCAAGTAAGTTTCAATCTCCAAAGTTTTATGAATATGATGGAACTACTGATCCTGTGCAGGATTTGAATCACTTCAAACAAAAGATTGCGGTTTCGGAAGGAATTCAGTATGACGAAATGTTGTGTCAATTATTTCCAAGTAGCCTCAAAGATAATGCCACAAATTAATATTTAAGCTTCTCTCCTAGGAGTATATCAATCTTTGCGAAGTTAAGCGAGACCTTCGTGAAGCATTACGTTCGACATCGCATCATTGTTTGATTTGGAACAATCACCATGAGATTCAGTTAGAAAATTCGTCACCAACTTCAATCTAAGGACAGATGGCGGAGTGGACGAGAAGACGTCAGTGGTTGCATTTCAGGATGGAATCAACAAGAAGTCACCTGCTCATGATTTTATTGTGTCCTCGCGGATTGGTCATTGGATGAATTGTTTTAGAAGACAGAAAAATACATCAGACTAGAAGACATATAGCTTCTCATCGGGCACCAAATACTACCACAGTTACAGTGAAAGTCATAAATGAGATGGGAAAGAAAGTAGCAAGCAAATCACGGAATGGTAGTCCACCAAGGGAGTCAGGTACCAGGAGAAACCGTGACGAAGAAAGGGGGTCTTATAAGAGAGATAAACGTGATGATAGAGAATGACCACCAAGAAAGCTTACTCCACGAAAGTCGTTGCCCCAATTGAACATGTGGCTTGAACAAACGGTAAAAAAAAAATATATAAGAGGAAGGAAGTATTTCCAAAAGCCATCCATATGGTGTAAAACTGTGAGAGGTAAACCATTCTGAATTTCATCAAACTTATAATCATCCTACTGACGATTGTTATAAGTTTAAATATTTAATCTAGTAATTGATTGATGAGGGTCACTTGAAAAAGTTGATTGTTGACCAAAACAGGGAAACCGAGAGGTCGAATAAATTTATATATCCCTTTTGTGTGCAAATAACTATACTAATTAAATAAAACTAGCAAAGTGATAAACATCGAGTATCAATCCACTTTTCGAAGAATTAGGTTCCTAATCTGACAATGCAATCAACTTAAGAAAACAATAATGATGATGTCGTTTTGATGAAAAAGGAATAATAATATAAATATTTTGAAATTGGTTTTGTTGGAATTTTGGAAAAATAATTATAACTAATAACTTAAATAAACGAAACTAAATAAAAACAAATAAATTTGGGGCTTGTGAATATGAGATGAATATGGGGATCAATTAATCATCCTAGACAAATTTATAATCTTATCAATGTATTCAATTTCCATGCAACTAACTATCTCTAACTTTATGCCATAGTTAGTAGTGAGTTTTCTCTCTCTCGATGCAACTTACTCACCTTAAGTTACACTAAAGTCATTGCAGAGATCGAATTCTTCTAGTATAAACTTAAGGGCCCCAAAACCTTAAATAATGACCCTTAACCTACCCCTCGGTATAGTCGATAGCAAGAAAAGCTTTATTATTTAACATAATATATAGAATTAGCTTATTTTCCCTCTCTCGATGCCAAAATAAACTAACTAAGCACATGAGGTATTGAAAAGTCTCTACACATGTAAAAACATCTCTCTTTTATTATAATTAAGAACTAGAGTGAAATTATTCTAAGGTGATCAATCTTAAAACAATACCTTTTCATACATGAGAATCAAATACATATCAAAAATCATAAATTCTTCTTGTAGGCTTGTTCATCCTATGTAGAGATTAGTTGAACATGGAGATGGATGATGATAACATGATTGTAGAGAAAGATGAAGAAATGATTATACTAGAATATGGAAATATGAAAATATAAATTGCATATATTAGTTAAAAACATATATGAAAGTAATACCACAAGCATGAAAAATCTTCTTCTTCTTAATGAAAACTAGATCTAGGATTTGATCCTTTAATTGTGTGGTGAAGCATACTCCAAAACGTGGAGACACTTAGCTTATATGCATCAAGACTCATATTTGCACTAAAAATTTAGAAAAGATGTGAAAAAAATTTAGAAAAGATGTGAAAAGGTTTTAAAATTAGGTTTAGAACACTTTGGGCAACTTTTTGAGCGTGAAACCTTTCTGGATGGGGTTTTGAATTATTTAGAAACTATCCATAAAGAGACCCTGCCCCTATCTGACAAAATAGCAACTCGCTTCCAGCTGGTTCCCAAGGCATACCAGCTCGTTTCCCGCTAGTTGGTCTTCCTGACTGCACTCTGTCTTGACTTTGGCTATCTGTTTGATTTCTTTATTTTTTTGGTTAACATTTTTTTTTTATATAAAAAACAAAGAAAAAACTGGGTCCCCAAGAGCATGGTCTTGAAGGGATTAATTACAAGAACGAGGCTCACCCTTCAAAAAGGATAAGCTAGAAGAACATGGCTACAGGGACCAGAACACATTTGCTTATTTCTCCAATGTTCGATGATGGCTATCTTCATTGACCTCCCAATTTACGAGGTTAAAATTTTCCTTCAAGGTTTTCTTCGGCCTGTGAATTTTAAGTACCAGTTGAGAGCTTTCCAATCATATATAGAACTCCCAAATGGGAATTCTGTATCATACTTTTTGTAAGCTAAAAAATGCCATCTTTTTGTAGTTTTTCTTCTTCTTTTCCTTCATATTTTTATTTCTTGATGTTTTTTACCTGAAATAATGTAAAACTAACAAAACCACGCATATCATATCACTTTATAGGTTAACCTGGGACAATTATGCATGTTTAAGAGTGTAAATAAGCACTTTTTGGCAGTTATCACCAAACATAGCTTGCCATAAGATGAATGTAGATTCAAGTTTCAGACCAGTGACTCAGAAAGTGAGAACAATAAAACAAGCACTAGGAGAGGCGGTAAACACAGAAATTGAAAAAAATGAAAAGGGCAGGAATAGTAAAAGAGGTGCAGTATCAAGAATGGGTGGCTAACATAGTGGTACCTAAGAAGAATGCTAAAGTAAGAGTCTGTATTGACTTCACCAACTTAAACAAACCGTGTCGGAAGGACATGTACGTCATGCCAAGAGTAAATGAATTAGTGGACAGAACTGCATGATGGTATGAATTTCTTTCATTCATGGATGGCTATTTAGGCTACAATCAGATTCCACTTTACGAACCAGATCAGTAAATGACCGCCTTCTATGCTGGTAAGAGAACATTATAGTCACTGAACCCCACGTCATCAAGGTTAACTGAAAACTTAACACCACTAAAGTCTGGCTGATCTGAAGCTCCATGAAATTATCCTCACCGCGGATAACAGGTTTATTTGGAAGATCGGTGGAACCGCCTTCTTCCTCAGGCCGCAATTCCTTGCGACCAGATTGCTTGGATCGAGCCAGTGGTGATTATGATAATTCTTCAAATGAATATGACTCACCTTGAGTAGGCTGAAAGTCAGACAATTCAGAAGATGGAGCTGGATCAGAATTAAAAGGAGAGACTCTGACAAGTTTCTAAAGCCTTAAAGCAGATAAAAAGGAGAAAACTGATAAGTTATTTTTTTTTTTTTTGCTTTTTCTTCAATGGGGAAGCAGATGAAGGCTTGGATGAACGACAAGTAGCTTAGAAGGAGAAATGATCTTGGCGGCACGATCACACTTTAAAGACAAAATATTTTGGAGAGGAATGTGGTCAGTGTCCTTTTCATCATCTGAAGGAACCTTTATGACAAGAGCCTTGGACTTCCTTTTTTGTTGAGGGGGTGGCGGAGGAGCTAGAGCCGTGGAGGACTTACCCTTTCTGTCTTTAAGGTAATCTTTGTGAAAGTAGACCAGCAGAACGAAATCCCTGAGATTGAGTTCCTTGACAACGGAGTTGTCATTTTTCTTGGATTTTGTGAGAGCTTCAATAGTTGAATAACCGCCAGGGCCAAGGCCATTCAAGGGTTCCCAAGGAGCATCAGCCCGTGGTTTAATTGATTTTCCATCTCAATAGATCTCTAACAACAGACAAAAGGAAAAATGGTAAGTCAGAACGCATAAAAACACGTATGCAGACGAAAAATTTAAGGTCAAAGAAAAGAAACCTTCAGTATTAAACTGCCAATACTTTAGGGGTTTCTTAATGTCAAGGCCTTCGCTACCAAAGTTTCCACTTATAATGACTGGGAAATTAGGCCAGTCTTTGTCACTCTCAACCAATTTTTGTATAATGGATTTCCTACCATTGCGTTTGACAAAGTAATAATAGTCTTCACCACACTTGTCATCACAAGCTCTCACATAGTAACACAGACGTATGTCTTGAAGGGTAACAATATGGTTACCCTAACCATTCATTTGGTCCATAGCCCTCATAATTTGCCAGAGGTTGCCTATGCATTGACCAAGGGCGAGTTTATAGAAATTAAGAACACCAGGACCAGTTTAGAAAAAGGAAACCGGCAACCGTAAGCAATTTGGTGAGATGTAACCATGATTGCATCTTGTTTCTTAAAATTGTGGTGTGCAAACCGTAATGCCTTCTTATATTGAGAAATTTTGACATCAGCATGGATGTCATAATAATGGCGAAAAAGATCTAGATTAGGCTTGTGTTCATAGGTGGTGGGATCCTGTATATCTAAATAGTAAGTTGAGTGAGAAGGCTCAGCGGCTTGCTGGGCCTGGGCACCGCCATCCCTTGGGGAAGCCTCCCCTAGACTTGGTCCTTTAGGTGCATTTTCTTCCGTTTGCTTGAGGAGCACTCATTGATACCGTAAATCAATAGTAAAATAAGAAGAAAAATTGGGGGTGCCGAGGTAGGGTCCTAAAACATAAAAGAAATGGAATTCAAATTTAGAGATCTAAGATTGTATTAAGGTTTATTTCTAATCTATTGTAATAATTTTAGAGTGATAGATCGACAATTGTAAACAGTTGCAAAACCAGTTAGAAATATGAAAAAAAAAAAGATGGAGATTTAGGTTCATTTACGTTTAAATTTTAAATCGAATCTAGACACTCAAGACAAAATTTTGTATTATTGACGAGTATTTCTAATAAATGACTAAATGGTAGGAATGGAAATATAGAGAAGAAGAACAATTGAGGAGAAAAAGAAAAGATAACTAACTTGGAATAGAAAGCACTGGAGAAAGTAGAAGAAGCCGTCGACGCCGAAAAATGGGATAGCAGCAAAAGAGCAGACACACAACCAGATGAGGATGAGGATGAAGAAGTTGAGAGAAATTGAGCTGAAGAAAGTAGAAGTGGAAGAAATAGAAATGGTTTAAGTCTTGTTTAAATAGAGTCAGTACGTATGGGAGACAGAGGTGAAAAAAAGATTAATGATGGTCGGGACAAGGCGTGGGGATTTGAGATGACCGTAGTAATTATCATAATGAGACTTGGGAAAACTATATAGAAGCACGTGGGTGAGAGCCAAGGAATTCAAGACACGTGGAGAAGACGTGTTGAGAGAATTCAAAGAGTCAGACGCGGAAAGCACGTGAAAGTGGAAAAGACGAAATCATGTGATTATTTCGCGGGAACCATATAATTTATAAAGCCACGTAGGATCAGACTTCTGTACAGTCATCTACATGTAAGGTAAATCCATGATCATGGATGACGGCCAGAGGGCGATGTAAGTAACATACCTAGTACGCCTATGTGGAATGATGAGAGAACACGGTAAAGAGGAAGACAACAAGAGACGTAGAGCACTAGAATATACATGGGAACCTTCTAGAGCCTCACGGGCTCAGCACGTCGAACTAGCTCTTCAACACCTAACATAGAATATAAGGAGGAGACTAAGCCGCATAGATAGCAGAATAACCCTAGGATCAAGGTAGTGATCTAAGGGATACGAGAGAACGGTGTGAAGGTTATATAAAGATAACGTAGGGAAACCCTTAACTAACGAATTCATCCTAAAACTTTGCTCTCTTACTCTCTGCCTTCACAGTTACTGACTTAAGATTTCGAGCTTCTTCCACTGGCCCAAATTCGGTGGAATTTTTGCAGGTGATCGGGCTAGGAGCTGAAGGTTTGAGCACTCAATCTCAATCTAAGGCTAAGCTACGTAGGAACTTACAAAACCATTACTTGTATAAAACTTACAAAACCATTACTTGTATAATTATATACATACACTTTACAGTATACGTATTACATATTTCAACCAACAATAACATGATACGTGGGTGTGACAACTGTGGATGCCTATCTCGGTATCACACGTGGAAGCACCAGGCTACACAGAAATACATGTGCAAATACAATTACACCTTGAGAAACTTGAGGAATAAGTGTGGAGACTTAACCTAGTGAGCTTTTGAGACCCGTCCTTTTCTTGGAGAGTTATTATGTACATTTGGAGTCAAAAGACTCATCCACTTAGTCTTGTCTGTTTTTAGTCTCATATTCATTTTCCAGTTAGCCTTGAGATGACATCAAGTGAGTGTAATATAAACTTGTGTCTTGTAGCTTATTCAAGATGTGATCACCATATCAGTACTTAGAAATGATACAAAGACATTTAGTTGAACTCTGTTTACCTTAGCCTACCTTGTGATGTTTTATCCCTTAGGATGACTATTCTGAGCCTTTCTTGTTACTTAGCCTTTTTCTTTAGCCCATCATCTTTACCCAACTCCATTTCGGGAGTAATTACCCTTAGAATGTTTAGGTCCTTCTACCCATTGTTTTTGGAACATGAGGATGATTGTTTTTGTGGTTACAAAGAAGAAAATGAGAAATACAAAGAAATCTCCAAACTAGTGAGATGAACCAAATATTGAAAACCAAAAAGTTTGAACAATTCCAAAAAAGCCAAAATCTTCTAAAAATCAAGAAATTCAGAAGAAAAGAAGATTCCAAAATATTGGCTAGAGCTTCATTGAATTTTCCCAAAAGAAGATGAGAAACACTTCTTCCCAAGAGAAAAATTCCAAACATTTCTCCAAAGTGTTGTTATTACAAATCACAGCTATTGAAGGCCCGAATGTTTCAAAAATATTTCACAAAAGCATTTACCATTTCTAGCCCTGTCCTAATCCGAATTATAACCTATTACTGTCTTTTGTAGATCTAAGATGATATGGTAGGATGTGGCGAGTAAGTGAGAAGGTGCTAAGGTGAAAAATCCGACATCTCATTGATACTAAGTTCATTCCATTACACCAGTCCGTTCTTATTGATATATGTGAGATGATTGTCCATATTCTTTCCTCACATAGGGGTAAAATGATAAACACCATCTCTGAGTGACTTTTATTTCTGAGTGTATGTCTGTGAGGCAGAAGTCAACGACCTTTCCAATGGTGACTTAAGACCTGTGGTAGTATGTGTACATGTCTGTCTTCGATGCATTTGAAACCGTTATGCTTATTTTTCATGTATTCGTAGTACGTTATCTCATATGAACGGTTTTACAATACTTATCCTTATCTTTGATGCATCCATTTCTGAGGTAAATGGTAGAACATCTTGTTCTTTGGACTAGTCATTGTAGTAAGGTTGTGGGTATTTCCTTTGGAAAACCCTCAGGAGACTATAACTCCTCCACTTAGGAAACCCTTGTGGTTGAAAGCCTTGATGTATATGGTTAATGCAATCACCCTAGTTCTATTTCTCTTTGAGTCCTTATTTCTTTTCTTCTCACCTTTGCTTAAGGACAAGCAAAGTGTTGTTTGGGGGTATTTGATAAGTCCCCAAAAGTGTATATTTATCCCCCGAATAGCACCTTGTTTGCATAGCACTTAGCTTATATTATTGTGTTATATCTATTGATTAGTGCTTTCTTGTCATTTATATAGGTTTCATGAGCCGAAATGCGAATATTGTGTTAAAGCCCGCCAAAAGCCAAGAAAATTAAAGCAACCAAAAGAATGCTATTTGCACAAGGAAGGAGAATTGATATTTGCACCCATAGAGTTGCTGAGGCCACTCCACGGACTGTTCCTATGGACTTGACTTTATGTCTAAGTTGGGTGGCCCAAATCTCAACCCAATCCAAGTTAAATGAAGCCCACAAGTCAGAAATTTTATTGAAGCCTTTATTAAAGCCCAATCTTTAAAAGGCTCTATGTGAAGATCCAAAAGTCTGATTTGGGCCCCTGGGCTATCTATCTGAAGGTCTTGGTCCAAGCTACAACTTAAGACTAAGAGAATTAGGTTTTTCTGAAGTCCTAATGCTTCTATAAGATCAACAGCAGCAGCCACAAATTTAACCTAACTTGGAAAACTTTGTTTGCAAGTAATATGCTTTGTATTCACTATATAAGACAAGTATTAGCTAGGATTTAGGATAGTTCGTGTTTTATAAGTCAATGCTTGAGAGATCAAAGATCATCTTCTTCTTTTGTATTGAACTCAATCTTCTTATTCTCAATATTAATCCAATCACTTTTCTTTTATGATGTTGCGTTATTTATTTACTTATCAAGGATGAGTAGCTAAATTCCCTTAGGGGGATGGTTGAAGCACTCTAGCTAGATAATGCAAAAGCACCATGTTTGTTCTTAATGTTCATTGTGATTCAAAGTATTTAATGCTTGTTTACTTCTATTTCGCGACATGAAGTAAGTATGATTAATTATTTGCATGTTATTGATATCCATGTTATTAAAATACTATTGTTAGAGTATAGGTGTATTAACCTGTTTCCAGATTAATGCATTAACTAGGTCAGGTCATTGTTTGACTGACCAAGGTGGAGATTTGAGATCGGGGGTGGCTGCACCTCGATGAGATCGAGATTGCCTACGTACTCTAGCTCGGGGGAGTGGAACTTAGAGATCAAGCCATTGTAGTTTTGTTCTTATAGAAGGGGAAAGGGCGCAGATCATGGGATCTTGCAGATTGTCCGACATCATAATGAGAGCATAATCATGGCAATGATTATGTAACGGGCGAAGATATTCTCTGTGCATTGATTATGCATCGGGCAAGGATATTCTGTGCATTGATTAAGAGCACGTGTGTATGAGGAGCTCGCCAACGGTTGTATAGTCGAGCTGCTCTGGTCGGTCTTTAGCTGGGTCGTGCAATGGGCGACCTGGTGGAATATTGGGCAGGCCACGTGTCGTGTTTTGATTGGCTGGAGTATGTAGTACCTCTACATAACCCCCCTCTTTTTAGGTCGATGAATAATCGGGGCTGAAAGGACCTTTTGAACGCTGGGCGAGCTGGTTGAGTTGATCTCTGCTTTTGAATATTTGAAATTGTACACGTGGCTGCCATGCATTAGTGTTTTATATCATCATTGCGCTTCGTGGGGAAGTGGAGTGGTTTCCTCAAGCAGTTAACTTGCTTTAATTTGGCAACTGATGTACGCTTTGTCTGATGCGTATTTGTCTGACACGTGGAATGATCGACGATGGATGTTAAAAGTTGGAGTAGTGGGAAATAACTGCAAACTTCATGTTTGTCTGCTTGTGATCCTGTCCGTTGATTAGAACTTCATCAATGGCTGGGATCTTTCTTGGACTTGTATTTAAGGTGAAGTTGCTGTAGTGAGTTTCTTACTTTCTTCATTTGCTCTCTCGAACTGCTACCGATCTGTCGTTGCGACCTGAAGATCTTAAGAGCTTTTGAGGTCAGTAACTTCTCTTTACTTTTGCATATTTTTTCTCCTCATTCTTCTTCTTTTTGTTTCATTTGAGAGATGTCTGAGGCGAGTGATTTGCAAAATGTTCATTTGAGGGGAGGTAGCGGTGGTAGCTATGAGTCTGATGAGGAGAGGACTCGGTCTGGAAATGATGCAAGTACTCCTGATCGAGGTGGGGAACAGGAGGGGGATAGCCCTGGTAGTAGTGGTCGTCATGGGGAGGATAGCTCTGATGATGAAATGGTTGAGGGTGACCATCAATCTTTTCATCGTGTTGTGAATCCTGCTTATGTAAAGAGGAATATCACCTTTAGGTCCAGCTATGGGCTGGACACCATAAGTAACCTTGAAATTAGGTTTTTAGGAGATCGCTTGTTAATTGAAGCGTATCGACCTAATAACCCTTTTTCTGTTGTGTTCACTCTGGGTCAATTTCGTGCTGGTCTCTGTCTGCCCCTTTCGCGTCTGGTCGTTGATCTCGTTAACACCATTCGGCGAGCTCCATGCCAGATGAATGGTAATTTCTGGAGGAATATGAGGGTGATCGACGACCTGAATAGGTCGCATAAATGGGCCATTACTGTGGCGACATGCTTGGGCATTTCTGTTTTAAGCGATCTGCCAAGACGGAGGGCGGATGTTATAACTTGCACGTTCGCCCTGAATGTTTACCTCTGATCTATCCGGTCAGTAGTGAGCCTTGGTGGAAAGAGCCCATGCTGCTCACTGGTCGAGTTACTGAGGATAACATGTTGTTGCTCTATGTCACTAGGAATTTGTCTTCTGATCGTAAGTGTAGAGGTCGCTTGTTTGTAGATTCTATTTTGTATTGTAACCTATGATGTTTACTTTAGGTTTTACTTTGTTTTGCAGCTATTAAGGACGATTCTGCTATGAAGTGTACCGTTGTTGAATCTTGCTTGAACATCTTTGGCTCCGGGACAGACGAGAAAAAAAATCAAGCCTCTTCTTTATTTGCGTGAATACTTTCTTCCCAAGGGTGGTGCGAAAACTGTTGCTGATGAGCTCGAGAGGAGGAAGGTTTTGAAGTTGAATTTCATGGCTCAAATAAGAAAGGGTGGTGCTGAGAAGGCTAAAGCTGGTTGTAGCAGTCGGGCTGTTGAAGTTGACATCCCGCATCTTGTTTCTCCTCCTCCTTCTATCCCAAAGTTTTCTGCGAGCTCTAAAGGGAAGAAAAGGTCGCTGACCGGTTTTGTCAAGCTCGCTCCTGCTGCTGCTGTGATACGAGTTGCTGATCCTCCTCGACCTGTTGTTAAGGCAATCAAGAAGTTTCTTGGTGCGAGCTCTGGAAAGGGGAAGGAAGTGACATCTCCCTTTCTCCCTGGTCATATATCTTACAAGAATAGGGAAGGGGAGAACTTCCAGGTTCTGGACAATGATAGTGCTCTCTCCAACCCCCTTGTCTGTCAAGCTATTAATGAGGCCATGGTTCTCGAAGCAGACGATCAGGCTGTTATGGCTCAGTCTCTGCCTCACACCTGGTCCAAGATCAACTATGCCATCGCACTCGTAAGTGTGTGCTTTTGTCTTCTTTTCGAGTTAAATTTTGAAGTTGGATTTCATGTTTTGAACCTTTGCTTTGTAGTTGAATACATCATTCCAGGAGGTGAGAGGTGTAGCTGAGGCTGAAGCACAGGCTGATCTGGACCTCAAGCGAGCTAGGGATGACCTTCACAACGCTAAGAACGAGTTACTGCTGCGCGACCTGAGGATTAGAGAGCTAAAGAAAGACGCTTCTCAATACAAGCTGACAATTCAGGAACTGGAGGTTTCGTTGCAGAGCTCTAGGAAGCAATGTGAGGAGAACGGCTTGGCCTGGCAATCTCATTGTGAAATGCTAAAGCGACAACTTGAGGAGGTTGGATCGCCCGAAAGAGAGGAGACGCCGGTGGTTGAGGAGCCGAATCTGGTTGCACAACAGGACACCTCGATGGGCCCTGGAGAGTAGATAATGGAGGCGCAGGATGAACCGGTTGAGCAAGAGCAGCAGCAGTGACTTTTTTTTTCTTCTTCTTCTTGAATGTTAGTGAGGTTTTTAACAATTTGTTCTTGAAAGTTGTGTTTGTTGATGGGTTGCCCTTTGTGGCTTGAAAAAAATAGTCTTGAATGGACTTGGTTTTGACTTGTCCATTCTTGGCGCTCTGGTTCTTGGTTCTTGGCTTGAGGCAATAAACAATAGTGATCGATCTGCTTCGGCAGGTCGATTGCGCTTTTACTTTTCTGCAATTTTCTTTTCTTGGATAATGTCTTCTGTCTTTTTGGGCGACTAGTTTCCAGGGAGTCCTGGTAGCTCGTTCAGAATGCAGGTAGACGAGATGAATGGCTGCAAGCAAGGCAGACTGAAATATTTTCTCTTGCATGCCTTAGTTTTAATGAATTTGCTTTTTGATACTTTATCTCTCTTGTTCTTGTAGTTTGCCTTGATTTTTGCAGGTAGTTCTGCTTTGCGAGCTGCAACTAGGGATTGCTGAAGTAGCCCCCAAGTAGTATAGGTCGATGATGTAAATAGAAAGTAGATCGTTTTTCCTGTAATAGTTAGCTTATTTGAAATAAATAAATAAAATGAACTTTTTACTTGGTTACCTTGCTCGCTTTTTACTTTTTGTTATTATTATTGTCTGCGTGGCTGGATTGCAAACATCAAATAATAAAGTGAAGTATGGAAAATCGACCTGGGATGAGATTTGGTCGTTAGGTTATGAGCTTGATTTTACTTAGGTCGTGGGAAAGTTATGACTTAAGTAGGAGGGTGTTAGTTGGAGTATAGATGTCAACTTAACACTAAAAAATTATCAAGGGGACTAGAGTATTGATAATTTAAAGGTCTAGTGATTGAATTTGACCTATTCAAGCCATTCATGTATGAATTGAGATGAAGGCAAAATCGAGCTTGTTTATTAAAATATAAGAACGCATGCTTACATTTTACTGGTAGAATTTCCTCAAATGATAAGCATTCCAAGGATTCTTGACATCCTCTCCTTCCGGAGTCTAAAGGCGATAAGATCCATTTCTTTGAACCTTTGTGATGATGTAAGGTCCTTCCCAGTTAGAATTGAGCTTCCCAATATTTGCTTTTCTCTTATTGTGAAACATTCTTCTTAGTACGAGCTCTCCTGGTTGAAAAGTTCGAGGTCGTACTCCTTTGTTGTAAGCTCGTTTTAACCTTTGTTGGTACTGTTCGAGCTTAATGGTGGCATGGTTCTTTCTTTCTTCAGCCAGGTCTATCCCGAACGACCAGGCCTGGTTATTGAGTTCGGTATCGAGCAGTAGTGATTTGGTCGTGCCAAATGTCAGCTCGGTTGGGATGACAGCTTCTACTCCATAGCAAAGGCTGAATGGAGACATTTTGTTGATGTTCTAGAAGTTGTTCTGTAGGCCCAAAGGATGTTTTCTAGCTGTTGTGGGCACTGATCTTCTTGATCTTCAAGCTTTTTCTTCAAGTTAGAAAGAATTTGTCTGTTCGCAGCTTCAACCTGACCATTGTTTTGTGGATATCGAGGAGCTGACCAGGAATGCTCGATTTTCCACAGCGCGTAAAAAGCTTTAATGTTCTTTCCAACGAACTGGGTTCTGTTGTCAGTAACAACTCGTTTTGGCAAACCAAATATTGTAATGATGTTTTCCCATAAAATCTTCTCACATCTGCTTGAGTGACATTGGTGAGAGCAATGACTTCCACCTATTTTGTGAAGTAGTCGACAGCGACTAGAACAAATTTTTTTTCGGACTTCTTCTTTTTAATCAGTGGGCCCATGATGTCGTGCCCCCATATGTGAAATGGCCAAGGAGCAGTGATGTTGATGAGGTCGTTGGGGTGTTGATGAGTGTGATCGACAAAACATTGACACTCCTTGCACCTTAAAATGAATTTCTTTGCATCTTCTTTCATTCTTGGCTAGAAATACCCTTGTGAGATCGCTTTGTGAGCTAGTGTTCGACCTCCAGAATGATTTCCACATTCTCCTACATGAATCTCCTGAAAGATGATTTGCCCATGCTTGGGAATTAAACATCTTAAGAGTAGACTAGTTGCTGACTTTCGGAATAGGTTTCCCTCATGTAACTTGTACATAGTGACCTTATGTAATAACTGGCTGGCCTCCTTTTTGTTTGTTGGGAGCTCGCCAGTTTGCAAAAAGTTGATGAAGGGTTCCATCCAAGTTCCTTTGATATCTTCTGAGGTCGTGGCAAGTAGGTCGCTGATTTGATTGACCTCTTCTTCTTTTTGTAAATATGCAGGTAGCGTGTTTACTGCTATTGTTAGAGCTCGAGGTCGATCTGATTCGACCTTGGAAGCTAGGAATACGAGTGAATCAGCATGTCTGTTATCATCTTTTGGGATGTGATCGATAGTGAAGAAACTGAACTTGCTCATAAGTTCCTTTGTTTTGCTTGCATATCTTATCAAATTGACTCCATGTATTTGGTAGTTACTTGTGATCTGATTTACTATTAGTTGAGAATCACTGAACGCTTTGAGTCGATCTGCTTGTAGGTCGATGGCCATTTGTAGACCTTGGATTAGGGCTTCATATTCGGCCTCATTGTTAGAGGTCGAGAAGTCTAGTCGAGTTGACCTTTCATGTTGTGAACCCTCAGGTGAGATGAGTATGTCACCAATGCCACTTCCATTTGAGTTGTGTGAACCATCAACATACAATTGCCAAGTGTTTGGTGGATCAACTTGGATTGGCATGGTCTCTGGTTCTGGTTACCAACTAAAATCTTCAACGGGGTAATCTTTAACGGCCTGGCGAGGTACGAACTCGAAGGTATAATCACCGAGCTCAGCTGCCCATCGAGCCATACGGCCTATTTTGTTTTTCTTTTCTAGTATGTGTCGTAGTAGCTGGTCGGTGATTACTTTAACAATGTGTGCTTGGAAATAAGGTCTAAACTTGCATGCAGCGTATAGAAGAGCTAATGCTAATTATTCTAGAGGTGTGTACCTTATTTCTGCTTGTTGCAACACCTTCTTTGTGAAGTAGATTGGTCGTTCAACCTGATTTTCCTCCTTGAATAGTACCGCGCTGATCGCAAAATCTGATGTCGTGAGGTAGATTCCGAGTACATCTCCATCATTAGGCTTAGTGAGGACTAGTGGAGTGGATAAGTATGCCTTCAGCTCGGCAAAGGCTTGCTCGCATTCTTCTGTCCATTGATATGCAGCCCCCTTTCTAAGAATATGAAGCATTGGTCGACATTTATCGGATGCCGTTGAGTTTTTGGATTTGTTTTTTTGTCTTCGGGTTGGGCATATCGACCAGGGTTCTGATCTGGTCGGGGTTTGCTTCAATACCCCTCTTTGTGACTAGATAACCAAGAAATTTTCCTAATGCGACTCCGAATAGACATTTTTCTGGATTAAGTCTCATCTTGAATTGTTTTAACCTTTGAAATGTCTGATCGAGATTGGCCAAGTGATCTTGCTCGAGGTTGCTCTTGACTAGCATGTCATCGATGTAGACCTCCATTGTTCGACCTAGTAGGTCGTCGAACATTTTCGTGACGAGTCGCTGGTAGGTGGCTCCAGCGTTTCTGAGGCCAAAAGGCATGACTTTGTAACAGAAAATTCCTTGCTCAGTAATGAATGAAGTCTTTTCTTGATCTGGCTCATGCATTGGTATCTGATTGTACCCTGAGTATGCATCCATGAATGATAGTAGTTCGAAACCACAAGTCTGGCCGCTTCATGGCCATAGACTTGTGGAGGTCTGATCCAGGGATCAGACCGTGGGAGAACGCAATTGTTGCAAAAGGTTCATGTTCCTTTGCGAAGTCTTGAATGGAGTGTAGTTCGGTTTTGAATCTAGCGAAGAAATTGCTCAGCAGTTCACCGTCTCGTTGTTTTACTTTAAACATTGCGTCGATGGTGACTGGACGTTTTTTGTTATGTATGTAGAAATTAACGAACTGTTTTTCCAGGTTGTTGAACGAGCTGATTGAACCTGGCTTGAGATGGTGGAACCAATCGAGAGCTGGTCTTGTGAGGCTAGATTGGAACAATAGACACAGTAGATGATCTTCCTTGATGAGTGGGAGTGATTTACGGAAACCCTTGTTGTGATCTGTTGGATCTCCAACGCCTGAGTATTGATCGAACTTCGGAGCGTTAAGTTTGTTGGGCAACTCTTGCTCTAAGATCTCCTTAGTAAAAGGAGATTCTTGAAAGTGCTGTAAAGAGTGAACAGCGAGATGTTCGGCGGTGTGACCTTTGTTTAACTGGATAGCGGCCTGAGTGGCTTTGAATTCAGCAAGCTGTTGGCTGAGTTCTTCGTATTTGCGTTTGCTGTCATTGGCAATGACTGCTCCCTGCTCAGTATTTGTATCGACATCGCTTGCAGCTTTTAGTTGCGCATTTTCTTCTTGGAGACGATTTAGTTGGTTTAGTAGTTCCTGGATGATTTGTTCCTAAGTAGCCATTTGATGGACAAATGTATGAGTATGACTTTTAGTTGGGTGGGAGGGCTAGTTTTTCGATATAATCGATTCCTTACAGTCGGCGCCAAATGTATTAATCTGTTTCCAGATTAATGCATTAACTAGGTCAGGTCGCTGTTTGACTGACCAATGTGGAGATTTGAGATTGGGAGTGGTTGTACCTCGATGAGATCGAGATTGCCTACGTACTCTAGCTCGGGGGAGTGGAACTTAGAGATCAAACCATCATAATTCTATTCTTATAGAAGGTGAAAGGGCGCAGATCATGGGATCTTGCAGATTCTCGGATATCATAATGAGAGCATAATCATGGCATTGATTATGTAATGGGCGAGGATATTCTCTGTGCATTGATTATGCAACTGGAGAGGATATTCTGTGCATTGATTAAGGGTACGTGTGTATGAGGAGGTCGCCAACGGTTGTATAGTCGAGCTACTCTGGTCGGTCTTTAGCTGGGTCGTGGAGTGGGCAACCTGGTGGAATATTGGGCAGGCCACGTGTCGTGTTTTGATTGGCTGGACTATGTAGTACCCCTACAATAGGGTTTAGATTGATTAGAGAAATGTGATGGAATAGCTGAGAGGTGACTATCATATATCTAGAATCAATCTCTTATATTGGAACCCTTTTGTAATTAAATTGAATAACCGAGAAGTGACGGATTGATTATGAATTAATATGTTGGTTTACTTAAATTGAATAGTTGAGAGGTGACAGTTTGATTAATGAAGCCTATTCAATAGCATGCATAAGAGAATCCCGTTTTAATTGAGTGGAATAGTTGAGAGGTGACTACTTGATTATTATAGGTATTGATGATTAATTGGAATAGCTGAGAGGTTACTAATTAATTGTTACAGATTGAACATGAAAGGATGACATGTATGTTTGCATAATTTATTTTGTGGATACCAACTCTTCCACCTATTCATCATAAGATCTTTTTTACATCTCTATCTATCTTCTTAAGTTAGTTTAAGTATTAGTTTATTTATTTATTGCCTGTAGGAAGTAGAATCAATCTCTCTCTTATTTGTTGATTCACTTGGTGTTCTTTAAGCATTGTTTTCTATTGTGTTTGAGCTAAGATCTTCACCTTTGAGGTGGGTACGACCCTTGTTTGTTACTTGTCTACATTGATAACCAATATTTACAGGCACAAGAAGGAAATCAATACAAATCTATCTTTTGATTAGAAGGTTACACAATAGCCTTCTATCACGTGCACGGGTAGGAGTAGTCTCAGGACGGGTGACCTCCTGGAAAGTAGGCTGCTGGCCATAAAACCCCACACTGTTGGATGTTCGAAGTGGCTAAGTGGGGACAATATCAGTGGTGATATAGGTCAGGTCGCTACAAATGGTATCAAAGCTGACGACGGTTTACCTGTCGAGGGTGGGAGAGTATGCTGGAAAGGCGCCTAGCCCAGGAAGGGGTGACGGTTGCGCCGAGTACTCGTCTCGCGAGCGGCAGGGAACGTCGGAAATCTGGGGCTGTATATTCCAGAGCTGAGAATGGCTCTCCTCTAAAGTGGTGGGATTGTAACACCCCAAGTTGGCAGGTGGTTTGGCGATGGGGTAGATCCTACGGCACCTGGGAGGGGGATGTCCTGACATTGGAATATAGGTATACATGGAAGAAATTCTGTCAATATAGAGAGATTAGGAGGACGAGTAACTGCCCCCATAAAAAGCACAATATTTGGATACCTAAGCCTTAGCATGATTCTGACCTGCACCGTCATATATTATCACCAAAGCTTTTTGGGATCACTTGGCTCCAAAGTTCGAAAGAACTCAGAAGTTAAGCGTGCTCGGGTAGGAGTAGTCTCAGGATGGGTGACCTCTTGGGAAGCAGGCTGTTGCCCATAAAACCCCACATTGTTGGATGTCTGAAGTGGCTAAGTGGGGACAATATCGGTGGTGATATAGGTCAGGTCGCTACATAATTCAGGTCAATAATTTGTTTCCGTTTGCGAGAATTAAGATTTTATCAATTTTCACTCCCACTCACCCCATCCAAATTGTCCAACCCACAAATCACTATCTGTAAAAAATGACACAAGAAATCCTCATCGAGCAAATCCAAGAGCTCCAAAACAAATGCCATAATCTCAAACAAAAGCTTGCTACCCTTAAGCAAACCAATGACGACTTAAAAAACGTTCAACAAACGATCACCACTGAGATCACAGATCCCATCCAACGCGTTGACGAGCTAACAACACAGCTCAACAAGTACAAAAAAGTTCAAGATCTCGCTCAATCATTAAAGCATAAAATAGTAGAGTAGCTTGCAATCACCACCTTCCACCCCTATCGACCTGTATAAGAGAAGCAAAGATCCAGTTGATCATGCCATGCGTTTCACAAGGTCATTACCTTTGGTATGGATGACCAGATTCTTTCTCTGCTATTTCATTCAGGCCTCAATGGACCAACTATGGAATGGTTCCATCGTCTGAAACATGTTCCTTTCAAAAACCCAAGACTGACTATATCCAGAACAAGAAGGGGCAAGTATTATCGATACGATCTTTGGTGTTAAGCAAAAAGAAGACGAGCTACTAAGAAACTTTTACCCCGCTTCAAATCCGAGTTGCACACCATCTAAGACTTTGCGAAAGACCAGAAACCATTTGCATACATCGCCTTCATTCCAATATTTGATATCCATAAATCTATGGCCCTCAAACGACCAGATATGCTCCAAGACCTATACCTTCGAACTTATAGGTATGTCTATCTAGAGGATGCACTAGCCATATCCAGTCACCAAATCATCAACACCATAAGCAGGAAACCCAACTCCAAGAACAATTATAAGCATTTTCAGCCACCATCATTTTCATCACCATTTCCAGGACTAATCAATTTATCCGGCCTGCGGGTTACATTTATTAGTGCGTAAAACAAGTTCCATACTTCAAGCCGCCAGAGACAAATTCATTGGTGGTTCGACCTGACTCCTACTACAAAGTCAATAAGGTACAATTTTTATTTATTTATTTATTTTTTAACGCCTCAAGTCGATAAGTTTAGGCCTGGCAATATGACCTGAAACCCGCCAACTCAACCTGAAACCTACCCGTCAATAATGGGTTTGGGTAATGCATCCATGGGTTTCGGGTCCACTTTGGGTAAACCCGCGAAACCTGTTAAGTTATTGGGTGGGTTTCAGGTTTAGCTTCTATACCCATGGGTAAACCCACGAACCTGTTTACATTTTTTTATATTTTTATTAGTGTGGTATTGTGGTCCATAGATCAGTAAATCAATGGATAATAACTTAAGTAATAAAAATGTATAACCCTAATTGGCTATGTATCAAATACTAGTGGCCGCATGCACTATACTCCATTCTTCATTTGTTCTATACTTCTACTCCACCATTCTAACTCTAATTAAAACACTTCTAAAGATCCCACAAGTAGTTAATCAAATGAAAGTAGTTATAAACTTATATTTATTTTTGTTTTGGAATAATGATTTAATGGGTAGAATTTTTTTCTCTTAAATTAAATAAGTATTTTGGTGTTTTGGATATCTAACAAGTCTTAACGGGTCGGGTTCAGGTTTACCCACGAAACAACGGTTGGGTTCAAGTTCGAAAATGTATACTCATTAACATAACAGGTCGGATTTGGGTTTAGGCTGTTAGACCTGCCAACCCGTTAAACCTAACCTGAAACTTACCCAACCCAACCCGATTGCCACCCCTAGATAAGGTAGAATGCCCTTACATAGATGACTACAAAGTACTCAAGCGCACACTACAACAGCTAGGCCGCGGTAATTACCTCAAAAATTCGAAGTTCAGGGTAGACGACTTACCAAAAAAGTTAGATAGTAAGCATGAGCAAACTCCACATTGTTCTTGCACTCTAGCACGAGCTCGCTCAGCTCCCCAACGCGATCTCGTAGACTAAGGCAATACAAAAACAGGGGATGTATTAAGTCAAGAAGATTTGGTCCAGGAAAAGGCATGCACGACCACCTGAATAGTAGGGTTGTTGCAAATGTAGATGATGACAGTGAGCACAATGTATATCAACCAGAATACTGAATAAACTGGTAGGCACATACCTAACGAAACACAGTCGAAAGTGGACTTTTCCATTCTCTCAACTAGGTCACAAGCTGGGCACACAGTTAGGCCTATCTAGAAATGAGTCCTCATATTCTTTTTATCTGGGGTCAAAACTATTCTTCTCTGTGGGTGTCGTAGAAATGTACCAACCCTTTGAACCCATACCCGTGAATAAAATTGAAAATTGATGGGTTGGTTGAATTTGATATAAAAAAATGTGTGTATTGATGTTAGAATGGCATCTCCGATGGTCGGGCTGGGTGTTGGGATTTTTGAGGTGGGGCTAGCAGCATCAACAAAAGTGGAGAAACATGATGGAGCTTATAGAGCTAACAAATATAGTTTCATCCCTTTTGTCTTTCACACGATTGGAATGTTAGCTTCAGAAGCAGTTGAGCTCTTCAAGAAAGTGTAGAAGGTAATAGATAGCTAAATGATGACTGCTGGTTCAAACGAATATGTATTTAGAAGAATAGGGTTTGTTATTGAGAAAGGACTTGCAGCCCAGTTTGTAGCCGGCATGTCCTCTAATTTTGTGTAATTCCTTGAGTTTATCAATAAAATAGTTTTCTTTTCACAAAAAAATTCCTATGTGTCATTCAATTTTCTCCCAACTCACATTAGCGTTAGAAGTCTTTAAATACTAGTTAGGCGCATGTATTGGACCCCCCATATTGTGCCAATACATTAAAGCCCAACACCATAATCATCCTATATCCATTACCCATATTTGTTACCCATCTACACCCATATTCCATATGGCTATTGAACTTGAAGCACAAGTCTTCTTCAACAAGAAAACCTCAATTAGGGTTTGTCACACATCTACAAATATACAAATCTCTACACATCAAGAACTACGAAATAAGAGACTTGATCCCTAGCTTCTTCAAGAACTAAGGTACGTAGACAACCTTCAACAAGAGAGGTTCAGTCTCACCAATGAATCACAAACAATCTCCTCCTTCGTCATCTTTCCATCAATTCCAATCAATTGAGGGTGTCCGGTCAAATTCTTCTAGAAAACTGTCATCTTGTTGAATTTTGACAAAATATTCTTTGGAGCCGACTGTGGGGATCTACAAAAAACTCCTCCACGACCTATTTTTATCTCTGCAATGACAAGATCTCACACCAATAACTGAGGAGGAACAACAAAGAACTCTCAAATACAATATCTTCGTATCTCCAACAATGAAATCTTACAAGCGTGACAATCATAATCGTTTCCAAATTCAAGTTGGAGAAAATACTACAAAAAAAAATTCTTTTGATGGAACCATGCAACAACTCATTCTAAAACGTTCACGATAATCTATTACTTCCAAGTCTATAAGATTTAATGGAAGTCATGATCATGAGATCTCTTTTTGGATGCAAAATGTGTGTTTTTCCTTTTGAGATCATGATGATGGAGATGTGCATGGGCATTTACTTCATCAATTTCAACAACTCAAGATCCGTATTACTTATCTCAAATCAATTCCAGAGTTTTCAACATGGTTTGATAATTGCCACGGGGTTTGGGATCGCCTTAGCGTTTCTCTTGATCTATCTCGAATAGAAACCAAAGTTGAGTATTAACACAGTGGATACTATTCAATATATTCTTCAACCGATGAAGTCTTATAATCAAATACTCTTTTTGGATATGTAATGTCAAGATGATATATTTATGCTCCTTCTAAATCAAAACTCGTTTATGAGAAACCCATTAAACAATACACGAAACTTTAGATTTTTCTTTCATGAGAATCATGTAGTACGTGTTGAGACGATCGTTTTGATATATCATACACCCCAAACGGAGTTACGGTTATAAAGATATGCACGTTTGATCTTTATAATGGTATTGTGGCTGCTGCTAGTACGTGTTGTCCCATCTGTTGCCTTACTTTCTAATTACAGACATCTTATACTACATGTCGAGACGATCGTTTTGATATATCATATACCTAAAGCGGAGCTACGGTTCCCAAAATATGAACATTTGATTTTGATAATAGCATTATGGTTGCTGACCAGGCTGCTGCCACAGCTGCTGCGTGATCTGCTGCCCTTGTTGTTGCCCCATCCGCTGGTACTGCTGCTGCCTTGGCTGCTGGCACGACTGATACCCCATCCGCTGGCATTGCTGCTACTTTGGTTTGCTGCCCCATCCGCTGGCACTATTGCTGGCACGGCTGCTGCCCCATCCACTGGCACTGCTGATGCCCCATCCACTGGCATTGTTGTTGCCTTACCTCCTGGCACTGCTACTGCCTTGGTTGCTGGCACGACTGTTAGTTGCCCCATCTGCTGGCATTGCTGCTGCTTTGGCTGCTGGTATGGCTGTTGCCCCATCCGCTGGCATTGCTGTTTCCTTGGCCACGGCTGCTGGCATTGCTGCTGCCTTGGTTTGTTGCCGCATTCGCTGGCACAACTGCTGGCACGCCTTCTACCCCATCCGTTGGCACTGTTGCTGGCACGGTTGATGCCCCATCCCGTTGTTGCCTTACTTGCTGGTACGACTGCTGCCCTACTTGCTGACACTGTTGCTGCCATAGTTGCTGGCACCGCTGTTGCTCTGCCTACTGGTATTTTCCAGACTTGGAAAATTTTCTAAAACATTGTTAGAATATCCTTCTCCAGAAGCCATTTCATTCCAGACTTGTTAGAATTTTCCAATAAATCATGACTTTTCCAATGGAATATTGTCAAGGATTCTAAGAATTTGTGACAAATCAGAATCCAAGGTAACATTTTCGAGTAGCTAATGTTCAAAAGGTTAGAGATTCTAAGGATTTGTAACAAATCAAAATCTAAACTAACATTTTTGAACAGTTAATGTTGACAAAGCTAGGGATTCTAAAGATTTGTCACAAACCAAAATCCAAGCTAATATTTTTCGAACACACTAGTTAGGGATCTTAAGGATTCGCTAACTCAAGTACCATTTGGGGGCATGAACCTTATATTTGCATCAAATCAAGATCCTAACTAACAATTTCGAATAACTATTATTGCAAAGGAATACTTCATGTCATTGCTAAGAGTTCCACATGTGGGCTAGCATATGATTCGTCAATACAAATTTGATAATTTTGTTCATCCCTCAATCACACACAATTGCGAGCGCGATTCTCGACCACCATTCACATCGGTCATCATTCTGGATTACTCTAATGAAGCCAAATGTGATGCTATTCAAATTGCCTCACAATTGGGGGCGACGAAGAGTTCGATTCTCACTCTATATCCATTTCATGATAGTATTCCTATTGCTCCTATACTATCACTATGTATATGCATTCATATATTTACATCCATATACATACATTTACATTCATATATACATATATTATACATATACACATACAATCTCAATTCCTCTCGCAGAGCTATCATATTCAAAACTCCTGACGAAGAGATCAAACATTCAACAAGTATGCATATTGTTTAAATATATTTATTCAATATCCAATTATCAAACTCAGATCACAGTTTCACATAACGCCTTACGTACTTGGGGGCGACATTCAACAAGTACACATATTGAATAAAAACACTTATTCAATATCACCATTCATTACAAGATGTCTTACGTACTTGGAGGAGGTATTCAAGACTCCTGACTAGGAGCGCACATATTCAAAACTTCTTACGATGAGTCATGTATCAATAAACTCCACTCAAAAGAGGTCATATATTCAAAACATCGATCAAAGAGGACACAAATTCATATCTCCGTTAAAGTGCTCATATATCCAACACTCCACCCATGGATATCACATATTCAACAATGTTCTTGAGGCCCGATCAAGAAGTTTAAATATTCCCTCAACAATATCTCTTATTTCTTGTCACCCTATCATCACTTGAGGGCAACGTACTCCAATCAATCATTTCAATTCCGAGTTAACTACTTCCACAAAAAGCTTACTTACCTGCCTATTTTCACTGACCCATTTTCAATCAATCCCTACATCATTTTTTTTTTCTTTTTTCTTCTTTGCCCTATGGCCATACCCATGGGACAAAGAGGAGGCGATGTATTGGACCCCCCCCCCCCCCCCCATTGGGCTAATACACTAAAGCCTAACACCATAATCATCCTATATCAATAACCTATATTTATAACCCATCTACACCCATATTCTATATGGCTATTCAACTTGAAGCACAAGTCTTCTTCAACAAGGAAACCTCAATTAGGATTTTCCACATCCACAAAATTAGGATTTTCCACATCCACAAAT
Source organism: Aquilegia eximia (assembly GCA_023053565.1). Lineage (NCBI taxonomy): Eukaryota > Viridiplantae > Streptophyta > Magnoliopsida > Ranunculales > Ranunculaceae > Aquilegia > Aquilegia eximia. The sequence goes on from JALIGU010000012.1 coordinate 5,283,500, forward strand.
ATACAAATCTCTACACATCAAGAACTCCGAAATAAGAGACTTGATCCCTTGATTCTTCAAGAACTAGGGTACGTAGGCAACAAAGGAGGTTCAGTCTCACCAATCAATCACAAACAATCTCCTCCTTCATCATCTCTTCCATCAATTCCAATTAATTGAGGGTGCGGTCAAATTCTCCAAAAACGCTGTCATCTTGTTGAATTTGGTCGAAACAACGCCTATTGAAGTTGGATTTGTTATCACCGTGTCATATGTCCAAATCATTTAAATAACTACAGTTTAAAAAATTTAAGGTGGTTAGTCATAAACATGGAACTAAATTTCAGAAAATTTTAGGAAATATTTCACTTGACATAGAAAGGTTTCAGGGTATACATTCTTTTTTTGCATGAATTTCAGAAAAACAATGTTATTTTTTTCGTGAAAAAAAATCAACTTTTGATCAATATACTTCACAATTTTGTAAAATTTTGGAAAAAATGCTAGAAATTTTTGTTTTACGATTAAAACAAACATAAAGAGTTTAAAAGTGCTATTAAAAATATAAAATATTTATCAATAATAAATAAATATTTTTTTTTACTAAAACTTGTAATTCAAGTATTACAAAAAAAATTCGAGATTTTCAAAATATTTCAATTTTCATGCTCACCGAAATTTGACAGAAATCAAAATTTAGTACTTTGGTCATAAAACTATAGATTATTATAGCTGATGGCCTGATGATGATACGTATAAACTATATCACCCTTTAGTTAAAACTGTAGAAAATATACTTCAAGTTTGTGTTATTATTTTTTCTTTTCATATTTTGGCTACAACCTATATTATTTAAAGATACGTAGAGGTCCATGCCAAATCTCATTTTAATTTAGAAAAAAAAAAGTTTGTGTTATTTTATGATACAAGAGTATCGTACTTGAGAATTTAACAGTTCTTTTCCTTGTGCACAAGGAAAAGAGAACCGTAAATAGGTTTCTTGTTTCATAAGAGATAGAATTTCAGGAAAAAAGAAATCCTTGGCCTATAAATATATGTTTTGGCACAAACCAAAATATATGGAGATAAACATCTAGTCCTTACTTGTTTCAAGAGATACAAACAACATAGTGCTTAACTTGTTTAGAGAAACAACTACTAGTAAGTTTGTTTAGATTGATGTTTTGGCATAAAGCAAAACATAGAACAAACATACCTTATTTTAGCTTGTTTAAAGAAACCACTAAGGTTTAGTGTATTTTGATAAGAGAGAGGCAGCTAGGGCTTAGTTTGTCTATAGAGTATTGTGAGGCAGAGATTCTTGTAATCTTCATAATATTCAATAAAGAAGATAATTTCTTCGAGATCTTATGTTTTGTTCATCTTATTTACTGTTATTGTTTAATTCCTCATTCAATAGTTTATTTGTCTAGTAATTTGTATCAAGTTTGTATCAGAGCAAAGTTTGATTCTTTGGTGGAGTTTTCAGTGAACTAGTCTTAACTCGTTCGCAGTAAAGAAAGGAAGGTAAAGTCCTTAAAATATTCTAAGATGACAAAAACAAAGAAGATGACAAAAATAGAATCAAAGAAATCTAAGGTGGTGACATCTACTTCGCAGTAGAAAGCCAACCCGAAGCAAAAGAAGAAAAATTTATTTTTTAATCAAGAAGATGATGGTGGTGATCGAGAGGAGCTATTCAATAAAGATTGCATATTGCAGCACAAGATGACTAAGACACAAAGTAGGAAACAAACTGTATTTCGTATTGAGCGTGTAGGTCACGTTCCAAGCAAAGTTGGATGGTTCCACAAAGTCCAGAGAGCTCTTGAGTTGTCAAATCTTTGTTTTTAACTTAAACAGGAGTTTAAGTTCGTAAAGGGGGGAGCCATTATACAGGTGTATCCTACTTGAGAATTTAGCAATTTTTTTCCTTGTAGGACAAGGAAAAGAAAACCTTAAATAAGTTTCCTTGTTCCATAAGGGATAGAATTTCAAAGAAAAAAAAATCCTTGGCCTATAAATATATGTTTTGGCATAAACCAAAATATATGGAGAGAAACATGTAGTCCTTACTTGTTTCAAGAGATACAAACAAGCTAGTGCTTAGCTTGTTTAGGGCCCGTTCGGCAACCAAGTAGAAGTTTTGAATGAATTTCCTAAAAAGTAGCTACGGGATAGGAGAAAGGAGAAAGGAGAAAGGAGAAAGCTAATGTTTAAAACTTACCGAAAAATGTATTTCTTAACTTATCATTAATTCATTTCTAAATCTGTTTTAAGATTTCCCGAACAGACTTACAACTTCTTTACTTTCAAGAAGCCCAGAAATGCATTTTTGGGCCTTTACTGAACGGGCCCTTAGAGAAACAAGTACTAGTTAGTTTGTTTAGATTGATGTTTTGGCATAAACAAAAACATAGACCAAACATAACTTATTTTAGCTTGTTTAGAGAAACAACTAAAGTTTAGTGTGTTTCAATAAGAGAGAGGCAGCTAGGGCTTACTTTGTCTAGAGAGTATTGTGAGGCAGAGATTCTTGTTATCTTCATAATATTCAATAAAGAAAATAGTTTCTTCGAGATCTTGTGTTTTGTTCGTCTTATTTACTACTATTGTTTAATTCCGCATTCAATAGTTTATTTGCCTAGTAATTTGTATCATTTTATTCATCCCAAAATAGGGGTATATATACAAGAGTTAGTCTTGTCTAACAAGAAAACAATCTCATAGAATATTACAGAATATTACAATATATTCTAGGTGATCCTAAATATATACTTAGAATATCCTAAATATATACAGCTTTCTATACTCCCCCTCAAGTTGGTGCCTAGATGTCTATCATGCCAAACTTGTCAACTGAGTTCTCGAACACTTTTGAAGAGTTATTTTATTCATCCCAAGTTTCCATTTCTCGAGACAAATCATTTTTTGTTGTTGCAGAAGCTTCAAATTATTCCTCCAAGTGTTCTAATTCTTCAAAAACATCATAACAATAAAGCGAGGATTCCCTTCACCATCTCTCTCCCCCTGAAGGGAAGACTGAGGATCTCCCCCTAAGTAATATGGCTCAGATTCATGGAATGAGACATCAAGAGATATATGCATTGTGTCAGTGAGCGGGTCATAATATCGGTACCCCTTCCGAAACTCTGTATAACCCACCAAAATACACTTCTTCACCCGAGGATCAAGCTTGCTTTGTTATTGTTTTGGTATATGGACATAAGTTGTGCGCCCAAAAACTCGGGGCTCCAAATTAGGCATATAGAAGAGATGGACAAAAGTATATGAAACTTTTGATGAGGATTCTGGAACTTAATTACCCGTGAGGCAGTAAGGTTGATAACATATGTTGCTGACTTCACTAGTTCACCCCAATATAGGATTGAGGTATATTCATGCCAAACAAGGAAGCTTGAACAACTTCCAACAACTTCATTTTTTTGCGTTCCACTAAACCATTCTGTTGGGGAGTACCAGAATTGGAGGATTGATGATGAATTCCAAGTGACTGAGAAAACTCAGACATACGCCCATTTACAAACTCTCCACCATTGTCCGACTGAAGAACTTTGATGGATTGTTGATATTGTATCACCGCCATTTTATAAAGTTAGTAAACATTCCAAATACATCACACTTATTTTGCAGTAATGCCACTCGAGTCATGTGAGTGCAATCATCAGAAAAAGTCTCATAATACCGAGCTCCAGAAAATGAAGGAATTTTTGCAGGACCCCAAACATTGGAGTGAATTTTGATAAAGGGAACAAGACTTTGATTAAGACTTGGCGAATATGAAATATGGTGGTTTTTGGACAGTTCACAAATGTCACAATGAAAATCTAAATCGCTAACAACTGAAAACAAACGAGACTGTAGCTTTTTAAGATAACTAAAAGATAAATGTCCTAAATGATGATTCCATAACCATACAACTGCTTTTACATTCTCAACCCTGTTGACCTGATTAGCTTTTGCCCCAAAAAAATTCTTCTGTTTCTCATCAGTCTTTGTCAGATCCAGGTAGTACAATTTCCCCTTCTAACACTATAACCAAGAATCTGCCGAGTCAGAATGTCCTGAAACACACAAAAAGATGGATAGCACGTCACAATACATGCAAGTACTAGAATAATTTGAGAAACAGAAAATATTTTATAAGCTAAAGATTGAACGACACAGACAGATTCAAGAGTACGTTAGGGTATCATATAGAATAAAAAAACCTTCACCGCTAACCAAAGTTGGAGTTTCATCAGCAGTAAAGACATTTTGAGAGGAAGCTCTAAGATTTTCCACAAGGTTAGGGTCATTTGTCATATGATCAGATGTACTTTTGAATAAATGATCCATGTACTATTCGAAGTAACCTTACCATTCATACCTGATTGCACTACATTAGCGAAAACACTGTCTAGGTGTTCATTCTTGGCAGTAGCAATGGCAGTTGTGCTTATATTCTTTAGTGGTTTCTTGCTATGGCCTAATTCTCCAATCATAATAACCAATCACTTCATAACATCTCTCCTTGCTATGGCCTAATTCTCCATAGGCAATTCACTTTTTGTTTGCATATGGATTTGGTTTACCTGTAGGACGATGTGAAGGAGGACCAGAGAAGCCTTGAGAAGTAAATTGCCTTGCTCTGAATAGCCAAAACAGATGAATTCGGTAGATATAGAACACCCCATAGCCTGTTTTCTGATTGCATCTTGCGGATGTAAGCATAGCTCTGTTCCAAGGTGAATTTAGGTTCCTTGTGCAAGATCTCTCCACGCACCTGTTCATACTCTGAATCTAGTCCACTCAAAAATATATAACACGCAATTGGGACATTGTTGAAGTCTCGTGGACTACAACTGCAACATTATTATTTTGAGAAGTCACCCTTTGAACAACCTCCCGGACACATGACCACCAATTCATTGTAGAAGGTAGGAACATGTCATCCATTCTGCTTTGCTTCAAAACACTCCTTGTTCAATTCAAAGATTTGGGTTTCGTCAGAGTCGTCATAAAAAGTTTTCTCCACAGTTTTCCAAATAGCTTCTGGAGTAGGAAGATGAAAATATCGGTTCATAAAAGAGTTCTCCATGAAGTCGATGAGCCAACTTTTCACCATTTCATTGTCTGTAGTCCAAGATTCATATTTTGTAGAGTTCATAAAAGGTTCATCTTTTGGCCCGGTCAAATAACCAATCATTCCTTGCATGTGCATCTGCATAAAGGGAGCCTATAAGTGTAGTTAGATTCATCCAAGGAAATAGTTTTCGGGAATGCAGAGTTGTCTTGTTGGGTGTAGTGGTGATGGATGGTTTGTGAGGATAATTGATTTTCTAGCACTGTTGTGTTTTTTGAATTTGACTGATCTTCTTCAATCACAGATCCGGCTATTGAGGAATTCAATGTTTTTGCAAGATAAAAAGTTTTGGATTGTCAAGATTGAATTCAGGTTTGAGATTCAAGGATTGAAGATGGAATTCAGGTTTGAGATTTAAGGATTGGAGGATGGTTTGATTATAATGGTTGTTGTACGCAGCGGTTTTGTAATGTTCTTTAGGATTCAAAAAATGCAAAGCAAGTTCAAAGGATTGCAACTGCTTTGATACCATGTAGAAAATAATACTTCAAGTTTGTGTTATTTTATTCATCCCGAAATAGGGGTATGTATACAAGACTTAGAGGGTGTTTGGCAACAAAAAGTAAATTTATTTTTATTATAGTAGAAATAAAAAAGTAAAAAGTTAGTTTGGCAATGTACAGATTAAAAAGTTAACAAACTTAAAATGTTAGTTTGGCAACACATCCAATAATCCCTCGTCTGAGAACCGCCATTCACGCACGAAACGGAGTTCCTTTTAAAGTTAAGTGACGAGCCCCCTTGTTAGGTTAGGGCGATTGTACAAGTTCGTGAAGATGGCTGGACGAGTGTAATGAGGGGTTCTTGTGTAGGTAGAGTCAAACTATTACCGAGTTGTAAAGAAGCGAACCTATATCGGCTCATAATTAGGACATATAAAATAAAAGAAAGTAAAAAAAGTAAAAAATAAGTTAGGTGATGCAATTTAGAATAATGAAACTTCTTCGAAATGATAACATATTACAATTCAAGTAAATGTCGTAGAGGTGCTAAGATCAAAGACGAGAGATGATTTCATTTTGTAAGATCGTAGGTGCTTAAAATAATGTAACCAGAGCAGGTGAAAAAATTCTACGATTTTTTTTGGAAGAAGATACATGGTTTTTAAACGAGATTGAGACAAGAATCGTAGAGATTTTTTGTGGAATAAGGAATCTTAGTTTTAGAAAGAAATTAGGAGAAGAATCGTAAAGATTTTTTTGTGGAAGTAGGTAACTTAGGAGAAATATGATCGTACCCAATTTTATTAGATTTTATTGTTTATAAGTAAAAAGCTAATATTTTAAGTTTTTTTAAAAAACACACTTTTGCTGCAAAAAGTAATTTTTTGTTATAACCCAAACATATTTTTTTATTTTTTTACTTTACACAGTTAAAAAGTTACTTTTTATGTGTTGCAAAACACCCCCTTACTCCTTAGTCTTGTCTAACAAGAAATCAATCTTTCAGAATATTACAATATATTATAGGTGATTCTAAATGTATACTTAAAATAATCCTAAATATATACCATTTCCTATAAAAGCTAAGCAAACCAACAAAACGTTTGACTTTCTTATTCTTAAAAGTTTTCCAGGTTGCTTCCAATTTCATTATTTACATTATTTACAATTTAGTTGACAATTCATGATTTCATCTCAGTTGACAATCAGTATTTGGAATCAGGACTATAAATTAATCATGATTGATCTAAAATATTAATCAACTACCTAGTAGAAGCAAACGTAGGAAAGAATTTAGAATATGATCAACTAGGTAAATATTTCATATTGATATGACACTTTCATAATTAAAGCTTGTTGGATGCAAATTCATATTTGCTTCTCTTGGTTAGTTTCTCTCAAACATTAGAAGCAAATTAACATGGAGGTTATTTCCTTTTCTATGCTCATCATCCTCCTTTTTGCTCTCTTCTTAATTTCTCTTCCCCTGTTGTTATTCCTCATTCAAAACAAATCCCATTCATCTAAAAACACCACCATGTTCCCCCATGGGAATATGGGATGGCCAATCATTGGAGAAACACTTGAATTCCTTAAACTGGGACGTAAAGGTATCCCAGAAAAATTCATAAATGATAGGATGCAAAAGTTCTCTTCCAAAGTCTTTAAAACTTCGTTATTTGGAGAGACAATGGTAGTTTTATGCGGTCCAGAGGGAAACAAGTTTTTGTTCTCCAATGAGAATACTCTGGTTAAAGGTTGGGTTCCTGGTTCAATTCGAAAAATCATTCCTTCTGCCGGGAATGTATCAACCAATGAAGGGGCGATAAAAATGCGTAAAAAACTTCAAACCAGTTTTAAACTTGAAACACTTCAAAAGTTTATTGGAAAAATGGATTTGGCAGCTAAAGAACACTTAACAACTCACTGGGATAACAAGAAAGAAGTACTCGTTTTCCCTCTAGCAAAAAACTATGGTTTTTCCCTTGTTTGCCAGTTGTTTATGAGCTTGGATGATCATGTTGAAGCGGCTAAGTTTTATGACCATTTTGCAGTTTTGTTGGCTGGGCTCATATCAATACCAATTGATCTTCCTGGAACATCACTTCATAAAGCAATCCGAGCATCAAACATCCTTGGCAAATATATTGCTGAGATAGTACGGCAAAGGAAACTTGATATTGCAGAGAGAGTAGAGTCTGTTCCTCAAGACATACTATCACATATGCTGTTAACAAGTGATGAGAATGGGCAGTTCTTGAACGATATGGAAATAGCTGATAGAATAGTTGGATTGCTTGTTGCAGGTCATGATACTGTTAGTGCCGCCATTACTTTTATTGTAAAGTATCTTGCTGAGCTTCCTCACATCTATGAAGAAGTACAAAACGGTAAGCACAAATGCTATCCTCTCTTTTTTAATTATTCCTTAACGAACTACACATAACATTTAAATTTACACAACCATAAAAAGATACATGCGATCTTCTCAAGAATTTGTCATGATGGTCTTAGCTATGATCCGAGTAGATGGTCATATAATTTTTTTCCATATATATGTACTTGCAAGCTAGTAATGAGCGGTGGTCACGTATGTTCAACTCTCCAAAAAATATGATTTTCTTTGATGCTATGACCGGTCAATAGTTGTGTGGGTCGATCACCTCCCTCCCGCCGGATCTTCTAGAAACCATCAAGTAAAATATAATGGTTCCATATTCTGGCACATATCTCATCCTGCTTGTATGGTTAACTGTTCGTACTTAAAATGCAAGAAAAAAAAAAAAAAACAGAATATCAGTAGACTGCCAATTGCTTTTACGATTATCAGCAACTTCCTAGATGTAAAATATGTTGAAAAAAAAAATATGAACTAACAAACAATCAGATGATTTTATTGGAAATGACTAATGATATAAAAAAAAATGTGTGCTTGACAAAAGAACAAAGGGAGATCCTAAGGTCTAAACCAAAGGGAGAATTGTTAAACTGGGAAGACATATCAAGGATGAAGTATTCATGGAATGTTGCACGTGAAGCGATGAGACTTGCATCTCCCGCTCAAGGATTCTTTCGGGAAGCTATAACGAACTTCACATATGCAGGATTCTCGATTCAAAAAGGGTGGAAGGTAACATGAATCACAGAACTTTTTATATATACACCTTCTTCAGCTATAACATTATAGTTGTTTTCTTGCAGATATATTGGAGCACATATTCAACACATAAAGATCCAAATTACTTCCCCAATCCCGAAACTTTTGATCCTTCAAGATTTGAAGGAAATGGACCAGCTCCTTACACTTATATACCATTTGGGGGAGGTCCCCATATGTGTCCAGGGAATGTATATGCTCGACTAGTAATACTCGTATTCATGCACAATGTAGTAACAAGATTCAAATGGGAGAAAATATTTGCTGATGAGCGAATAATTATTGATCCACTCCCAAAGCCAGCAAAGGGCCTTCCAATTCGACTCCAGCCACAATGTACTTGATTTGGATTGAGAACTCAATCCATTGCTCTGTGATGGCATATACAATGTGTCTAGTTTACTGCACATACAGGTTGAAGGGGTAGCTAGTGTTATCAGTAGGTGGTTTGATCATCGATCACAATTTTTATCTTGTTGCTACAAAAATACGTCATGTATAAACTTAGTTGTCAGATCTGCTCATAAGTCATAACTATAAGTGTTTTACTATTTCCTAAACATGGGTGATTAGATTTGTATTTAGCTTTTGGTCTCAGGTTTGTTACTTAGCTTTTCTCACAACACATAATTTTTTTCATATGTCTAAAGTGCCGTTAAAAATGAAAAATAAAATAAAATACACAATGTAATCTTAAATGATTGTAGGGAGTGACACTGGCTTGTGAAGATGATAGTACACACTGTATGACAGGCGAAAGATATGTTGCTTGTATATACCCATATATTTGAGCTCACAACGACATCATATCACTTAACGAGCAATTACCACCCATTCTTTCATATCGAGTTGGGGCTTATTCCATTCGAGTTCTCAAGTAGGATACACTTGTATCATGGCTCCCCCTATAGGAACATAAACTCCCATTTAAGTAAAAAAAAAATAGAGATTAGGGATACACTTGTATCATGGCTCCCCCATAGGAACATACCCTTGACTTTGATGAACCATTCAACTTTGCTTGGAACTTAACCTGCACGTCCAATACGAAACACTGTTTGTTTCCCACTTCTTGTCTTAGTCATCTTATGCTCCAATATGCAATCTTCCTTGAATGACTCCTCTCAATCACCATCATCATCTTCTTGATTAGAAAACAAATTTTTCTGCTTCTGCTTCTAGTTGGCTTTCTGCTATGAAGTAGGTGTCTTTTTTTCCTCTGAATTCTTCGGATCTATTTCCGTCATCTTTTTTTTTCCTTGTCTTCTTAGAATCTTCTAAGGACAAGAATTTTACCTAGCTTTCTGTACTGCGAACGAGTTAAGACCATAAACCACATAAAACTTTATCAGGGAATCGAACTTTGCTCTTGACACCAACTTGATGCAAATTACTAAGTAAAGATACTATTGAATGCGAAATTAAACAATAGAAGTAAATAAAGATGAACAAAATACAAGATCTCGAAGAAAACTATCTTCTTTATTGAATATTATGAAGATTACAAGAATCTCTGCCTCACAATACTCCCTAGACAAGCTAAACCCTAGCTGCCTCTCTTATATTTCTAAACACACTAAACCTTAGTGGTTTCTCTAAACAACTAAAATAAGTTGTTTCACTATGTTTTGGGTCTATGCCAAAACATCAATCTAAACAAGCTAAACACTAGCTTGTTTATCTATCTTGAAACAAGTAAGGACTACATGTTTTTTTTTTTTTATATATCTTGGTTTATGCCAAAACATATATTTATAGGCCTCAGACAACGTCTAGTTGGCCAAGGATTTTTTTTTATTTTTTTTTTTCCTGAAATTCTATCTCTTGTGGAAGAAAAAAACCTATATTTTAAGGTTTTATTTTCATTGTCCAATAAGAAAAAGAACTGCTAAGTTCCCAAGTAGGATACACATGTATCACCGACATGCAATACAACTCATAGTCTAACTTGGTCTAACTCGATGACTCATATGCTCGTGTGGCGCTTATGTGGCGATTCCTATTAATGCCAACAACTACATGATCAATACTAAATATACTTCATTATTATTTGTCCGTTACAAAAATCAATGTGATTTATGTCACATGCACAATTGTAATTCCCAATATATAATGGGATTTATTTCATGTAAAAGGAGACTCAAGCTCTCTCCTGTCATCTGTACTAATCTCATATCAATAAAATAACACTCATCTCTTCTGTGGATGTAGGCACCATTGTCGAACCGCGTAAACTCATGTATTGTGTCACTTTATATATTTTTTATAATTTCCATGTCGTTCTTAGAATGTTTAATGCAATTACATTGATGATGTTGTTACTCTACTGAACCAGCGTTACAGATCCTGGTTAACTCATCCTTGGGCTTTCAATCATATATCAAGGTTGTGGGTTGTTTCTTAACTATGTTGGAAGGTTTCTTTGGGGGCAGGATCAGCAACGCGGATAGGGTTTCATAAAGATGCATAACCTGAGGAGGGTTAAAGGTCCATCTGTACAATGTATCTTGTTGTACTTTTTATACAAGGAATGAATGATATATATCTTCTGACATTAAATCAATCCACTAGCTATATGATTCAGAGTTTACACACACGGTAACGCCTGGTGGCTTAACACACTAAGGACCTTCCTTGGGATCGGGCTATCCGAGATGTTAATTGCATTCGCTGCCAATAAAACATTGTTCTTGGTGTTGAGATAATACCAATCGGCTCATTGCTTGTGCATGTTTAACCGGGAAAGGCTACTATATCAATCTCGAACATCTGCATTGTGGGTTGAGGGTTGAGGTTGCCGTTGTCGCACATGATGGTGAGGCTTTGTGTTTTTGGAACATAGTGATTTAGAGGATAGTGAAAATTGGGAAGATTTATTGATGCTCGTTGGACGTTAGGGTGATATACCCGCTCCTGAAGCCGAAATTCAAGATCAATGCGAACCTTACGTTCCTTCAATACAGAGAGTAGGAAGGTTGTAACACCCATGAGTTGGGTTAGTCCCACATCATCTATGAAGTGGTTGTATTGGTAGTATATACAGCTTAACCATACTCTAACTAATGTCAAGGCCTTTCGGGGGAAAGCCTAGATGGGTCGACCCTGATCCAACATCCTCTACTACTGGATATCCGCAGTGACTAAAGAGTGACAACATTGACATTAGCAAGCGGTATTTTGCTCGATGCTTCCATATGAGCGAGGACGAAATCCAGTGGTGTCACAATGGTCTCCCCTTCAAAGGGTTCCCCAAAGATTTCTCCGAGCCTGCATTTCTGACACAGGCTAAGAGGTTATTAAATGCTTGTTGTAAATATTCTTATTCCACATGGAATAGAAGTTTAGGAAAAAGAAAGACCTTTTCCTTGCTAACTACAAGTTGTCCAACTATTGATTAACTTGTTTAGAGACCATTAAGGTTTAGTGTGTTAGGGAATAGTGAGGCAATTAATTAGGGTTTAGTTTGTCTAGAGAGTATTGTGAAAGGCTAAGAGGTTATTAAATGCTTGTCGTAAATATTCTTATTCCACATGGAATAGAAGTTTAGGAAAAAGAAAGACCTTTTCCTTGCTAACTACAAGTTGTCCAACTATTGATTAACTTGTTTAGAGACCATTAAGGTTTAGTGTGTTAGGGAATAGTGAGGCAATTAATTAAGGTTTAGTTTGTCTAGAGAGTATTGTGAAGCAGAGATTCTTGTAATCTTCACAACACTTAATAAAAAAAGAGATTTTTAGACATACCCCCTCATTTGAAAGTCGAAATTTAAGATATCCCCATTTAAAAAAAAAACTGAGATACCTCCCATTTCAAGATGTGGTGTTATCTTAGCCGTCCATCATAAAACTAACCTACGGCTGTAAAGCTCTTCTGTCTTGAAATGGGGGTATCTCAATTTTTTTTTTAAATGGGGTATCTCAAATTTCGACTTTCAAATGGGGGGTATGTCCAAAAATCTCATAAAAAAATACTATTTCTTTGAGATCTTGTGTTCTTTATTTACTGCTATTGTTTAATTCCTCACCCAATAGTATTTTTACCTAGTAATTTATCACGTCGAGAACAAATAATAAAAAGGGTAATTTATTGCATTATGTACATATATAACTAAAATGGCATTTTTCTATTATGTAGAGACCTTGCAAATGGGGTTTCCTTTGTATGGTACTGGTAGAACCGTCAAAGGCACAGCTTTCCTTAGTGTTATTCCCAGTCGTTCACTCATGTCCATATTCTCTGGCTTTAACCCGTTTGGCAGGACCCAGTCGAAGGAGTACATGAGAGAACCTAAAGCCAATGGAAGCACAAGAGACACCAGTGGTATTGCAGGACATATTCGGCGACCCGAACCAAATGGCAAATACTCAAAGTTATGTCCCTTGTAATCAACCATGTTCATTTCCAAGAACCTCTCTGGTTTGAAGATTAATGGGTCCTTCCATGACTTACGGTCCCTCCCTATTGCCCAAACATTGACAAGTATTTGTGTCTCTTTAGGAATGTAATATCCGAACATTTTGCAAGTATCCATGGCCTTGTGAGGGACTAGAAAAGGTAGAGGTGGATGGAGCCTTAGAGTCTCCTTGATAACTGCTGTAAGATATGGAAGTGTTTTCATGTCATTCTCTGCTAGCACTCCTTGTGAGCCTCGCAACTCATCTTGGGCTTTATTCATTGCCATCGGGTTTTGGAGGAGCTCCGCCATTGCCCATTCTAATGTACTCGTGGTTGTGTCAGTTCCGGCTATAAACATCTCCTGACCATCAATAAAGCAGAATCAGTACAAATGAAAGCTGGACGCATGCACTACAAAGTCCAGTAATTGTGAGACAGAGAAAATGAGTAGATATGATGTTGAAAACTTACCATGACACTAGCATTTATAATTCTAGGAGAGAACATTGCAGGCTCCTCCACCCCGTCACCACGAAAATTTAAGAGCACATCTAGGAAATCATTTCTCTTTTCTCCAGCATCATCCTTTGATTCTTCCATTCTCCCTTTGATGAAACCTCCCACAAGATTGAATGCCTTTTCCATATGAAATTGTGACTTCCTCTTTATTCCTTGAGGATCCAGCCACCTTAACATAGGCAAGAAATCAGCTATATTTGGCTTCGCAGCCAAATCCATGATCTTACCAGCATGGTAAAAAAAATCAGCCCCTGTTGTAGAATTTGGATCCAGTAGATCCTTTGAGAACATGAAGTTTCCAATGAGATTGAAGGACATCAAATAAATGTACCTTCCAATGTCAATAGCATTATTTGTACCACCATCACTAGCCTCTTGGACATAGCGCACCATGCCACGAACACACTTTTCACGCAGCACTAGGGTTGTGTCAAGACGACTTTTAACAAAGAATTCACTAGTACACAAGCGTCTCAACATACGCCAACGTGGACCATGTTGTGCTAGTATAATGGACCCTTCAGAGGCACCCTCTTTGCCTCTCATGGCCTCGTAAATTTTTCTCCCAGCTAGCACCGTGTCATGGTTTTTGAACATTTCTCTGGCTACATCGCTTGATGATATGACGATGGTTCTCATTGTACCAAGTCTAACAGTCATGATAGATCCATGTGTCTGTGCTAATTTTGCGAAGGACACATGAGGAGCCCAGCTCAACTGGAAAATATTACCCAACACAGGTAACCCTATAGGCCCTGGTGGCAACTGACCTAACTCCTCCCTCCGATGTTGTTTCCAGTCGATGATCATTGCCCATAAGACACACAGTGCCAAGGCCATAAGCAGACCTGCCACAACCTCAAACGCCATTTTCCTATTCTGAAACTGCTATTGAAGGTTGAAGAGACTAATATAGACTGTCTGCTTTTTTCTGTCCATCTTCTAAGCAGTTGTATGACTTTTTATTTGTTATACAAAAGTTCATACTTGAAGTTTGGAATAAAGATTTTTCATGCATTCTCAACTTCTCAGGTGGGCAAATTTAAATTCATTTAATTTTAATCTATAACTAATATGCTTATTGAGATGCCAATATGGCCTTATCGAAAAGAAAAAAAAAGTCAATCAACATTCACCAACAAGCCAAGATGGCGTTATAACTTGTCGCTGTCAGAATCGCATGAAGCGTTGACATTGATAATTATGCGCCCCGAAGGAAATATAAATAAACCAATGGAAAAGAAATTAAACAAATTCCCACTGTTTAGTACATGACTTGATTACTTGAAAGTGTTGCTTTATATAAAAGAAAAAAAAAATTCATTAACTTGTTGCTTAAGTAAATGATGGATGTGCTTGTCATATGTTAGATCATCAAGTTAGCAAACCAACTGTATTATATTTCACTAATTCGACCAAAGGTGCACAGTCATCAAAAGTAGCTATTGTGGCTACCCTGTATGTGTGCCTTTTTTAGGTGTCTCCCATGCATGCTTCCTCATTAGCAGAATCAGTAAACATTACAGCACTTGAGCTGACCTGTCCGATCACTTTGTTCTTACAGTTACACCTCTCTTGTTCACATTTCCTTGGGATGATTCGCAAATTACAACAGCTACTTCAGTGCCTTCCATTCTTCCATCTTCAGTTTTCATTCTCTTGGTGCAAGCTAGAGTTCCTTTTGGTGCTTTGTTTTGACTCAACAACAAAAACCCCAACCTCTTTGTTTTTACCAACTTATTTCGACAAGTTGAGCATGTCCTGTTTACAGCTCCATTCCCAGCATAGGGCATACTTCTAGTTCTCCCCGCGTGCACTCCACGTTCAATCATAGTTGACAAACAAAGAAACTAGAGCATCCAATATAATTTATCACAATGTGCTGCATGCATGACTTAAGAAAATATTCTGACTTTGCTTGATGAAAATCACATTTGTGTACTTTATTTATATGATCCACAACATAAGTTGACAACAACATACTCTGACTTTGGGATCGATGGATAGTCCAAAACAAATTTTGTTTATTTTATACTCCTAATTTTGTGTATTTTACACGATCCATAACATACAGTTGACAATTAATTGAGTAAACGTGTTTTAAGAATTTATATTAGCCTTACGAAATTTAGTATATTTTCTACTCCTAGTGTTGCTAATTTATATTTTATTATAGCCAGACTCATATACGCCAATGTTTAGTTGTTTGGTGCTAAAATTCAATATGAGTTATAAAAAAGGTCATGAATCTGGTTAAGCTCAAAACTTTTTTGAGACTTGAGAAAAGTGAGTGACATTGTTGTGTTTGAAATTTGATCAGAAAAGTGATGTGGAAGCTTAAGATTAGTGAAGGAGAACATAATCCATGGCTTAGTACTGTAAACAATCATGTTGGAAGACAAGTTTGGGAATATGATCCCAATCTTGGAACACCAGAAGAGCATATGGAGGTGGAGAAAGCTCGAGAAAGTTTTAGGAACCATCGGCTTGAAAGGAAGTACAGTTCAGACATTCTCATGCGACTTCAGGTATGCATACGTTGTTACAACTGTTTGCATACGGTAGGTCAAGCATGACAGAGCTAAAGATAATGAACCAAAATAATCTTATTGTTTTATGCAATAGTAATTGCATTACTTAACAGAATATAAATAAATAACATTGCTTAATTGTTTTATACTAAACTCTAAAGGAATGATAAAAATAAACCTTCTAGCATGTTTATATTTACCATTTTTTTTTTTTATATTTTGCAAACATAGATGACAAAAGAACATCCACGTGGTATAGATTTACCTCAAGTCAAAGTAGAAGATACAGAAGAAGTTACTGAGGAGATGGTAACAACGATACTTAGAAGGGCTATCAGCTTTTATTCAAGTATTCAAGCAGATAGTGGGCACTGGCCAGGGGATTATGGTGGTCCTATGTTTCTCATGCCAGGTTTGGTAAGTGCTCTTGGCTAATTCAAAAGGGGATTTAGGTTCTAGTCACTAAAAGTATATACTATTTAGGGTCTATTGTTAATTAGGTTTTAGTCATGAGCCAGGCCCGGTAGAAAAAATATCCCCTAAAAACAATTGTTATAAATTTGATAAGCACTCATTTAAAATAAAGATTTTTGGACATATCCCTATTTGAAAGTGAAAATTTGAGATAGCCCCATTTGAAAAAAAAAATTGAGATACCCCATTTCAAGACAGGAGAATTTACAGCTGTAAATTAATTTTATGATAGATGGCTAAGATAACACCACATCTTGAAATCGGGTATCTCAAATTTTTTTATTTATTTTTTTTCAAATAGGGGTATCTCAAATTTTCACTTTCAAACAGGGGTATGTCTAAAAATCTCCTTAAAATATATTACACATCTCGAGTTCTTGTAGAGAAAGTCAAAAACTTCAAAAAAACTTCCTTCAAATTTCTTTCTTAATCCAATGTAGATTTTACAGAGAAGTCCTTCAAAACCCTTGTGCCTTAAGATTCAAAATGTCTTATTCAACCCATATCATCCCTTCAATCTTACCTGAATTCCGAAATAACCCGCAAAGTTCTCTACAAACACACATCTTAGTACTCAAACTTGTTTATTTTCTTTGTTTTTCCAGTATGTTTTATCACATAGGCTTGATCTTGAAACCAATGGTTCCAATTTGCAGAATATATACTACATCTCCTTCGTTTTGCTCTTTTGCTATAGAAGAAGATAAAAATTTTAAATACCCTTTTTTTTGCTACTGAATTTAGTCTAACTGTTTGTTAAAATTGAATTTATTAATTGCTCTCTTAGGGTTATGGTGAAGAATTAGAGTTTGTAAATTGGGTATATATTATCATTCCGGAATTTTAATCCCAAAGAGAAAGTGAGAGGTGGTGGTGGACAGAGTGTGTGTGTTATGATGGTGATATGGTAGTGCATGTGGTGGAGTAGTTGTGGCAAAGAAGTATTTTTTTTTTTTGTCCAAAATAAATTTTATTGATAAAAATTTGAGGAATTACATAAAATTAAGGGAACAAGCATGCTACAAACTGCGGTGCAAGCTAGCAAAAACAATATTTTTTTTTGAACCTTTACTAACACATGATTTCTACGTAGATACCAACTGAGCCCAGTTGGTATTACCTTTGGGTGATGATACCAGAGGTATGGGATTCGATCCCAGGCAGTGCATCTTTGAGTTGCTAATCTCATTAAAACAGGCTTGACAAAAAAAAAACATGATTTTTACAGGGGTATTTCCAACCATAGTTTTAAATTTCGTTAAATTTCGTGAAATCTTGACGACATATGCCGATAACTACATGCCCTTTATAATTAGTAAAGATACTTTTAGTGACTAAGAACTAAATCCCCTTATTCAAATACGAAAAATCCCAAAATGGACTAATTAAGGGGGTTTTTGGCAAAGTCGTAAAAGGCTATTCATAACTTTCTACATTTAGAAAAGTAGAAGAGATTTTTGGACATACGGCACCACTTTTTAGGGGTATATTTGCATAGCGTCACCATTTTATTTTTTATTTGAGTTTAGTCACCATTCCGTCTCAGCCTCGTTAGTTGACCAAGTCAACCATTAGTATGTTGATTGAGATCGAGCTTCAATAAGTTAAAAACTTTAAAAACAACGAAATAAAAAATAACAACAACGAAGATAAAAGAGAGAAAAAAAACCCAAGTCTTTGTTGTGTGATAACAGTTAGACCAGGTCAAAGTTGAGTTAACCGTTATAATTGACGAAGCTGAGGCGAAATGGTGACGAAATACAAATAAAAAATAAAGTGGTGACACTGATCAAATTTACACCTAAAAAGTGGTGACGAAACACAAATTTTCTCCTAGTACAAAAAAATTCATCAATTCTTTGAGAAATATGAAAACTTGACATAAAACTCAAAAATATTTTTTACTTTAATACTTTCGGAAAGTTAAGAAATGCATTTCAACACTTTTGTCAAAATATGAGCACACTGTGCTTCTTTGTAAAATTGGATTTGGGATTAAAAACAGAGATTTTGGCGTTATCCTCTCTGTCTCTAATTAAAATTCCATCACAAAAATATATACCCATCCTCTACTTTTGTGTAATTCTTTGAGCTTATCAATAAAATAATTTTTCTTTAAAAAAAAAAAAAAAAAACTAAATCCACAGCAAGATCTGAAATGCATTGTGTTAGGACTCGCAAGAGGAATTCTATCCATACTGTCCGTCCCATACCACAATTTAGTGCCTTTTTCCATATGAACTCCTTTTCCTGCACAAAAATCAGCTGCAAAATTTGCCTCTCTTTTTGTATTAGAAATAAGAAGCCATTCAAACTTCACTCTATAGACCTCAAATGCTCTCTTGACCTTCCAGTGAACCTTACTCTGCTTGGGTCATTGCTTCTGCAATTGCTTTGTATTATTCTTCATAACTAGTGGCATGACCTATTCCTCCAAAGTGAGCACCAAAAAACTTGATCCTATGATCTCTATCGACAACTCCCTAACCAACCTGGCCTGGATTGTCGTGTGCAACACCATCAGTGTTTGCTTTGATAGTCCATATGGGAGGGGCCAACCAATAACATTCAAAAACATTGAAACCCTAGCTTTCTGTTCTTCTCCTTCAGCTGCAACTTAGTTAGAACCTTCTTATAATAGTCAGTTGCATAGATAACCTTGGAAAATGTTCAGTGCACAAACTCCACAGCTTACTGAGGAAACAAGTTTTGGCTGAATATTCTTATAAAGCAATGCATTCCTTGCCTTCCATGGTTCAACCAGAATAGCAAGAGAACCAATCTTCAACATATCTGCCAGCATAGGAGTCTTCCCATTTTTCAATTTCATCATATTAGCAACATCATCAAGTGGCCTCCCATGACAAAACCATTCACTAATCAAGTTCCAAAGTAGAGAGACCCAATTGCTCTAGAAAAATAGGCTTCTTTCTTACACAAACAACACTGTGACACTACAGAAATCTTCATTGCTGGTAGTCTATCATCAGTATTGCCTTGTGCAATATTTTCCAAGCTAGAGTCTTAGTTCTTGGATGAAGAGTGGTGGTTCACCAGAATTTGGCCCAACCATGGGTGTTAGTCTTCTTTCTATGTTGAAGAAATAGTAAACTCACCACCATTACTGTGTGGCCAAACTCTTTGATACACATTGAGAGTATCTGACGGCTTCAGAGAAACCTAGTTGATACCAAGGTGATGAAGCAGGTTTTCCAAAGCTTGTGCGAAGTTTCACACCATTTTTGATACAGTGAATGAGTTTGAGCTGGGAGACATTCCACAAACTATTATTTGGAAGAATATACTCATTAAGAGGCTTCTCCCCAACCCAGTGATCTTGCCAGATTTTGATGCTTGCCCCATTACCAACTATCCATGTCTAATGCCTTCTAATCATATCTAGTCTCTTCCTGATGTCTGGCAAAACTGATGAAGTTTTGCTTGTAGTCCAGTCACCATTTCTGGCAGTGTACTTGCCAGTCATAAACTTTGACCAGTCTCCCTTTTCTTGATAAATGCTCCAAGCCATTTTCATTAGAGAAACCAAGTTAATATCTGCCAGCTTTCTCAGACCCATACGTCGATCAGTAGGAGTGCACACCTGATCCCAATTCACTGTGATTTTCTTTGAGCTTGTGGCATCCCCAGTCCAAATGAAGTTCTTTATCAGTCTATCCCCTTCCTTTTGCATATTTGGACTGCCATTTGTAAATGGACATGTTGTGAATTGGAACACTATTCAACACATGCTTAGCTATAGTAAAACTGTACCTTGCAAAGATAAATTTTTCCCCACCCAACTAGACACTTTCTTCCTTATTTTATCAAGTAGAGAATCAATGTGCTCTCTCTCTTGAGTCTCCTTTTAAAGAGGGGAACACCAAGATATATTTCAGGCAAATGACCTTCCTGGAAGCAAAGAATGTTTTCGATCATATCCTGAGTTTTCTAGTCCTTGCCATACTGCTCACAAACATCTTAATTGCACTTGGATTTGTTGAAGTATAACCCTGAACTATCTTGGTAACAATCCATTAGCTTGGTCAGGTTTTTGAGGCCTTTTAAGCTAGCATTACAGAACACCAGAATATCATCAGCAAAGATGAAGTGAGTTGGACTAACAAATTTTGAATTTTGCACCATTCTTTCTAAAGCTTTTTGTCTTACCAGCCATATTCAAAAGGATAAAAAAGTGTTCAAGTCCTAATTATACTTGAACAAAAGTAACCAAAACCAAAATATCCATATTTTTGAAAAAAAAAAAAAAATATCAAATGGAAGATATAACTTCCTTCCTTGCATCAAATGGATTTTTGAGAAAGATTAATTTATTTTCTACAGGTCCCATGCACATAAATTAGAATAATGAAATTTGTAAATAAAGTTAAAAAGAAAAAGAAAAAAAAAACAATTAAACAGGGTTTTCCCCCAAAGAATTTTATCTGTGTAGCCTAATTGTATGTGGGTGTGTACACCTAATCACTTTATAAACACGTGGTGTCTTATACACCCACATATAATTAGGGAGCACAGATAATTGTTTTTGGGGTTTTCCCTTATTTTGTTATGCATTGACGAAGGGGCTATTAGCTAGACATATTCTTCACCTATCGTGTAGTGTCTAAACCTCATTTAAAAAAATTGGTGGAATGAATTATTGTATTATTTTCTTGTTTTATTTCCAACATATGCAATATTATTTCCAAAATTCCATGTATATAAAATATGAATTTTTTTTATTTTATTGTTAGTTTTTGAGAAATCTAATGAAATGTACCGTTAATGTATCAGGTCATCACATTATACATTACAAGTACTCTAAATGCAGTTTTATCTTCAGAGCACCAACAAGAAATGCGACGTTATCTTTATAATCATCAGGTGAGAATAAATCCTGATAACTATATACAATCGAATTGTTTTTTGATGTATCAGATCATTCACTGAGCTACTAGATGAACAATCAGCAGATGAAAAGGATGAAGACTAGGAGATGTTCAATTGATAGGGACATGGGAAGAAAACAATGTTTACAACTTTACATCACTGAATGGAGGGGAAGTTAGACTATGAGTACTGAGTAGTTTGTTAGACAAGTAGTGTTACCTGGGTTTGGGGAAAGTGTTGTTTTGGCCTTTTGGGAGGTGTCAATTAAGAGAACAGACAGGTGCTAGTTGGGCTCAACTGGTAAAACCTTTGGGTAATGATACCAGAGGTCTGGGGTTCGAACTCCACCAGCATTACCAAGTTACTGATCTCATTAAAAACACGTTTACCACAACCATTTTTTGCGAAGGAGCATGTGGCTCAATGGTAGCACCCTCTCACAAAGTGGAGAGGTTGTGGGTTTGAAACACGTCAACAGATGAGTGTCATCCACATTAGAGTAAAAAGGATTTCAAAATGAAGAAGGGTTACGTTTAGTTTAATTTGCTAAAAGAAGTGAAAATTTGTATTCAAAAAATCTCAAATCATCTGTTGAAGCTAGCAACAACCAATGAGACTTTTGCCGAAGTCATTGCATGTCATCCATTTGTGGGCATGGAGTCCCATGTAGGTCTGTAATGTATTTCTTAACTTTCTAAGTTAAACCAAAACCTAAATAGCTCATTAATAGGAGGACCAAAATTTAAATACTCCAATATTTTATGGATTTCAAATTAAACACAGAAAAGCAGATTCAATATCAATTAATAAATTTGATATTTTGGCTGTTATAATTCTTTAATTTATCTTAAATCTCAAAACAAGTGATTTTTTTTTTTTTTTTTCGCAATCTTAAATTTCATTGAAATGATGAATCTATCATGAATTCCATTCTCTTCAATTACGCTATCAATCTTATAAAGTATAGATTACTAGCAATTATTTACTCGTTGGCTGCACTTTGAGTTTAATATCTTCCTAACAATTGTCTTGGGTATTCAGTATTCAATCTATAAATTTAGATTGCATGTGTGGGTAAATACTACAAAAGGAATCTGTTGCACCTTCTGAAAAAGGGAGTTTCTTGACCCTCTTTGTTATTAGTCCAAATTTGCTCAAATCCCACTAGGGTTAACTATACCAAAGGTTTAGGTTTTATTTTGATGATGAGACGTAGACCAATAACAAAGAGTGTCTAGAAACATCTTTTTCTGAAGGTGCAACAAATTCGGACTCTACAAAAGTGCTAACAAAGAATTAAACTTATGTATTGCATGCAGAATGAAGATGGCGGTTGGGGTTTACATATTGAAGGAGATAGTACTATGTTCATAACAACCTTGACCTATGTGACTTTGAGATTGCTTGGTGAAGGAGTTGATGATGGAGAAGGGGGGGTGGAGAGAGCACGCATGTGGATTTTAAACCATGGAGGTGCCACTTGGACAACATCGTGGGGCAAAATGTGGCTTTCGGTATATATATGATCCTCTCGTTTAATTTTACCAAAATAATACTAGTGTCTGACCAAATGAAGGGTTCATCTGCATTTGTTTATTTGTTTTCAAAATTTTTTTTTTTGTCAACATTTGTCTACTTCTAGAAACACATTAAGATGCCTACAGAGCAACAAACTAGTGAACTTCTATGACAGAATCAAGGCTAGCGAAGTTATTAGCTGCCCTATTTAACTCCCCATATACATGCTTGAAGGTTCAAGTTCCTCCACATGATTTCATCGCATCATGTTCTAGACAGTTCCAAGATAGTTCAATCTTCAGAAGCAATATTTGAATAGCAAGTAAGAACTAGCTGCCATTCTTCCAACATCACCGTTTGTCTTTGTAGCGGTCTGCACCTTTGCAGTCCTGCTAGTATACCCAGTACCATGACTAGACTGATCTCCGTTTACCTTCTCCAGCAAATGCTAAGGAAACCTCACTAAGGTGTCAGCCATCGTATATATCTACTGCGACCAAGCCAATTATATTGAGTTTAACAATAGATTGGTTTCTCACTCTCGCAACATGTGGTGTGTCTTAGATTATCTCTAGTAACAGTTGAAGTTATTGCTTCACTTCTGGCAGGGACGTACCCTGTTCCTAGCAATACCCCAAGGGTTGCTATCATTTTTAAATCTTCTATATATTATCTTGCCCTCCTGCTAGATAAAATACACAGCTGAACACAGAAAGACGTTATAAACTTCATTTTTGATGTCGAGGATGTTTGTTACGGTTACAATGACATGAACTCATGACGAGGGAATTGATAAATATGTAATAGGTACTTGGAGTATTTGATTGGTCTGGCAACAATCCACTGCCTCCAGAGATATGGATGCTTCCTTATATTCTTCCTTTCCATCCAGGTCTAATATTTGTACTTCTTCTTGTTCCTTGTTCTTCTTTTGGATATGTTATAAACTTATCACATATCTAAAACTTACAACTAAATTTCTTGATCACTGCACCAGGTAGGATGTGGTGTCATTGTCGAATGATTTACTTACCAATGTCCTATCTATATGGAAAGAGATTTGTGTGTACATTTACACCAACAATTCTATCTCTGAGAAAGGAGCTCTTTACTGTTCCATACGATGAAATAGATTGGAATCAAGCTCGCAATTTATGTGCAAAGGTAATGTATCTTTTATCAACATATTCTGCTTTAATAGAGAATAATAGATTAACTTTAGATATATTAATTTGTTTTTATCCAGGAAGATCTATACTACCCGCATCCAATGGTACAAGATATTCTCTGGGGAGTTCTTCATTATGCCAGTGAGCCTATTCTAAAAACATGGCCACTAAATAAGCTTAGGGAGAAGGCTTTGCGCACAACAATGCAACATATACATTTTGAAGACGAAAGTACTCGTTACATATGCATAGGACCAGTGAACAAGGTATGTCTAGGCCACTAGGCAATGGCTGGATATCATAAGCTAAATTTTTTTTATCGTAAACTCGAGGAATTACCCAAACTAAGTGAATATGCACGCTCATAATAAAGTCTGCTCATAATTAAAGTAAAGGTAAAACGAAATTATCAGTATTTATGTGTATAAGTATTATTGGGTATGGGCTTGGGTTTTTATACAGCCTGCATATAATTAACGTAAAAGTAAAACCGGAATTATTAGCATTGGGTATGGGTTTGGGTTTTTATATGGCCTATTTATAATTAAGGTAAGAGTAAAACTGAAATTATCAGTATTAGGTATGGGCCTGGGCTTTTATACAACATGCTTATAATAATTAAGATGAGGGTAAAATCGTAATTATAAGTATTGGATATGGGCTTGGGTTTTTATACGGTATGTTTATAATAATTATGATAAGGGTAAAACCGTAATTAAATGTAGAGATATGTGTGGGTAAAACTGTAATTATATGTAGAGATAGGTATGGGTAAAACTGTAATTATATATGTAGAGATATATGTTGGTAAAACTGTAATTATAGGTAGTGATATGTGTGGGTAAAATTGTAATTATATATGTAGAGATATATGAGGGTAAAACTGTAATTATAGGTAGTGATATGTGTGGGTAAAATTGTAATTGTATATGTAGAGATATATGAGGGTAAAATTATAATTATATGTAGAGATATGTGTGGCTAAAACTGTAATTATATATATAGAGATATGTGTGTGACTGTGTGTGACACGTAGGGCTTCATGAACGCCTCGGGAAGGAGGCGCCTTATAAAGTAGTAGAGATATATATGGAAGACATTTCTATAGATTTTAATCAGGTAAAATAAAAAAAATAAAAATACACAAATGTGGAAGACACTTTGGCCGTGCTTGTTCTCCAGGAAAAAACTGGAATGGAAAACCACGTCAGCGATTTGCTGATTTTTTGTTTTTCCAGGTGCTTGGTGATTTCAGTTGATATGGGTCCCATTGTGAAAAGGTTTTTAAAATGTAAAACACGTCAGCAAAAATTGCAATTTTGATAAACCAGGAAATCTATGCAAAACAGAAAATCACGCCTCTAATTTATGGTCCCCAAAGCTTATAATCTCGCCACGTCTCTTTTTTCCTTTTTTATTGATCTGGTAATCAAGCAACAATCCTGGTTATAAATGAAAAGTTTTGAAAATTTGTTACCTTTTTTAAAATTTAAAATCTTTCCGTTCCGTTTCCCGTAACTTCCGGGGAAACAAGCACAACCTTTGTATACTTAGTTAAGCTAAACTTAGGTAAAATAAATAAATTAAGAATATATATAAAAGAAATTATATGTTTTTAGAAGGATTGGTTTTACTATTTTGTAGTGTGCTTGGCCTTCACTTTTGTATAATTCTTCAAGTTGATCAATAAAATATATGATTTTTTTAAATAAAAAAATAAAAAAACTGGTTCAAATTTGACCCCAGCCCCTTTAATTGTTCAAAATTTTGCACTGCATATTTGAGGGTAATATATGATTTTTTTTGTTTATGATACAGTAAAAGGGTTTTAGCCATATGAAAACATATGGGGGGTTTTGGACTTTTTATTTTCTTGATTGATCTCAATTCTCAAACCAAACTTCTTGAAACCAAGTAGGCATAAACCCCTACCTTTCATTCTTGAATCACTGAAAAATTAGATTCATTTGACAATGAGAGAGCCATGGGGATGCAAAGGATACAAAGAGAGAAGAAGAGGATTTGGTGAGGTCAGAGCAAATGGTGATACTTGGGTTCAGAAGCTGAATATCTCTTTAGCTTCATTTGTAGAGGAAAAGTATGTGCCTCTTTTTAATTAAGTCATAAATATATACTCTATAATCTATATTGTTGTTTGTATATTGTTAGGTTTGTGTTTGATTATATTTGCGGGATTGGATTTTTTCTTGAAAATTTAGAAAATAAAGCATACATTGATAGGTAAGATTAGAATGATAGTAAGTAGAAGAACTGTAAGTTTAATCTAAACTTTTTGGAAAATACAAATTTACGTCGTAGTTTTAAAGCTTTTTGGAAAAATGGTTAATGGTACAATATGACATCCCTCTATTTAGGCAACCCCATGTACTAAGCGAATTACCCTTGCTGCACTGAGTCTAACACCCATTGGTTTTGATTGATTACAGTCGTTGGAATCGATTTTTGCCCCAAAAATTTAGAATATTAAGCAAACATTGATAGGTACATGTAGAATAATAGTAAGAAAAGGGAAGGACGAAGAACATTATTTTAAACTTTTTGGAAGATACAAGTTTACCCCAAAGTTTTACAAGTGTTTTGGAAAATTGATAGGGGACTTTAGCTACAATCGGCCAATTACCCTTGCTGCACTCATGATAATCTTAAAAAACACACTTGGGGGTCGTCCACTTTTTACAACAGTACGTGGATGCTTTACCTTGGCCTACCTTGACCTCCTTTATTAGCCATTATATCAGCTGCAAAGTTAACTTCGTGCCAGGTTGAGGTTTAAACTTCATGCTGGACTGAGTCTAACACCCATTGTCATCTTGTACACAGCTCCCATGATATCTGCTTCCTGCCAAAATAATGCACGACTTACATGGAATCAACCTTTATATAGGCTTCAGACAGCCTTTCTTCATTGCTACCTCAACCCCTGCAACTATTGCCAGACACTCTGCCCTGAAGCTTTTTGAGTTACCAATGTTTTTTTGAAATGTCTGAAAACATTTCCACCCTATCTCTCCTCTAAGAAAAGGAGCTGTCATAAAATCCTCAACATTTGGTATTATCGGTGTTAAACTCGAACTCTTTGACTAGAGGTAGTTGGTTCAATTGGACACAATTCTCCAAGATTGAATTTTCAAACTTTATAAGCATCAGGAATTGATTGCTGCAGAGTCTGTAATATGAGTGACTTCACTTCTTATGGTGAGTATAGAGGAGTGCAAAGCTTCCAATATTATTGAAGCCACAGTTAAAGTTGGAAATTCTCTGGGCCAAGAATATAGATGTTAAACCTTAGTTTGAGGGTAATGGAACATCACTCGTTGGTTTATAACATTTCAGGGTAATGGAACATCACTCGTTGATGTATGATAAATGGAGGTCGCCTTACGAAGTTGAAAAGCCATTGTGTTAATGTTGCTTCATGAACCCTCAAGGCATTGGCCTTTATGGCATATTGACAGATATTTGTATATTTTTGACCCTTAACTATATTTTCCCGTCATTTTGGATTTTTTTATTTGTGTATTTCAAGGAGTGAGCTATTTAAGATCAACATTGAAAGATAAAATAGTGTTGGGAAGCATAGGCTTGACAGACAAAGATAATCGACAAGCAACTGGAGAGCAGACAAGCAAAGGTTGTCAGAGTAGCATTTTCAGTGGCCAAGCAACCTTTCTCCAAAGCCTTCAGTCATAAGTCGATTCACATCCCAACTTTGACCTAGTTTATTTGAAATTGTATGATAAATATCTGTGTGAGAGGTTAGACTATGTTCTCCTATGTCTTTCTTGTTGCTTTGTTTGCTCTAGGTGAGTTATATAATTAGTTTGTATACTTTTGGTTTGAATTTGATTAACTTTATATAGCTCATAATTTGTTCTCAACTGGATAGTGATTAAAAGCGTCCTTGATGTTCAGCATGATTACGTTGCTTTCATTTCCTACATTAGTTGCCTATATTGATTGGTATCCAGAAACAACCTTAAGAACTTCCAATGTAGCCATGTTTCCATTGCTGCTTTACAATAAGTTATCACGCAAAGAATTTAAATGAACTGTTGTTTTTTATGAATTGTCGAACTGATTGAAAAATTACAGGTATTAAATATGCTATGCTGCTGGGTGGAAGATCCAAACTCAGAAGCATTCAAATTGCATATTCCAAGAATATATGATTACTTGTGGGTTGCAGAAGATGGAATGAAAATGCAGGTTTGAAATTGTGTGATCCTTTCTTATTATTTTCTATAACCAGCTGTATGTATTAAAACTGTCGAATGGAAAATGCAAAAGGTAATTATGGTAGACAGCTAGAATAATTTACATTTCTTATGGAAGTAAAAATCGGCAGGAAAATGTTCTGCCATTTATATGGAAGTAAAAACATATAGCTGCACTGATACATCAGGTACACTACAGGGTTATAATGGAAGTCAAATGTGGGACACTGCTCTAGCTGTTCAAGCCATAATATCAACTAAACTCTTCCAAGAATATGGTCCAACTCTTAGAAAGGCACATGACTTTATAAAAGCTTCACAGGTTTGTTTCTTTCTTCAATTAGTGGAATTCTTTGATAGAGATCATGTTTAATAACTCAAGGTTCATATTTGTCCAAGTTTTCTTTACTGATCGGTTTTTCCCTTTGTGTTAAAGGTATTAGATGATTGCACTGGTGACTACAATTTATGGTATCGTGACATATCCAAAGGGGCATGGACTATGTCAACGGCAGATCATGGCTGGCCTGTCTCAGACTGCACTGCTGAAGGATTGGCGGTAACTGTTTATTATACTAAATAAAAACAAATGATGTAAAACCAGTTTTATTAGCTAAACTCTTCCTGATATTTTGTACTTTAATTTTCCTAGGCTGCTCTTCTGTTGTCAGAGATTCACCCAGATTTTGTTGGTGAACCATTAAGTGCCTCGCGTAAATTTGATGCCGTGAATATTATACTTTCGCTCCAGGTAGCTCCATGTTTTCATTTTCATATTCTGCCATAGATATCTTTCTTATAAGTTGGAATTGAAACACTTATTGTTTTTATTTTGTCTATATAACAATGAGCTTTTCACTTTTCAAACATGGCCACTCTGGATAAATTCATTAATGGCCTGTTTGAATATTGGATTCATATATCTCTCTAGGGAGAGTTGTACCCTTGCACTACTCTCATTCTATGTTCTAGAGATCTAAGATATTTGATACTAGAGGACTCCCATCTACTGGACCCTCGGGTCTAAAGAACAAAAAACCTACTATCTAAAGAATGGAAAACATAGCTAGGGCACACCGAAGTTTTTCTTGGGAATAATTCCACTTGAATACCAAGAACATTTCTTACTCATGCAGATGCCAGCTGAGCTCAGTTGGTGATATCTCTGGGTGATGATACCAGAGGTCTGGGGTTCGATTCCTGGCAGTGCATCTTTGAGTTGCTGATCTTGTTGAAAACAGGCTTTCGAAAAACAGAAAATAAAAACAAAAAATTTCTTACTCATCATCATGATTGGCTTGCGAGTGCAGTCTTAAAGATCAATGTGATATCTTTTGTAATGCTCTCCTAAACGAAATGGACACCATCATCCAGCAAGATGTTATGGGTGCAATATACACTAGTTATTAAGAATTTATTATCGTTATATAACCATGTAGGGGTCTGCCTAACGTCAGCTTGGTTCCTGTAAAAACAAGGAGTGGGGCATGATTAGTTCTTGTTCTAACACCTACTGCATATATTCTTCTTGAAAATATTAGAATTGCATATACATAGAATCCTTTTACGACCCCTTTGATTGTCGCACCAAGATAACTTAAGCCCTGGGAGTCGCTTTCCTGCACAGAGTGTACCTATTATAGAAGTCTTCCTTTGCAATTCTCATGAGGTAACCCTTTCCTATTTATTGAGAATGAGATCACTCTGGCGACAATTATTTTGTTTTAAGTATTCCAAGATTGAAAAGTTCGAATTTCTCCCAGGAATACGCGAAACAAAGATAGAAATTTTGTTCTCCCTAATGCAACCTACAGTTGCATAGGATTTAACATATGCTGAATCACAAAGCTCTCCCCTACGTCAAACTATGAGCAGGAGTTTTTTTTAATTGAAAAATTGCAAACGGTTTTCTACTTAATTTACATAAAAATTGGTGTTACAAGTACAACTTGGGTCAAAGAAGCACATAGACACTCACAAATTATATTCCCCTGTTACAGACCACCCAAATAGCTCTTCCGCAGTGCATCCCTAAACTGTCTTCCAATTCTATTTTCTCCGTGGTTTGATCATTGGGTGGCTGAATATGGTGAGGCACGCCTTCATTTCCCTTGAGAGATGCTAAATTGTCTGCAAGCCTATTGGTCTCTCTATACTCATGTTGAAATTTAGCACTTCCATGCCTTTCCCTCCCACATTTGGAACACATCCTCTTCTTGTCAAAATGCATCTTCCTTTTTTTTCAGTATCTGTTCTGCTCTTTTTATGCAGTATCTGAGCGTGATTTGTTAGTACAACAATAATTTTCAAGAAGTGGAGTCTAAATCAAATTAACTGTTAAACCTTTCTTTTTAGTGATGCCACTCTGTATGAAAAGGTAATCAAAACGCGTGAGACCGAAAGAGATATGAACCAAAGAAATAAAAAATCTTTAAATTCGAGCTATTGAATTACTTTGTTATTACTAGCGCTTTAATATTCCATCATATGTTTTTCATTAAGAAAGAGGGCGTGCACCGGTTCTGGTTAGAGTGTGGTTGTCAACTTACACCCTTGGCCTTCACTGATTTGCTTCTCAGACTGAGTCTCATGAAAAATTTCATCACTGGGAGATCATAAAGTTTTGAATGACTTTCTGACTTACATGAGACAATTTGCTTGACTCTTAGTCTTTAAAAGCCTGGGGCAGAAAACAGTTTCCGTCTCCAGATGTTTTGGAGGGATTAACAGAAAGTCTGCAGCTTTATATTTCAATTGTCACCGTACGGGAAAAACCATCGGGTTGAGTTAGATAGATGCAACTTTCTCGTTAGTATTTGTGCATTTAATTTTTATTTATACAGTTTCTGCACTGTTGTTTACCTGTAGTATTTGTTGGATACAGAATACCAATGGAGGTTTTGCACCATATGAACTGACGAGATCCTACCGGTGGTTGGAGGTATATACATTTATTGTTTTTATATATCTTCATTTATTGTTAAAGACAACTCAAGTTAAAGGTTTTTGTAAGGTTGATAATTCAGGTTCCATTTTGCCTTAATCCCCCCCAACCTTTTCAAAAAATAATTAAGTTTTTTTTTTTATCTTGTCGATGACGACGTAGGAGCACAACACCGTAATTTTCTAGGTTTTTCATCATGCCTCATAATGTTCTATGTTTTCATCATGCCTCATATTGAACTCCAAAAGTAGGTTTTCCAATTGTGCTTATGTTTAACTATTTTGCTATAACATCGTATGTTTATTAACAGATATATGTGATCTAATTGCATTGAATTGGTTGGAGACTTATAGAATGCCATCGATATATTCTCAAAGTTGGAAAACTTGTGGATGGCATATGGATAATCATTGCAAAATGTATAGTGTTTTTTTTTTTTTTATCTCTTTTGTGTTTTGCATTGGCTAAAGTTATTAACTGGTATGTGTCTTCCAAATCCCTTCTTGATTCCTGCAAAAAAAAGGTTATTCAATATATAACTTTGAAATATATTTAGCAGATAAAATTTGGAAAATACCATGCCATTGATTCACAAGATCTTCTAATGTGTTTCTAACATTCAGACTATATATGTTAGCACCATATTTGATTCATCTCAATGAGTTAATCTATCTTTCTCTATAAAAAAAAATATCCCTTAAGCAAATGCTACCACTATTCCCTTGTTAAGTTGTTTCTATTTCCATCCTCGGGAGCATAATCCTTTCTTCTTGTTTTCCATTTTCATATCAGTTAATCAACCCTGCTGAAACTTTTGGTGACATTGTCATCGATTATCCGTAAGAACTACGCCTTTGAGTATCAATTCTTTTCTATTTTTCTTATATATAATGCTAACTTTGAACAGTTATGCAGGTATGTGGAATGTACATCTTCTGTTATACAAGCATTGACATATTTCAGGAAATTATATCCTGCTCATCGAAGTGAAGAGATAGAAAATTCTATTATAAGATCTGTTGAATTTATAAAGAACATACAAGCTCTGGATGGTTCTTGGTTTGTATTCTGTCCTATTCATTTTGTGTGTGTTCTTTAATATCTTAAGTACTTAAATGCTTCCACTGGCTGCTCATTACTTTTGTTGTCGGTGTATGAAATTGATGTTTACTTCAGAGTCATTAATATATTTAAATTTTGACTGAGGTTGAGCCTTCCAACCATTAACTATATATTGACTCCTTCATAGGTATGGCTCTTGGGGAATATGTTATACGTATGGAATATGGTTTGGAATAAAGGGTTTGGTGGCTGCTGGAGAAACATATAAAAATAGTGCTAGCATTCAGAAAGCTTGCGAATTTCTTCTGTCCAAAGAGCTGGCTTCAGGAGGATGGGGCGAGAGTTACCTTTCTTCTCAGAATAAGGTTCATTTCTCTACAAATATGCATAGTGGTTTAAATATGATCATGTATAAGTGTTGGTGGAGCTTTTTTTCCATTACATTCCAAAGCTCGATCTATTGAACACTTCTTTTTTATCTAATCACTAAATTATTTTCTTTTTATTGACTTTGATGGTGTTGGTTTGTAAGTGTGTAAGTATAATTAAGCTATTCTTTAAATCAAATAAAGGCCATCATATCATGTTCGGTGTTGCTTACCCAGATTAACATATAACAGGTTCTAGAGTTAAATTGTTCAACTTTAAATTAGAAACTCCCCGGCAACATCTTATCAATATCATTCAAACGTCTATCGCAAAATGAATATACTGAAGAAGTACTATCATACATTAAACTATTTATTGTGTGACCAATCCTTTTGATCTATACAGGTTTACACCAATCTCAAGGGTAATAGACCGCACGTCGTGAACACCGGATGGGCTATGTTGGCTCTGATTGAAGCTGGGCAGGTGAATATGCCGAGCTCGTATCTTTTGTTTATGGTTCTATAAATAATTGTTTGGATTTCTCTTCATTCTGGAGACAAAAAACAGTTAATTAGCTCAAGTAATCTTCAAACCTGTTATCTTAAGGGAATTTCCCTGATATATCCTTGTTTAGGAATGTTGTTTTTAGTCTTTTACAATCCAAGCTGTGGAGCATTTTAATATTTTTGGATTATAATGCCTATATGTTGGTTTCGAACATTGTTTTTTGTCTCAAAACTCAATGTTCATCAAAAAGGTCTGGATAGTATGTATGAAGTTGCATGGAGTTGAGTACTTGAGTAGCACAGCCATCAATATGCTCTTGGTAAAGCTCTTAGCATATCTAATAGCATGTCAGTGAGTCAGTCAAATGCTTGCATGTTTTAATCATCCGAACCGTTTCTTTACATCATATAGGGTGGTTTCTGCCAGACATTCTATATGATATATCTATGTTGGTTTTAAAATTCGAAACTTGAGTACTGCATTTGGGTATGCACAAGGATTGTTCAGAGCTTGTAATATTTGTACCCCTCATTCTTATACAAGTATATTACAATGCGAAAGTCAGATTTCTCAACTTACCATAATTTACCTTAAACAGGCCCAAAGAGACCCAAAACCATTACATCGCGCAGCAAGGGTGTTGATAAACTCCCAGATGGAGAATGGTGATTTTCCACAAGAGGTAGCTCTTCACTCTCCGATTAAACATTGTTATTTTTCCTATATTTACTATACATTTGACACAGTTTCCTTTCACTTGCTCTACCTTTAGTCCTTTAGTCAGAAGAGAGATTACATATTTGTGTGCAATCTACATGATGGCAATTTTTGGAACAAAATAATTTTCCACTTCCCCTGCATTTCTGGAATTCAACTAACACTCTTAGGGCCAATTGATGTCTGAAACCTAAAATAGCTATCAATCTACACCTGTTAAAAGCACAATTAGTTGAGGGAGCAAAACATTATTGGTCTGGACACAAGTGATGCTCCTAGGCCTCTTAAAATTGGTGAAACTAATTGTGCAACAAAAAACACCAAAACTTTTTTACCTTTTTCCTTTTAATAAAAATCACCTTCTAGCGAAAAAAAAGAAGAAAGTGAGCTGAATAATAAATGTTTTGGTCAAGTGTGAACAAGGTGTTGCGACTTGCGACTCCAGGGGATATGCCAGGCTCTTTTGCAAGTATCATTGAAGTATGGTGTTGGGTTTAAGCATTGTTAAATAGAATAGAGAGGATTTGATTTGGATCTCTTAATCCCCAGAGAAGGGGTGTCAGGTGTGGTAGAACTACCTTTAGGTTAAAAAATAACAGCTTCACATACAGGGGATGAATTACATCACCAGTATTGTAAATGAAGTTCCAGGTATATAAAAATACCTGAGTGCAGTCTACAATGGTAGTAGGATGATTGTTTAAGTTTATAGGTAGCATGAATGAAATGTTGAAAATAATTGGCACTGCTGCCTACAATGCCTATAAACTAGAAGTTGTAATCCCGAAGCAGTAGGATGATTGTTTAAGTTTATAGGTTCAACACTGTTGAGCTGGAGGGTGGGTGTTAGATAGTTTCACTTCGCCCGAATACTTGAGTTTTGCTGGTTCGTATACTTCTGGGCACTCTCTCCTTGATAAGCTGGTTTTGATAGGATGCAGAGTATATATTTCGGCTTGAGGGGGAATATTGAGAGTCTGTAAATTTTGGCAATTCACTTATTGGGGTTTAGTGCTGGTCTCCATACATATGGAGTCTTGCATTTTTATGTGTAAAAATGAATTATGATAATATAATTCCATTTCTCAACCGTTTATCAGGAGATCATGGGAGTCTTCAACAGGAATTGTATGATCAGCTACTCTGCATATCGAAACATATTTCCAATGTGGGCTCTTGGAGAATACCGTTGTCGTGTATTACAGTGATTGAAACTTTGTACTGCTGTAACAGGGCAAGTGAGTGAAACCCTTACCCAAATATCTTTGAAAATATGTATAGTCGTCTATTTGTGCAAAATAAGTCTGTAAATGCGCTAATATGGTCTTCTCCCTTTGTAAATGCATTCGTATATAAAATCTATTGTTTCTCAATGATGTGTTTTGTAACTTGCTGTTGAAGATTATACGAATGCTTTCATAGACTGTCTCATAGCCGTAAGCCCTAACATATAGTGGCATCATTGACAAAACTACTTTCTAGACAGTGATGGATTGAGAACATCATATAGTTTGCAGCTAAGCTCGCAAGATAGTTTGCAGCTTGGTTTGCCTCCCTATAATCATGTTCAAATGCTATATCTTCGAAAAAATCACACAATAAACTTAATTAATTTAATCAAATTACAAAGAATTGAGGACAAAGGACGGTAACTGTGTGTGTGTGTGTGGGAGGGTGGCTGCTTAAGCATCGGGACAAGATTCATGGAAGTCTTCCCAACAAAAATATACTTCACGAGCTTACAGAAATAAACTGGACCAGCTACACACATTACACCCAACGGCAGAACCGAAAAAAAAACAAAAACAAAAGAAAAAGGAAATGAAAAAGAAAAGGAAGATACAAATTGTTTAACTGTACCATTAATCAATCCATTAGAATGAACTCCATCTGTGATTCCTGCATTGGAAAAATATCATTTATCAAAATCTAGGCCAGATCCCTCTAACTTGGAACAAGTAACTTGGTCAAGTCGCTCGCTCATCTCCTTTGTGAAGCAGTTCTCCCAATCCCCAACAACCCCACGCCTGAAAAACGAACTATGGCTTAGGCCATAAGGAAAACTACCAGTTACGTTCACCTCCAAATTCTTCAGTCTCTCAATGCTACACCTCCATAGGACCTCATCAACTTCTTCATCCTTACTAAAAGGCTTATTAAGGAACTCTGCCAAGTTCTTGACATGTACCTTTGGCTCTTTCTTTAATTCTTCATACTTCAAGAACAGAATTTTCTTAGGATTCTTGATGCTTTCATTCCAATATTCTAAGACATGGTCAAGGTAAGGCCCAAAATGGTGAACCCCGTTGTAGAAATCATCAAACGCTTTTTCGAGTGGATATGGTCCTTGTTCGGGGGTTCTCAATGTGTTCATGAAGTGGTACAGTGATACAAATGTGTCTTTCGGGTTTCGAGCTATGTAAACTATCTTGCATTTTGAGTTCTTGATGGATTTTGGCAATGCATTGTATGGCAAATGAGAATGAAAAATTCTAGGAGAAAGAAAAACTGACAAATCAGGAGTTTTGTTCATTAAGTAAATAAGGCCCTCTAAGCTTTTAACAATACTATGAGGATTTTTTTTCTCCAAAGGGTCTTCTTCCTCTTCATTGTTGCATCCGTGAATGATGGTATTAAGAAGTGCCTTTAGCCATGTAGTACCAGCTTTCGGTGGAGATGCAATAATAACATCATCATCCAGTGCTTCGAAATGTGATTGAAAAGCAAGAGTGCTTTCGATGTGTGCTGGAAAGTACCATGAACCTTCCCACTTATATAAATCAAAGTCATCCAACCATACTTCTTTAGGGAGTTCAGCCAACAAAGAAGTTATAGTTTGAGATTTGGAGGTTCCATTGAGTAATGTAAATAGGTTTGCCATCGAAACAGGCGAATTGCTCTGTCAAAATATTTTTCCTGAAAAACTTCAATAAGTAGCCTCTATATATACCTGAGAAATGCTAGTTTTGAATTAGTTATTTTGCTCTTTGTTCTTCATTGTGGAGTTTTGTTTTAAGGAATATGGTAATAGAGAAGTTGTTGAAAAGACTCTTTCTCAGTCAAGACTCTACAAACAATTTTTTGTGTATAGTATTAGTTCTTGACATATTTGTTTCTTTCAAAGATTGGTATGTTTTATATGATTTTACTCAGTCTTCAATGGATATATAGTTTTCCAAGCTTTATTATCATGTAAATTACTTGGTTTTTGATTTTTTATAGATAACGTTTTCCCAGGCCGGCCGGCTAACCTATTTAATACATTGTCGCAGCAAATTCCGAAACTAGATAGTCCAAACACAAGATAACACCAACGAAGAACTGTCCTAAGATCTTTGAAAAATGTCGAATGGGGAGATAGAAGTTTTCTGAGAGACTAGGTCTTTGATTCCTTCGTAATATCAGGAGTGAATTGTTTTTTGACCAGCTTTTGCGATTGAAAAGATCGGTTGGATATATTGTCCGAAATTAAAACTGTATAAGCTCAGGTGTGACTAAGTTTAGAGAAACACCAAACTGTTTATTGCAAGTAGCATAATCTCGGCAGTTGCAAACTTCGCTGATATATTAACAACATACTTTGAGCTAAAATAAATCTTTCGTGTTTTTTGCGCTGTCTGGATAGTTTTTGCAACACCCTTGGAACCATTGATAGCAGTATTGAAAATAGAATAGAGAACAATTGACTAAAGGAAATCAAGACGAGTACATTAAAACAATTGATCTAGATCAAATTTCAAGATCTAGCCCAAACCCCTTATATTTTAATCGAATAATTTGATCGAGTCGCTCTTGCACATCTGGCGTGAAGTTGTTTTTCCAATCTCCAATAGTTCCAAGCCTAAAGAAAGAACTGTTTGCCAATCCAGAATGCCGCTCAACCCCACTCTTATTTATGGCCAAATTTTTAAGCCTCTCAAAGCTAGATCTCCATAAAACATTATCAAACTCTTCATCATTAGCAAATGACTTACCAAGAAATGAAGCCAACTCCAACACTTGTTCCTTCGGATTTTTCTTCATTTCTTCATATTTCAAGAAAAATATCTTCTTAGACAATTTAAAGCTGGCATTCCAATAATCTAATGCATGATCAACATTAGGTCCATAGAACTGAATCCCGTTGCAGAAGCTCATAAATGCCTTGTCAATAGGAAATGGACCTTGTTCTTGTGTCCTAGTTGTGTTCATAAAATGCCACAAGGAAACAAAAACATCCTTGGGATTTCTCGCCATGCATGTAAACAATCTTGCAATTTGAGTTCTTAATTGAATCTGGTAGACAATTATATGGTAAATGGGTGTGAAAGATTCTTGGTGAAGTTAGGGTAGAGAGATCAACATTATGGTTTTTTAGATAAATTTGAGCTTCTAAGGTAAGGACAACACCATGGGGATTATTTTTCATGAAAGGGTCATTATTATCATCTCTGGGGCAGTTTATGATACATGGAACAAGGGACTTGAGCCAGGTAGTGCCAGCTTTTGGTGGAGATGCTAAGATAATATCATCATCGCGTGCTTGGAAGAATTTTTGAACAGCAAGTGTACCTTCGAGATGTGCTGGCAAAAACCATGAGCCCTGACATTGGTATAGATCATATTCTTCAAACCACGTCTCTTTGGGAAGTTGGGATAGTAAATTTGTTATGTCTTGGGAATCAGAAGTAGCTAAGAATAATGACTGGGTTGTCATGATCAACTGGTTGATGAAGAGAAATGGAGAGGTTTGGATGAACTCTTTATAGTTTATCTAATAGAGATGAGACTGTTAGTAACACACAAAACCCAATCAAAACGATTAAATTGTAATCTGCAACACTCAAAACCATTTCTTTAAGTAATCGTCATGATAAAGTATTAATGTGTAGATCCTGATGCTCATCATATAGATCTTGTCATCAAGTTCAGCAAATAATTAAGAAGATTTTATGATTGGGAAGTCTTTATGGATGATGGTGAAGAGTTTCTTCTTAGTTACACTAGATATATATAAACACTAGGTGACTTTTTTTTTTTTTTTTTAATTGGCAAGCGGGGTTAAGGGGACCCCTACCCCTTTAAATTACGTGTGAAAACTTATATCAACAATCAGCGGTTGAGGTGTTTCAAACTCATAATTTTAAACTATTATTTTTTGAACTTGACACACAATTTTAAAGGATGAAAATGTACGTACAGTTGATAGTTAAATTAATTAAGAAAACAATCACCGTGTGATCATAAAGTGTTTCTTTAGTCCCTTGTTTCTTTAGGCCTGATCATAAAGCACACAGAAACTAACCTGCTATTATGATGAAAATAATTGGAACTTGATACCAAATTTTACAGAGAATGGCCGGAATCATTTGAAGGGCTATTTTGATTTTATTGGGTTGAATCACTATGGTGCATTCTACATCAAATATGTTCCTAGAAGGTCAGATGAGTATGGCAATTGGGTAACGATTACATTAGAGACGTCTCTGTTACAACGATTACATTAGAGACGTCTCCGTTACAGGATCATGTTCGTAAGTAAATTCTTTGGTTATTTTAAAGACTAAAGATTATTTATTTTATCTCCTAGCTAGAAAGTCAGGAGATAAGAGACAAACAATTAGCTATTTTGGTCCTCTAACTTTGCTCAAATTTTCAGTTGAGTCCTTGAAGTTTGAACTGGTCAATTTGGTCCCAAATCTTTCAAAACCTTTGCAAAATGGTCACTTGTTATCTTCATGTTTCCAAGCATTTAACAAAGTTGTCCAGTAGCAGTTAATTATCATATGTGGTCTACCCAATTGCCTAGTAGCTATATCTAAAGTGAAAAACCTTGAGTTGAACAATATCAAAAGTGATTAACCTCCCTCCTTTATATTTTGGTATTTCATAAATTGCCACGTATGATAGTAAACTACCACTGGCCAACTTGGTTAAATGCTTGGAAACCGCCAAACCATTTTGCAAACGTTTTGAAATATTTGGGACCAAATTGACCAGTTTAAACTTTAAAGACTCAACTGAAAATTTAGGCAAAGTTAGAGGACCAAAAAAGCTAATTGTTCGATAAAAGACTATCCTTAACGTTGATACTCTTTTTCAACCTATTTTTTTTTTCACCATTATTTATTATTATTATTATTTTTCTCACACAAACACGTACATTAAAGCCAAGGCATGCAAACTGACTCGTGATCCTAAGTACTCTTGATGACAAAGCCAAAGCAAGAAAACTGCATCCAAACAGTAGTAGCTCAACTGACCTCAATGTAATTCTACTGTATTTAGGCGAAAACAACTTGATTTTTAACTACATGTATATTTATGGAAACAACTGACAGTAACGCAAACAGGATCAACCTGCTCGTAAATGCTTTTAAGTGCCGCAGGAGGTGAGGAATACTTCCCAGTGAGCAAGTAAATATGAACTTGAATCAAGCTTTTGAAGAATACCCAGTTGGTGAATTGTTGGCGGAATCGATCCCACATGTAAATTAGAGCTCAAGTAATGTGAAGGATAAAAATGTTGAACTTTTTGTAGCTATTACCATTTTACAAAGTGTAATTGCATATACTACTGACTTTCCTGATTAGCTCAAACTGGTGAGCAAGTTAGTCCTCTGGCTAGGGAAGCCCAAACTCCTTATTCTTCGTCAACAATTTAAGAAAAAAAAACTTCAGAAAGAACTACCAGGAGACATGAGTGTTTCATTCTGATCTGTAATTGCAAACAAACCTCAGATTGAAAAAGAAATAGATAGAGAGAAGTTTGGATGATAAACACGTATTGAATTATTTATCGAGAAATGATTACACTTGACAATATCTAGAATTAAAGGATAATTTCTTGGAAAAGCACAAGATTATAGTGGCATACTCCAAACAGGCACGGAAATGGGAAAATATTCCCATTAGGCACGGAGTTGTACTTTTTATAATTTTTCTTTCAATAATAAGTTTTTTTATTTTTTTTTTAAAAAAGTTTATAAATTCTATAACTTTTGATTCATAAGTCGGATATGAACATTTTTTATATGGTTGGAAAGATGTAAAGAAGATCTATTCAACAAAATCCCACATGACTACTAAATTCTAAATTTTATAAAAAAAAATGTAATTTTGTAATTTTTCACAACAAGGTATAAGTCAGAAATTGGAATATAGAGGTCCATTTAATGTTTTACAATAGTCCATTATAACGAGGGGAAACATTCTGTTATATATAAACTATAGAGTAAAAAAAATATACATGAAGTGCCAAAAAACCCAATAGAGGTCCCAAAATACGTAGTTGAGGTTCTCAAATAAAAACCAACTGAACAATCAAACACAACAAATCCCCAAACCATATATAGAGGTCATCAAAAGAAATAAATTAAAGAGGTCAATACAAAACCACTAGATGTCTTCAAAGAAAACATAAAAGACATCTTACCAGTTCCTCTGAGACACTTTTAAGTTTCAACACTTCAACATACGTTATCTTTGGTGCTTCACTTCGTAAGCTCTCAAGCAACAAAGGGTAGTTGTAGTTTCACTCGTGAAGCACCAAAGAGAACTTATATTGAAGTGGAAAAACTTGAGAATATGTTTGGAGGGACTGCTAAGATGTCATTTATGTTTTCTAGGACCTCTACTTGTTTTGTGTGGTGTTCCTTTATTTATTTGTGTGCCCTCTATATATTTGGTTTAGGGACCTCCATTGTTTGATTGTTCAATTAGCCTTTATCTGGGGACCTAAAGTATTTATTTCTTGTAGCCTCATTAATCATTATAATGGACTATTTTATAGCAATAAATGGGCCTCTACAATATAATTTTTGACTTGTACATACTTGTGAAAAATTACGAAATTATAATTTTCTTAACATTTAAAAATTAGTAGTCATGTAGGATTTTGTTGAATAGATCTTCTCGAGAGCTTTCCAACCATATAAGAAAATTTTAAATCTGACTTTTGAATCAAAAGTTATGGAATTTATAAAGTTCAACAAAAAAATACATGTAAAAGTGAGGAAAAAATACATGTAGGAACGAAAAATCTGAAAAGTACAACTCCGTGCCTAATGGGGTATATTACTATATTTGCCCATTTTCGTGCTTGTTAGAGGCATGCCACCATAATCTTGTGCTTTTACGAAAACAACTTTCTACATTGGGTAATTTCCCGAATAAGTACAATTTTATAGTGTTTCTTCTCAAATAAACACACTTGAGGGTAATCTTCTCCAACAAGCACAAAATTTGTTTTTACTTTTTCTTTTTTATCTTTTAGCGTATTTTATTACAATTTTACCTTTTTGTTAATATTAGTGTATTATCATGGGTATCATTGTCTTTTGACCATTTTTTTACAAGTTATCATTGATGTGACACATAGAAGAGTAACCAACCACAACACATAACCATTGGATCATGAGGGTGACTTGTTACTGTTGGATATTAGTGAGCAACATGTTATCCTCCAGCAATAATTAGTTCATCATCTAGATTATAATATTATTCTACTACAATAAATAATAGACACGTGGTATTAGTTGCTTGACCTATAAATGGGCAGGCTTAACGAGTGGGAATGATTCTTGATTACAATTAAGAATTTTCAACCGAGAAGAACAAAAAGTTTTTCAAATCCCTGACTAACCATAACTCAAAAAGTTAGAGTTTTTAACTTAGCTTGTATCCTCTACATCACTAACACACATCCTCCACCCGGTAAATTACAAAAAAAAAATAAAAAAATAAAAAAATAAAAAAATACTGTGTTATCTATACTCTCTATTAAAGTTGGGCATGCTCTTAAGAAAAATTTCTTTTTTCAAATTAGAGAAAATTTGATGCTCTAATTGAAGAGAATTTAACAAAGATTGAAATTAGAAGGGTTAGTAGTGTAATTCAATATTCAATGTTGGCTTAAATAGCTATATGGCTAGCTCCTGAATTTAATAGAATATAACTACTAAATTGAATGGCAATTTGGCTAATAAATTTAATTATTGGCTATTGACTATATAGCTACTTAATTTAATGGTAATATCGATAAATCCATTTTTAAATACAAAAATAGATTTATAATTTTGCACCTTACATTTTTCCTTCTTAGTATAAAAACACAATACAATTATGTTCCTAGGATAAACTAATAAATTGTGAATTTTTTCACGTGAACTAAACCAATACTCTATTGAAGCGTACAAAAAAATAAACAAAATAAATAACTATTAGATCTCAAAAAAATTAAAATTAAAATAAAAAAATCGGGCATATATAGTTACATATTCACATAGATAGAGATTAGAAATCTTGATAAATTGAAAAAGATGGATTTAAGGTGAAAAACAAGTGAATCGAATAATAACCGAAGGTACAATGCCTTATAGATTAATTTATCAACAAACTTATCCTACCATACTAACTACACATCTCCCCAACAATGCCAGAATGAAAGTTTATCTCGCAGCAATTGATATCCAACATTCTTAGACGTTTTACAAATGCATAAAAAC
Organism: Aquilegia eximia; assembly: GCA_023053565.1. NCBI lineage: Eukaryota > Viridiplantae > Streptophyta > Magnoliopsida > Ranunculales > Ranunculaceae > Aquilegia > Aquilegia eximia. The sequence goes on from JALIGU010000012.1 coordinate 5,327,040, forward strand.
CAGCATCCATTTGTTTTTTCTTTTGTTTGCTCTCATATTATTTTTATTTTTATTTTATGTCCAATTAGTTTGTTTCATCAATTTGGTTAAATTTAATTTCGTAACAATATCATACTTTAGACTTCTATATAGAAATATACTTCATAAGCAAAATAAAATATCAAAATATACTTCTAAATAATGCAATGTTATAAATAACCAAAGATCTTCTTATGAATTCTTATTACCTAAGATGTAAACGACTCAAAACAAGTCATGAAGAAGGTGTATTAGCACCTAACACCAATCACATTGCAAAAAAAATAAAAATAAAAAATAAATATAAAATCGATTACAATGGGAAGAGATGTTGCACTTCCATATAGGTTGGAAACTTTTTGTTTTGTTTTCATTTATTCAATACTATGAACAAAATTAAAATGTGAAAATAAAAAAAATTATCATAAAGTTTAACTTTGCTCTATTTACATTGTAAAAGAAATCGTTTATCAATCACATTCAACATCGAAATTGAAATACAATCCACACTAATTGATCGTCCCCACAAAAGAATGTATATCTATACATCCAACAACCTTCAGATTTACAACCACCCACACTATATTCCATCATTGGTTTCAAAGTTTTAAGAGAGAAAAAATTGAGCTTCGATATTAAGTTTTTGAAAAATAAAACACTTATTCTCTTATTATGATACTTACAGTCACCTAGATCAACATATGTTAAGAGAACACCCATTTTTTAAAATTGAAATCAACCATATTTTAAACAATTAAAATTGGTTTATATAATATGGACTTATAGCTAAACACGTTAATAAAACCAAAGAAAAATTAAAACAAAATATTTTGAAAAGAAATGCACCTAATTTATAAATGTTTTAATAACACTCGTGCTTTGCATGGGCCTTATAGCGAGTGTATTTTTAGTTTTAAAACTTGAAAAATTCATAACTTTTGATTCTGAAGTTGAAAATGAATATAATTTAGGGGTTTTTAGTTTTTGGCCCATCTAAATAATACGTATTTAAGATGTAGGACGCTTTTAATCCATATTTAGAGTATGTGACGCCCTCCGTCAGTTGACTGCGTTGACCATAAACGAATGCATTAGATTTTTCAGAAACCCATTTCTACCCCTGCACGTGCTGAGCACGAGATATAAAACAACATTAAAAATATTTGAGGTTTTTAGTTTTTGGTCCACCTAAATAAATGTATTTAGGATGTAAGACGCTTTTAATCCATATTTAGAGTATGGGACGCCCTCTGTCAGTTGACTGCGTTGACCTGTTGGATTTTTCAGAAACTCATATTTATCAGCATTAAACTATACAGAACATAAAGGATATTATTTGAATTGAAATCTTCAAATCCTCAGAACATCTTGAATCCCTTACTCTTAAGCCTTTGCCCAACGTGAGAACTGATAGAGCTGCACCGTCTCATTCGTGACATGGGATGCTAGAAGCAGATAATTACGTGGTTGTACCATCCATGCAAATCTCATGAACAACGCCGAATAAACACACAATACTGCAACATAAGGTCAAAAGTGAAAATTAAAATAACACAACTAATTAAGTATTCACAGGTTTTAAAGTCATAGAAATGATTACATCCAGTCATATTGGCAGATATGAGTTCTGGGGGTTTCTGCGCGTTGACTAATCCCTGTTAAAGCCATCGATTAAACAAAATTATTATTGAGCCAACACAAAATGATAAAGAATAATATTACTAAGCTTCCAAGAAATCATCTTACAGTAAGAAAAATCTTATGCTAATAACAAATTATGCTTGTTATACAAACTCAAAAGGAGTTTTTAGTTTTTGGTCCACCTAAATAATACGTTATGGTCAACGCAGTCAACTGAAGGAGGGCGTCCCATATTCTAAATATGGATTAAAAACGTCTTACATCCTAAATACGTATTATTTAGGTGGACCAAAAACTAAAACCCTTTATATTTTTAATGTTGTTTTATATCTCGTGCTCAACACATGTAGGGGTAAAATTGGGTTTCTGAAAAAAACAACACATTTGTTTATGGTCAACGAAGTCAACTGACGGAGGGCGTCCCATACTCTAAATATGGATTAAAAACGTCCTACATCTTAAATACGTATTATTTAGGTGGCCCAAAAACTAAAAACCCCTATAATTTATATGGTTGAAAAGATCTTGACGGATCTAGCTAATAAAATCACTCATGACTTGTAAATTCATGCTTTAAAATTTTTAAATCTCATAACTTACAATTGAAAAATTGGTTTTCAATAAAATTTCATATGGCTGAAATGGTTTTCTCAAGGCCTTTCCATTGAAACCACATTGATTACCAAATTCAAAAAAAAAAAAAAAAATGTTTGTCCTCTATTTATGGTATAATTTCCTCTACAATTACAACAATATCCTCTACGTTACTTACTGTTACCTCAAATGTGCTTGTTTGAGAAGATTACCCTCAAATGTGCTTATTTGAGAAAAAAAACAATAAAATTGTGCTTATTCGAGAAACTACCCTTCTACATTACATGAGGCTGAAGTTTTAGTCAATCAGAATAGATACGATACTTAGAATTTTGAAATATAGCTAAGTCTATCCATGCACATAAACATTGTAGCATAACATAGGGCATTGTAAATTCTGATACAATTAATTCGAAATCCATTAAGTATTGGCTCTTTCACATCCCACATTCATATATGCCAATTTCAATTCACATGATATAGAAAAAAACCTAACCTAAAATACTTATCTAATCTCTGCTTATATATGTTCATGTTCAAAGAAAAAGTCATTGTCAAAATTGTGCTTGTTTGAGAAGATTACCCTCAAATGTGCTTATTTGAGAAAAAAAACCATAAAATTGTGCTTATTCGAGAAACTACCCTTCTACATTACATGAGGCTGAAGTTTTACTCAATCAGAATAGATACGATACTTAGAATTTTGAAATATAGCTAAGTCTATCCATGCACATAAACATTATAGCATACCATAGGGCATTGTAAATTCTGATACAATGAATTGGAAATCCATTAAGTATTGGCTCTTTCACATCCCACATTCATATATGCCAATTTCAATTCACATGATATAGAAAAAAACCTAACCTAAAATACTTATCTAATCTCTGCTTATATATGTTCATGTTCAAAGGGAAATTGCATTCTTCGATCTCTTTCCTCCCTTTTCTTCTAACATATGGAATGTTGGCCATTCATCAACTTGTGGTGTATGTCTTTATGATCTAAAAACAACCTCAAGCATCAAAGATGCGTTTAAAAATTTACCATTAAAGTCAATTGGCACAATGCAATATGGTCTAGGGTGTTATGGTTATATAGTAGTAGCAGTCTGTGTACCTTTACCTATCTTATATTAAACAAACACATAGACTCTAATGCAGATCAAACCCAAACTCTAAAATCCCATTTGGAGTAACCTAACTAAATTAGGCATCACTATAATGTGTAATCCAAAATCCATACCAAAATAGGTTGTAACAAATGTAAGTGTGCGTGCATCACTATAGTGTCTAAAACAATTGCAATGGGAAGAAAAATGATTAAACAAAAAAATCTAAACTTAAATCAAAAGTTAAAAAAAATAACATAAGACCTCAGTTTTTTTAGTTAGATTTGAGTGGTCAAATTTTGTGATCAGAATTTACATTAGTTTGTTAAAACTGAGTCTTAACTTCTTACCATTTCACATCACTCATGAGACAAACTAAGCAAAATCTATTCCCAACACCTAATTAATGTCTCTTAAAGTGATTAATTTAGCTAAATGCCCTCAATTACTCATCCAGAATTAATTAAGTTTGGCAGAGTTGATTAAGGTAAAGTTGCTTGAGATGGTTTGATAGAGATTTGATTGATAAGCAGCACAGTGAAGACAGAGAGCGAGATAAACAGTGTAAAACCCTATAAGGCTATAACTCCTTGTCAATTAAAAAAACTCTATGAGTTACTCGTACAAACATTTATTCAAACACATTTTAACAAAAAAATAACAAAAACACAAAAGCATTATTAAAACTGAGTCTAACTTTTTACCATTTATTGATAACATTTTATCAATGGATATATAACTATTGATATCAATAGTTTATCAATAAATGTTAAACTACCACAAAAGGATTAATGGCTACAGCAAAAGAATTTCGTTAAGTTATGAATCAAACCTAATGAAATCATTTGAAAATTGTTGGAATATTTGAGAAGAATCAATTTTTAATGGCTATGTGTTTGTCAAAACAAAATAAAAAAACAAGAAGGAATCAAGCTTTGAACAGGGTTTGGTCCTAAGCGCTATGGACTGAAGTTTTTCTCTTTATCATCAACTCTCTCTCTATGAACCAGAATTACAAAACAGGTCAGTTCTTTTCCTTTGAGAAAAACTTCGGTCTATAGTGCTTAGGACCACTTAAGACCAAATCCTGTTCAAAGCATCTATCCACCACACATTACAAAGATCTATGCAATTCTCGAGGTTTATTATAATGATGGTCCTCGAGATTTAGATAGATAATTAAAATGAGTAGAGAAGGAATGCTTTGGACAATATTTCGGTCCTACGCGCTATGGACCAAAGTTTTTGTCTATGATGAATATAGAAATGAAGTCTGTTTTGTATTTAACTCTCTAAGCTTAATGAGACTAGTGGGTTACAAAAATACAGTGAGGGTTTGTTAAAATTGTATAATTATCTCTTCACGCGATCTGCAGCTTTGTTACTTTCTCTGAAAACATGCTTATATTCTCGGTTTCAATGTCTGAACCTCTCAGCAAATTTAATCTGGATCATCACATTTATTCAATCTATGGCTTGCTCGAAGTCTGTCAAATATGTGTTCTCTTGAATGCCAAGGCCTTGACTAGCTAGTTATAGTCCTTTTTGTATTGCTTCTGGCCAGTTCTATAAAAAAATATTAATTGTACACAACAGGAATACTGCAGGCACCATAGTACAAAATATCGTTATCGACTAATGTATCGATCTCCAAAAAATAGATATATCGGGATATATTGGAATCTATCGGTGGATATTTTACATGGAATATATCGACTAATATATCAATTTGTTATACAAAATATATTTAAAATCAAATTTGGAAGTATATTTTCATAGTATTTACCTAAAAAACATCATATCTACTAAAAATAGAATAAACAAATTATTTCCAAAAAAAAAAATTTGAAAAAAAATAATATTTCCAGAAAATTTCGGAAAATATCAGTAAATATCGGAAAATGTCGAATATATCGGAATATATCGAAAAATATCGGCCGATATTTTACAGATACTTTAAGGCGAAAATTTCGGGAATATATCGTATCGTTTTCTTTGAAAACCGATAAATATCGCGATATATCGTGATATATCGCGATATTTTGTACTATGGCAGGCACTACCTATACAAGGAATATAGGTAACAAGATGTAAACAAGTCTTTTCGGGCATTGCACCCCAAAATGTTCAGACATCCACTCACTAGCAAAAAAAACTGTACACACACGAGTAAAATAATTTCTTCTTAATTCCTATAAAGATCTGATCACTAAAGAGAAATAGGTTTATTGTATTAATAGTGGCAAAAGGTACAATACAAGTAAAACAGAAAACACATCAAAGGTTACAAGGAATTTGGGTAGAAGCATTAGTTCTTATAATATTGGGACTTCGAGATTATAAGAAGTCCAAAACAAAAACATCACACTTTTGATGGTCCTCAAGGTTATCGCCCAAGAACCATTGTTAGTAGCAAGGTTATCGCCCAAGAACCTTATGAAGCCGTGAAACCTTTGTTTGGGGGTTTTGTGTACGTACTTCCTATTGTTGGTAATCTCTCATGTGATGTTTGTTTGGCGCTTAGTAAGGAAGAAGTATTTGGTAAATCTATGCATAGTGATTTGAATTTGTACCCTACTTGGTTGAACTTCATAAGAAAAACAATTGAGAGGTTAGTTTTTCGGGGCATTGGATCATCTTCGATGGAGAACTTTGTTGAGGTGGAGATGGTATTTGGTAGCTTGGACCCCATTGTGTTGAAGTTGTTTGTGAGCCCTATAGGGCGTTGGTGGGCATTTGGTTTTGATTTGGCCCCTTAAGGGGATTTGGCCTTTCGGGGCATTGTGGGCATCGAAAGATGTCCGTTTGGAAGAACTACGATGGCTTGATCCCATGGAGGGTACGTAGGCAGTCACTTGATGGTCCGGCCGCTTTGGTTTGGTTGTTCGTCGGGTTTTTTGAAGATCGGCTCAGATTTGGGAAATCTTCACCGAGGTGGAGAATTGTTGGGAAACTGGTTCTATAAGGGAATCCGTTTCATATTTGGATTTCTAAGTCCATATTAAGGATTTAGAATTTGGTATTGGAATATGACTTCCAATTTGATTAAGTTTGGTATTCCTATTAGGAATTTGTTTTGTACACCCTAAAGGCTATAAATATAAGGTCTTAGGGATTGGTTTAGTATCCTCAATCCATATTGGTTGTTTGTCTCCTTGTGAGAGTTGTGAGGATCTTGGATGTGAGAGAGAGTTTGTATCCTCAATTTGTGATTGTCTCTTTGAGAGATTTGGTGAGGATTTGAGAAGGGAGGAAACCTAGGGTTTCTCCATTTGTTTGAGAGCTTTGTACTATCTTCTCCAATAGTAAAAGTTCTATTTGTTTGTCCGTGGACGTAGGCAATATTAGCCGAACCACGTAAATCTTGTGTTTTATGTGGGTTTGTTTGATAGTAGTAGGAGTTTCATCTTAATCATCCAAAATTAATTAAGTTTGGCAGAGTTGATTAAGGTAAAGTTGCTTGAGAAGGTTTGATAGAGATTTGATTGATAAACAGCACAGTGAAGACAGAGAGCGAGATAAACAGTGTAAAACCCTATAAGGCTATAACTCCTTGTCAATTAAAAAAACTCTATGAATTACTCGTACAAACATTTATTCAAACACATTTTAACAAAAAAATAACAAAAACACAAAAGCATTATTAAAACTGAGTCTAACTTTTTACCATTTATTGATAACATTTTATCAATGGATAACTATTGATATCAATAGTTTATCAATAAATGTTAAACTACCACAAAAGGATTAATGGCCACAACAAAAGAATTTCGTTAAGTTATGAATCAAACCTAATGAAATCATTTGAAAATTGTTGGAATATTTGAGAAGAATCAATTTTTAATGGCTATGTGTTTGTCAAAACAAAATAAAGAAACAAGAAGGAATCAAGCTTTGAACAGGGTTTGGTCCTAAGCGCTATGGACTGAAGTTTTTCTCTTTATCATCAACTCTCTCTCTATGAACCAGAATTACAAAACAGGTCAGTTCTTTTCCTTCGAGAAAAACTTCGGTCTATAGTGCTTAGGACCACTTAAGACCAAATCCTGTTCAAAGCATCTATCCACCACACATTACAAAGATCTATGCAATTCTCGAGGTTTATTATAATGATGGTCCTCGAGATTTACATAGATAATTAAAATGAGTGGAGAAGGAATGCTTTGGACAATATTTCGGTCCTACGCGCTATGGACCAAAGTTTTTGTCTATGATGAATATAGAAATGAAGCTATGGACCAAAGTTTTTGTCTATGATGAATATAGAAATGAAGTCTGTTTTGTATTTAACTCTCTAAGCTTAATGAGACTAGTGGGTTACAAAAATACAGTGAGGGTTTGTTAAAATTGTATAATTATCTCTTCACCACGATCTGCAGCTTTGTTACTTTCTCTGAAAACATGCTTATATTCTCGGTTTCAATGTCTGAACCTCTCCCGCGCAAATTTAATCTGGATCATCACATTTATTCAATCTATGGCTTGCTCGAAGTCTGTCAAATATGTGTTCTCTTGAATGCCAAGGCCTTGACTAGCTAGTTATAGTCCTTTTTGTATTGCTTCTGGCCAGTTCTATAAAAAATATTAATTGTACACAACAGGAATACTGCAGGCACTACCTATACAAGGAATATAGGTAACAAGATGTAGACAAGTCTTTTCGGGCATTGCACCCCAAAATGTTCAGACATCCACTCACTAGCAAAAAAACCTGTACACACACGAGTAAAATAATTTCTTTTTAATTCCTATAAAGATCTGATCACTAAAGAGAAATAGGTTTATTGTATTAATAGTGGCAAAAGGTACAACACAAGTAAAACAGAAAACACATCAAAGGTTACAAGGAATTTGGGTAGAAGCATTAGTTCTTATAACATTGGGACTTCGAGATTATAAGAAGTCCAAAACAAAAACATCACACTTTTGACATCATCTAGGAATACTATTTCATATCTCAAGAACTCTTTGGGAAACCACTATTAAAAATAGAGCCACTCTTATTTACCTCCAAATTTTTAAGTCTCTCAAACCTTGATCTCCACAAAACATTATCTAGCTCCTCATTGTTGGCAAAAGATTTACCAAGAAACGAAACCAACTTCCCCACATGTTCTCTTGGATTTCTTCGCATTTCCTCATATTTCAGAAAGAGTATCTTGTTTGGCAATGTTCGGCTTTTATTCCAATATTCTAGTACATGATCTAAATATGGTCCATAGAAATGAACACCATTGCAGAAGCTCTCAAATGCCTCATCAATAGGAAAAGGACGTTGTTCTTGTGTACGAAGTTTGTTCATGAAATGCTAAAGAGATACAAACACATCCTTGGGATTTCTAGCTATGTAAACAATCTTGCAGTTGGAGTTTTTGATTGAATCCGGTAGACAATTATAAGGCAAATGGGTGTGAAAGATTCTTGGTGAAGGCAGAGTAGTGATATCTTGCTTTTTTGGAAAAACTTGGAGTTCTAATGTAGGCACAACACCATGGGGATTGTTACGAATTAAAGGGTCATTATCATCATTAACTTGAGGGCAATTTAGAATACTTGGAACAAGAGACTTCAGCCAGGTAGTGCCAACTTTTAGTGAAGATGCTATGATAATATCATCATCGCGTGCTTCAAAGAGTGATTGAGCCGCGAGTGCACCCTCGATGACTGGTGGTAAGTACCACGAACCCTGCCATTGGCATAGTTCATAATCTTCAAACCATGTCTGTTTGGGAAGTTGGGATACTGAAATTGGCATGTCTTGGGAATTAGTGGTAGCTAAGAATGATGGTTGGGTAGTTGTCATGAAAAATGGTTGATTCAGATAATGTGAAGATCTTTTGTATATAATCCAGTGAACTGTAGGTGCAGTAGCTACTTAGTTGATAAACCTGTACTTGTTTATATAGTGCAAAACTTCGCCTCCAATTTCTTTTAAAGCCATTTGCAATTAGCAAAATGCAATATCTCATGGAATTGGTTAACAGACCTCATTAAACAGGTGGAAAGCATGGAAAAGCGTGTGGCCACATTGGACCTTTAAGTATTTAATATCCATAATGCTAATCAAAAATAAAAGTGGTTGTGTATAGGGCAGTTGGACACAGGTGGGGTGTTGGTTTAGGGTAGCTTGGTCATTTCACAACATTATTACGCGATCACTCCTTAAATTTTGTTTTATCCTGGGTGAATCATATTAAATACCCCCACTAAGATAAGAAATTTTTTGCTCACCACCCTTTTGCTCACCATGCTCCCCACCCCAATGAGATCTTTACACGTGGCCTTAAAATCTTGAAAATATCTTTCTGATAACTTCCATTTTTTGTTTACTGATATGCCCCTATCTAATTCATACTAATTAAAACAGTTTTCTTAAAACAAAACACCTCAGTCGTTACTTGGATTTCTCTCAATCTTTTCTCCTATTTTTTTTTCTTTCTGCTCCTCATCTTTAAACTACCAAATGGATGGAAGAATTTTTTCAAAAATAAATAAATATTAGTTTGAATGGACATTAATGGTAAATAATATTAGACGTTATTGTGAGTATCAATACAATTACTGTGTTTAGCAAAAAAAAAAATACAATTATTGTATGTATTTCGATCTAAATATCAAGAACATAAATAAATAATAGTAAAACAAAAAACAAAAAATAAAAATTAAGAATATAAATACTCTCACTTGAATTCTTTTGTTCATATACCAATGTATTAACCATATTTATGAGGTCGGTCAATACATTAATGAAAGATGATCTGTATGTAAATGATATGAACAATAATAATAAAGTAGAGACATGAACACCATTGTTTACGTGGTTCGGCAATTGTGCCTACATCCACGGAGAGGGAGAAAGAAATTTATTATAGTAGTGGTGGTGATACAAAATGGGAGCTCGATTATGAGGAGAGTTCGAGAGAGATGAGACCTGAGAGGTGAGGTCTCATCATGAGAGATTGGGGAGGTCATTGATCATGAGACCTCACCATGAGATAGTGTTGAGAGCATTCCATTATCAGCAGATCGGAACATGTGAGAAGAGATGAGAACATGTGAGAAGATCAGAACATGCCTAGAATGAGTAGCTTGCCTTCATATTTATAGGCTACAATGTAACTCCATTCTTAGCATTTACTAGGGTAATAATGAGAGAATATCTTTGTAGTAATTGGCTTTAACTTTGTAACTTGTGTCATCAAGAGAGAGAGCCCATTAGATGTTGACACGTGGCACCATGATGAACGGTAGAGATGGTGCCACATGTATGTTGTATATAGTACCCCTACAACCAACATGTTATTGATATGATATATCTATAGATAATTAAAGTTTTTTTCTTTTCAAGTTCGTTGTTTTTTTATTCTTAATTTCGTATGCTTTGTTTCAATGGAGAAGATGGAAAGAAAGGAGGGAGAAAGTGATTCGATATCCCACAAAATTTGGTGTTTTTTTTTCTTTAATTAATTGGGGCAAAATAGGACCTAAGAAAGATAGAAGTTATCACACAAATCTCTATAAAATTTTAGGGCCACATGTAGAGATCTCAAATGGGTGGGGAGCGTGGTGAGCAAAAGGGTGGTGACCAAAAAATTTCTCCACTAAGATACTTTAATTTGGGTTTAATTTTTGGTGGGTTGGATTGAAGGTTTGGGACACCTCTTTGTAAAGAGTAGTTCAAAATGCTGACATATTTCGTGAAATTTCCGTGGAATATGTCGGTTTTTAGAGATTCGGCATTGTAAATTCTGAAAATATCCGAGCATATTCCCGACATTTCAGGTGATATATTTATTTCAAGGGTTGGAATGTCGGAATATACTGTTTTTTCTGAATCCGAAATTTCGCCCAGATTCAGAATTTTAAACTATGCTAAATAGTATAGTGTGAATATCTCGATCGGGCATTTGGTTGAACTTAAACCCTGATTTCTGACAAGTATGTGCATGGTTTGTATGGGTCTGTTTTTGTTTTTGTATTCCTATTACAGTTCATGTTCGGATCAGATAGGTTTGGTCATAATTATTCCCAGTTCGGACTTCGGTTTCGATGTACATACCTAATTACTACTTTTCTGATGAAACTCTGGAACTACACGTACAGTACTTTCACTAGCCGGCCATTTCTGAATGCTTGAAGAGACCCACAGTACAGTAATATAAATGTTGCCGACATGCAATATTGATCGTTGTCATCGTTGTGAAATCATCATCATCAATAGATCATGCATCTTCTTTAATTTTTGAAAGTATAGTAAATAGGGGGACCTTAATTAAGGTCCCATGGAGTAGTTGGAATGGCCACATCTGACATTTTAATTAAATTTCAACTGCATGCCAACTGCTCAGAAAAGGTTTCATGTAACACACTCATCAATTTAAATGTTAAATGTGTGTGAACAAAAGAATAGATCGAGACAGTCGATCGACCGACCGACACGTTTTAGTTCGTGGGGCTGGGCATCTTTGTTTATGTTGCTGCTCCTAGAGGCTAGAAGGGAGAGATCAGATGATAAAGAGTTAGTGTGACTGAGAGAATGTTAGCATACTAGGTAGCTGAAGGGGCCCTGATAAACAAGAATACGATCTATCAAACAACTATATTCTTGTTGCATTACTGGTTGTATATGTAATATTCTTCTTAAATTATCCTCCCCACCACAGATCAATTCACCAAAATCAAAACAACCTAGGAAGGGAAAGTTGAAATTCTTACTATATAGAAACAAAGGTAACTTATAATTTCTCATCATCACAACTTCAAAACCAAACTTCACCAAAAACTTTGTTGTTGTTGTGGACTTGTTGTTTGTTTGATGATAAATAGGAAACTTTGTTATATCATTAAAATCAGGCTTACAGTTTAGATTCAAGTATTCAACCATTACATCCTCCTCAAAAATCATGGATGTAAGAATACATGAACCCATCCATGTAATTATTGAAGTTGTGCTAGCTTGGCAATTTTCAACCACATAGGATTTTAGTTCGAAAATATTTACTTAGATTCTGGGCCAACATCAAAACTTCTTTAGGTTCTGGGCAAGTATCCGATTCCTGAAGATTTTTGAGCCAGTACACATTTTTCCAAAGTGTAGACATTTATTTATAACTTCATTAAACAAACCAAGCCATTCTACAAACTCAATATTAACCAAGTACCGGCCTATAAATAAAAGCATCACACATTTTCCAATCATCTAGTTTCGGTATTTTATAAATCAAAATCTAGACGAGACTTTATATATACAGGGGGATTTAGGTTTTAATCACTCAAAGTATATGTTATTTAGGGAAATAGCATTTTTCTTTCGTTAATTAGATTTTGGTCACGAACCGGTAGCTAAACCGAACAACATTTGAAAATAGCTAAAATACCCCTACATTAAATTAGGAGGGACAAGACAAGTTGCACTCGTTCATGAGATTGATTTAGTTCAACATAATTTTGAGCATACATCTGAATCATATTACATATGCGGAGGATTTCAAGGTTTGAAAAAAAAATCAGAATCCATAACAATCTTTCTTAGTTCTTTTTTTCCCTGTGTTTTCCTCAAAAAATTGTTTATAGTGTGTTAGGTGTTCAACAAACAAACTGTTTTATTATAAACATAAAACAATATCTAACTCTTTAATATTAGCAAAAGACTTACCAAGAAATGAAGCTTTTCTGGGACATGTTCCTTTAATTTGGATTCCTTTTCATTTCCTCATATTTTAGGAAAAGTATAACATATCCTCTGCTAAACTAAATGCTGAGAGTTGTGGGGTTTATGACATACACATTACACATAGATAAACTGAATAAATTAAACTAGAAATCACCAGACAGTTCCAACAATCATATCTCAATGTTAAGGCTAGACCGTTCACACTTCAAGCGTACAATTTGATCGAGACGCTCCTGCATCTCTGGCGTGAAGTAGTTTTTCCAATCTCCAGTAGTCCCAACTCTAAAGAAAGAACTCTTTGGAAAACCCCTATCAAAAATCAAACCATTCTTATTTACCTCCAAATTTTTAAGTCTATCAAAGCTAGATCTCCACAAAACATTGTTTAGCTCCTCATCGTTTGCAAATGACTTACCAAGAAATGAAGCCAACTTCAACACTTGTTCCTTTGGAGTTCTTTTCATTTCCTCATATTTCAAGAAAAGCATCTTCTTAGGCAATAGTAGGCTTTTATCCCAATATTCTCGTACGTGGTCCATATATGGTCCAAAAAAATGAACACCATTGCAGAAGCTTTCAAATGCTTTGTCTATAGGAAATGGACCTTGTTCTTGAGTCCTGAGTGTGTTTGTAAAATGCCATAAGGATACAAATACATCCTTGGGATTTCTAGTTACATAAACAATCTTACAGTTTGAATTCTTGATTGAATTTGGTAGGGAATTATAAGGCAAGTGGGTGAGAACCCATAATATGTGCAATATAACAATTGTAAAGCAAGCAAGAATAAACCAAACAGAAAGTAAATAACACGCAGAAATTTTTAACGTGGTAAAACCCAATATGGGAAACGTCCACGGTTGTCCTCACGACAACAAATAAATCCACTAGATGAAAAGAGATGTACAAACCTATCAACTACCTGCAATCACTGCGAGTTGACACTACCGGTTATCTCTAACACCTTGACTTCACCAGAGCACCTTGATGTACGCACAAGACACTCGACTTCTTGATGAACACACAGGAAGACTCGAAGCCGAACTATGAAACAAGCTTACACCAGAGTTCCTTGATGAACACACAAGGATACTCGACTTCTTGATGAACACACAAGAAGACTCGAAGCTAAATCAATATAAACAATAATGAAGAAGAAGATGAATGGGGAAGAAGAAGAAGAAGATTAATGGGGAAGAAGAAGATGAGTTCAATCACCAAAACAAACTAAAACCCAAAACCTAAACAAACTCCAAGACTAGAGATGAATTGGACGGCCAAAAAAGAACTCCTTGTCCTTTGGAATAGAAACCCTATTTATACTTAGGGTTGGAAAACAAGGAAAATGGGCCGAAATAGTGCAAACCGAATTTGGACGTTCGAACGTCGCCACACAAAAATAAGCCTGCTGCCTACCATGACGTACGAACGCTCTAACTCGGTACGTACGTCTCCACACGAAACAAGTCTGCTGCCTACTTGGACATACGAACGTCCTAACTGCGTACGTACGTCCTGACCAAAAGATGTTTGCTGCCTCAGTGGACGTACGTACGTCCTAACCCGGTACGTACGTCCAGTACCCAATAACTTTCCTAGACATGACCAAGAAACACGAAGGACACGAGACGACCATGCGTACATCTTGATTTTCCTAACAATGAATTCAAGGCGAGATAACCAAGGACACTTTGTCACAAAATTGATGTCAAACCACTTCATGCCGGTTTCAATCTCCCCCTTTGACATTGATTTTGTGACAAAAACCTATGACTCTAATAGCACTTATAAAACGTGCTTACAAGCCCAAACCATGGCATTTATAAAACATGCCTACAAAATCACTCAAGATAGAAACACATAACAAGTCACTAATTCTTGTTATCCAGCTTTAGCAAGATGCTTTAACCATCAGAGACCGAACGGAAGCAACTAGGAATTTCCGGATTCAACAGAAATTCCTTCGAGCAACTCCCC
Source organism: Aquilegia eximia (assembly GCA_023053565.1). NCBI lineage: Eukaryota > Viridiplantae > Streptophyta > Magnoliopsida > Ranunculales > Ranunculaceae > Aquilegia > Aquilegia eximia. The sequence goes on from JALIGU010000012.1 coordinate 5,342,054, forward strand.
CATACTTCATGAGCTCCAAGATATTTTTGACACTCGAGCTCCCCCATAACTATATAACGTCTAAAATCATCAACACGTTCACTCCCCCATACATGTAGCATACCTGAAACATGACCCAAAAATAACCTAACAACAAAAAGACGATTGTTAGTAATTAGAGTCATAAATCTCCCCCTTTTTGTCACAAATGAAGCAAGGTAACAAAAGAAAGAGAAAAGATAAATACCAAACCATAACAAATAAGATTGAAGAAGAAAAGTAAGAAAACAATCATGTTAACAACAAAAAGGATATGCAACGGAAGTCATAAAATACACACTTGTTAACACGATGTCAATACAAAGAATTCTCCCCCTAAACAAAAGCGTCACCTAAATGCAATGCATATGAGAAAGATGTACCTAGAACAAACAAACCAAATAAGGATATTTGAAACACACAAAGAACCAATCATACAAGGGTAGAAGAGAGTAAAGAGAAAACCATACCATAAATCTGGAATCCATGACACACAAAACTAAAAAAAAACATGAGAGAGATCTAGGCATATAAATGAAGAAGAAAGAGTACCAACACAGATACAAGACACTGAATACTTATATAGGTAACAGAGGGAAGAAAAGTAAACATAACATGAATCCCTGATAGAAACCAAGAGAATCCTATACATAGAAGAAAGAGTCAGGACACCAACAATCGGAACAAATGATTCACTAGAATATCACTTTAAACAACCGATCATAACCACCTGAGATAGATTCCAGAGAAACGACTTCATAGTAGCAAGATATCTAGAGAAAAAGAGCAAACAAACAAAAAGGAAGAAATACCATACCTGATGAAATTGGGAAGGTACAATAAAGGCCAAGAACCAAATAGTCAAACCTGGGAGAAATGTGCAAGAAAAGAATATGCGAAAAGAGAAAGAAGAAGAGATAAACAATAGTTAGTAGGAGATATGAAAGAGAATAGGGAAACCATGCATATTAGACACATCCAACAATATCCCATGACAAAACTACAGGAATATGAGTATCTGTAGAAAAAGATACGTAAAGTATAAGAAAATCCATTGAGAATCCATGGGGAAATCCAATCTGTACATGTTCCTGAAACAACTCATCCAACCACACAAAAAAAAATTAGAGAATCTTATAAACAAGGATAAGAAAATATTATCCCAAACACAATGGAATAGAGACATAAAAGGAATAAACCTGTAAGCCCACCCGTAGTGAAACCCAAAAATTAGTTCAACATATGCCAAACAAGATAGACAATCATCAAGCTCAAAAAAAACTTTAACTGAAGAATGAGCAAGGATTATCGATGTCACCAAGTCACAAAGCAACAATCCAACTTCAGAGTAAATTTCCTGCCAGAACACTAAGACTCCGATGACATGCCATACATTGTCAGAAAGATTAGAGAGTCAATAGAAGAGAATTGCTGACAATAGATGACCAAACTGAGCATATGCATCCCAAAGTAGAACAGTGGTAGCCCAAAACCATTGTATGAGGATTATTGCAGAAGACTACCAAGAACACATCTAATCAAACCTATTGCTGGAAAAAAAATAGGATCAACCAGGCACAAGAAACAACAATAAGAGGATAGGCAAGTCTCATAAGCATTTAATCAAACACCAGCTAGCCAACAAGATAATTCAAGAATATTATCCCAACATAGAAAAGTATGATGAGAACCTATGAGAAAACAAGAATCAATATAAATCATGACAAACGAATACACCAATAACATGATTTCATCACGAAAATATGCTTATGCATACCTTGCAGCCTTCTTAAAACAAATTGAGAACTATTACCTTGAGAAATCACATCAAACACATGTGATCCAATGACAAAAATAGAAAGTATGAAGTGTAAAACCAAATAATACTAACAACCTGACCTTAGTATGTCAATGAAACACCGACTGAAAAGAATTACCAAGGAATGAACCAAAATAGAGTAAGCCATAAACACTTTCAGCAAGAACATCTACAAGAATCCAAAGGAATGGCGCCTCTACTCCTTTAAGCACGAGGAGGACATGTGCCCGATGACGAAGCACCCTTGGAACCGGGTGTTTCTTTGGTGGGAGTAGTCCGAGCCCGCTTAGGAGGCATGTCCTGCATAAACACAACATTGAACAAACTAACAAATGTAAGAGAAATGGCGAACCTAGCACAAGAAATGTGAGAATACCCATGTAGACATTTTATCGAACACATGGTGTGCAGAATCATGAAGTGTGCACACGATAACAACCAAGCAATGAGAATCGCACTAAACTTGTTAGACTAGGATAATGAAGAACCAAACATAAACAATAGCAAATAGAGACTGCACCATATCATAGAATCAATTTTAACGACAAAACTAACAACCCATATCCAACCATGTGAAGACTAACCTTAAGGACCAACTTTAATAGCAGAAAAACAAACCTAATAACTAACAACACAAACTATAATAAGAAGATAAAAGGAAAAGAACCGATGTACCATAGAAGTGAAGAAGAATACATCATGAACTTCCAAAAACAGTAGCCAATTCCAATCCGTACAAAAATAAGAGGCAATATATGGGGGTAAACAAAAGATTGAACAAATAAGAGAATTGAAGTGCATCATAAACTAAACCTCGGTGTGTAGATGCAATGCAATGCATAAAAAGAGAGAAAGTTCACCACTAGAACACACCCTTTGAAGACCTAGAATATACAACCATCAACAAGAGACATACGATTAGTAAGTGAGCATAGAAGAAACAAACTTCAACCCCCTTTGAAACAAACGTTATGAGTAGAAGGTAAACGAATATAAATATGATCTTTCAAATGAAAACCAAGACATTAAAAAGGCAAAGGAATATAAACTTTGTATGCCTTACATAAAAAACAATGAATATGCGCTTGGATTTTTATTTTGCCGCATGTGGTGGAGTTTAGCCTACATCACTCTAATGTCATTCCCGCGTGGGAGGGATTTTTGCCTCCATCTTTTCAAATACACGAGGGTAGGGTGTAGCCTACATCTTTTTGACAAACACAAACTCAAGAAGTACAATACCATGATAACGTGCAACACAAGAACTAACATCTCTTGAGTGCATCCGTCAGAGCATGACCCTCACAACCCCAACGGGTTCTTAGCCAACTGATATTGCTTTAAAGACAATCAAATGGCTGGGGATAAAGTGAGTCATTGACCACTAACAAGAGTTGTAATAGGAAGATAAGAATGCTCAATAACACGAACAACAAGATGAACATTAACCAAAACAAAGGAGAAATAGCTCAAGATCACATAAATACTCGAGAGATAGAGAAGTTCTATGAGCTCAAAGAATATGTAAGTGGTTTCTAAAAACTCCCATCATGCAAGCATGCCGTGCACTGTGCAAACAAGCGAGGAAAAATGCATGATACATACCAAAACATACTTAAGAGTTCAGAAAGAGAAAACACCCAAACATATTGCAACTTATTTAAGACAATCGAATTAAACCAATATCTCAGAAAAGATGTAACCAACAACACATACATGGAATAAATAAAGAAAAATAGAAGGAATAACCAACAATGTATTCAGACATGCAACATGATCTGCAAGCTAAACAAACAAAGCATAAAAAATAAAAACACCAAACAAATAGCCTATGTGGTTAGAGAAATATGCAATTCAAATAACACAAGGCTAGAAACAACCTACATCATCCCAAATATGGGACACCACCAGACCTTTGCAAGTCCAGAAAAACCTTCAACTTATCCTTTCTTACCCAGACTTGTTTAACACTAGGCGTGCACACCTTGGAAGTTGAAAAGATATGAGATTTCTCCTTAACAAATTTTTCAATAGACTTGTCCTTAACTAATTCCACCTTAGTCTTTGACTTCCTTTTGTTGGAATACCTGTTTTTCTTAAACCTGTGACGAACACCACTATAATTCCAAGGTCTAGAAAATGCACAAGAAGAAACATTAGAATCAACATGATTATAATGATTAGGAACACGAGAATAGGATGCATCATGTTGATTAAAATCCCAACAAAAAATATCCAAATGACTAACCCTACCACAATAAGAACAATGAAAAACATTAGACTTACTCAAACAAGTCTTATAAGAAGATGCCGTAGTGGTGGGTAAACCATGTATGTCATTATTTGGTTTATGACATTGTCCCTTAACAAAACCCATACCTCCCTTATTAGAACAAGATGGCTTACCAGCAAAAGCAACCTTATCATTAGCCTTAGACTTAAACTTTGTGCAAGAAACATGCTGAAAACTATTAGTATTAAGTCTAGTCTCAATAGGCGGGGTAGGCAAAAGAGCAGGCAAACTAGATTTTACAGAAGTAGTCACACTAGATGAACGAGTAGAACTAGCAATAGGAGATTCAAATCTAGTTTTGTCCAAAACCTGCAATTGGAGTTGAGTAGTCGTTAAACCGTTCTTTGTTACCTCATACTCCACCAATAGAGATTTGTATTTCTCATCGACCTCCTGATTGGCCTTCTCTAAAGCTGCAATTCTACATAACAAGTCAAGTTTTTCTTTGTCAAATAATTGAGAAATAGAGATTGCATCATCTGCAGCACAAGAAATTTGTTTTTCAAGAATCTCAATTTTATCCTGCAAAGAAAGATTATCCTTTTCCAAATTTTTAATTTTGGATTCATAAACTTCCCCTTGAAGCATATAGTCTTCTGCACAATGTCTGAGTCGTTGTTCTAGAGAATCAACCTTAGTCTGCAAAACACCATTATCTTCAAAACAAAAATTATCAGAAATAGTAGACAAATTACAATTAGCTTTATTAAATTTTTCTTGCAAATCAATATTAGCTTTTTGTAACCTTTCACATTCTTTTGCAGAAAGCCTGTAAAGAAGAGCCCAATCACTATTGCTAACAACATACAAATTATCATCCTTTTCAAAATCAGATTTTGGTTTTGTAGATTTAGACGATTTAGCAATAAAATTATTATGACCAGACTCATGAACCATCATTGCACTCATAGGATCGTTAGCGTGAGCCTTGACGCTCCTTAACCAGCCCCCAGCGACTGATACCAATTGAGAACCCATAATATGTGCAATATAACAATTGTAAAGCAAGCAAGAATAAACCAAACAGAAAGTAAATAACACGCAGAAATTTTTAACGTGGTAAAACCCAATATGGGAAACGTCCACGGTTGTCCTCACGACAACAAATAAATCCACTAGATGAAAAGAGATGTACAAACCTATCAACTACCTGCAATCACTGCGAGTTGACACTACCGGTTATCTCTAACACCTTGACTTCACCAGAGCACCTTGATGTACGCACAAGACACTCGACTTCTTGATGAACACACAAGAAGACTCGAAGCCGAACTATGAAACAAGCTTACACCAGAGTTCCTTGATGAACACACAAGGATACTCGACTTCTTGATGAACACACAAGAAGACTCGAAACTAAATCAATATAAACAATAATGAAGAAGAAGATGAATGGGGAAGAAGAAGAAGAAGATTAATGGGGAAGAAGAAGATGAGTTCAATCACCAAAACAAACTAAAACCCAAAACCTAAACAAACTCCAAGACTAGAGATGAATTGGACGGCCAAAAAAGAACTCCTTGTCCTTTGGAATAGAAACCCTATTTATACTTAGGGTTGGAAAACAAGGAAAATGGGCCGAAATAGTGCAAACCGACTTTGGACGTTCGTACGTCGATATGACGTTCGAACGTCGCCACACAAAAATAAGCCTGCTGCCTACCATGACGTACGAACGCTCTAACTCGGTACGTACGTCTCCACACGAAACAAGTCTGCTGCCTACTTGGACGTACGAACGTCCTAACTGCGTACGTACGTCCTGACCAAAAGATGTTTGCTGCCTCAGTGGACGTACGTACGTCCTAACCCGGTACGTACGTCCAGTACCCAATAACTTTCCTAGACATGACCAAGAAACACGAAGGACACGAGACGACCATGCGTACATCTTGATTTTCCTAACAATGAATTCAAGGCGAGATAACCAAGGACACTTTGTCACAAAATTGATGTCAAACCACTTCATGCCGGTTTCAGTGGGTGTGAAAAATTCTAGGTGAAGGCAGAGTTGAGATATCTAGCTTTTTTGGAAAAACTTGGAGTTCTAATGTAAGAACAACACCATGGGGATTGTTTTCAATCAAAGGGTCGTCATCATCACCTCGAGGGCAATTTATAATACATGGAATAAGGGATTTGAGCCAGGTAGTGCCAGTTTTGAGTGAAGATGCTATGATAATATCATCATCGCGTGCTTCAAAGAGTGATTGAGCCGCGACTGTAGCTTCAATGATAGCTCGTGAATACCATGATCCCTGCCATTGGAATAGTTCAAAATGTTCAAACCATGTCTTCTTGGGAAGTTGGGATAGCAAATTTGGTATGTCTTGCGAATCAAAGGCTGTTAAAAATGATGATTGGGTCGTCATAAAATCTGGTTGAAAAATGATCAATTGAGTGTAAATATCTTTATGGAGTGCTAAACAATACAATAGTTACTTTGTTGATGAACTCTTTGTTGGGTTTTATGTGCAAATCAGGAGAAGGGGAAGTTTTTTGTACAGGAACGTACGTACGCAGTTAGGGCGTTCGTACGTCCCGTACGCCAGATCTTGGTTTCGTGGCTCAACGTACGTACGTGATTTTGACGTACGTACGTCCTCATCTGATTTTGTACAATATGGGCCTGTTTGAGCCCAATTCGTGGTCTATTGTAAGGCTATGGTATAAAGCCAAATAGAAGTGGAAAAACCTAATTAACTTTTCTAAGAGAGAGATTGTGAGAAGCCATTAGAGAGTTTGAGAGAACTTTGTGAGGAAGAAGACTTCGGTTTCTTCGTGAGGGCTTGTACAATTGTCTTGTTAAAGAAAAGCATCATCCTTTCTCCCCGTGGACGTAGGCATATTGCCGAACCACGTATATCTTGTGTCTTGTGTGTGATTGCTTATTTATTTTGTCGTTTTTCGTTTTACTTTCATACACTAGTTCAATCATATTTGTGCATTAGTTTCCGCTGCGCACAACAAGTGGCATCAGAGCTTCGGTTAGATCTTGAGCGTCTTGAAGGTGTTTGAAGAAATTCCGCAGTGAGTTTCTTAATTGTGTTTCAAGTCCAAGGTTCTACCTTTTGTTCGTGGGTTGCATAGAAGGTGTTTGTTGAAATTCCGGTGTGAATTTCAGATTTGTTTACCTTCGGTTGGTGATTGTTTAGTGCATGAAAGTTGGTGGAAAGATGGCAAAAGAATCGAGTTCGAAGGATTCGAAGGGGGAAACCAAGACAGTGGTTTACCATCAAGCAAAGATTGATGTAGAGAAGCTTACCGGCACCGATAACTTTGGTATGTGGAGGTGTGAGGTAATGGATACTCTATGTCAACAAGACCTAGAAGATGTTCTGGAGGATAAGCCAGAAGATGTGGAAGAGAAGGATTGGAAAAAGATGAACAAACGAGCTTGTGGAATCATAAGGTCGTGTTTGGCACAAGACATTAAATATCTTGTGATGAATGATGCGTCTGCAAAGGAGATGTGGCAAAAATTGGAGGAGAAGTACATGACAAAGACTATCCATAATAAAAACTATCTACTTCGAAAGTTTTATCGAATAGATATGAGAAGAGGTATTTCCATGGCGGAGCATCTTAATGATTTTACCAAGGTAATTGCCGACTTGGTGAATCTTGGAGCAGATGTAAGTGATGAAAGCAAGGCAGTGTGTCTCCTCAATTCGTTACCGGACGAATATGAACACTTGGCTATCACACTTACATATGGAAAAGACAAGTTCGTGTATAGTGAGATTTCTGCAGCATTATTAAATCATGCGTGTATGAAGAAGGACAAAGAAGAGTCCAAAAGCTCAACACCAGAGGTCTTAGTGGCAAGGGGAAGCTACAATAGTAGGGGTGAGTCTCGTAGGGAGCCGAAGAGGGGGTTTCTAGCAAAAGATGAATGTTCCTTTTGTCATGAGAAAGGGCATTGGAAGAAAGATTGTCTTCAAGGCAAAGCAAATGACAAGAAGAATAACTCTGAGGTAAATATTTCACGTAATAATAGAGATGAAGATGATGGTTCTGATTACTCTTTATTTGTTTCATCCATCGATTGTTCCACTAATGCTAAAGAGTGGATATTAGATTCGGCTGGTACTTATCATGTGTGTCCCATAAGGGAATGGTTTTCTAGCTTTAAAAGGCTAGATAATGGTGCAGTAGTGATGGGGAATGATCAACCTTGTCATGTATTGGGGATAGGTACTATTCGATTGAAGATGTTTGATGGAAAGATAAGAGAGTTGAGGAATGTAAGATATGTTCCTGATTTGAAGAAGAACTTTATTTCACTTGGTACTTTAGAAGCCAAAGGTTACAAGGTAGTAGCTCAGAATGGTGTTCTAAAGGTTATGGTTGGTGCAATGGTATTACTAAAGGGTACTCGACGAAGTAACCTGTACTTCTTGCAGGGTAGTACAGTTACATGTGATGTGGCCATGTCAGAGGCTACAACGAAGTTTGCTAGAGAGACTACCAAATTGTGGCATATGCAGTTGACGCATAAATGTGAAAAATCTTTGCAGACAATGACGGAGCAAAGGTTTTTTATGGGTGCTATCGCCTGCAAGTTAGAGTTCGGTGAGCATTGTGATCTGGGCAAGCAGACAAGAGCAAAGTTTGGCACAACTATCCATTGTATGAGTGGAGTTCTTGATTATGTTCACATGAATGTCTGGAGACCTACCAAGTACACAGCTTGGAGAGGTAAGTCTTCTTTTGTGTCTTTAGTTGATGAGTTTTCTAGGCGTGCGTGGATGTACATCATGAAGCATAAGGATGAAGTCCTAGAAATATTGAAGTGGAAGAAGCTAGTTGAGGCCCGAATTGACAGAAAGATCATGGTATTGTGCTTAGATAATAGCATAGAGTACAAAGATGATCCGGTCTTGCAAGTATGTCAGACCGAGGGTATTGAGCGTCACTTCACTGTGAGAAAGACACTGCAACAGAATAGGGTGGCAGAACACATCTTGTCTATGGCTGGATTAGGCAAAGTGTTTCGGGTTGAGACATGTCATCTTATTAACAGGTTGCATTTGATTGTGATAAGTGGTAAAACTCTTATGGAGGTTTCTATGTTGAAGCCTGAGAGTTCTCAGCAGGTAGAGAACAAGACCAAAGAGGTTTTGCAGTGGGTGGAGATTTGCATATCTCCATATGTTCCAGTGGGTTCTGTATCTAATGTGGAAACTCTTGTAAGGGTTTTGGGTGTTTCAAATTCTGATGACATGACAGATGATGAGACGATTGGAGATGCAGAAAATGGTGATCCTATTGATGAGGGTCCAATTGCAACTAGATTACCTAAGAAGGAAGAAGAATCTCCAGGTAAAGATGTGCACTTGAAGGTAAACGTTTGCATCCTTATGGCCTTGGTAGTGCGATCTGATTGTGTATTAGCTCTGTTTGATGTGAAAACGGTTGTTTTACATGGTGAGCTAGATGAGAAGATATATATGTCTCAGCCTAGTGGTTTTGGAGTTGCAAAGTATGATGAGTTGGTGTGTTTCAAACCATATATTTCACGAGCAGTGGGCATTGTAGGTAGATACATGCATGATCCTGATGTGAGACATTGGGAAGCTGTGAAATGGATGTTCCACTACATTCAAGGTAGTGTGGAGGTTGGTTTGTTAGTTCAACATGGAAGGGCTTTGAGTCTGCGGTGTGGTGGTTATGTGGATGTTGAGTATGATTGTCACTTTGATAGACGTTGGTCGGAAGGGCTTTGAGTCTGCGGTGTGGTGGTTATGTGGATGTTGAGTATGATTGTCACTTTGATAGACGTTGGTCTACTCTTGGATATGTGTTTACATTGGCAGTGAGATCTATCAGCAGATTGTCCACATTATATTCTATGGTTGCTTTGTCTCCGACAGAAGCTTGGAATATTACCGTGACTAAAGTGGTATATGGGACTAAGTTCTATTGGTTAGAATTGGTCCATATCATTCCTTCGAGTTGATAGTATATCTTGGGAGTGAACTACGATGGCTTGATCCCTTAGAAGAAGGGTACGTAGGCAACCATGAGGTGGTACAGCCGAGGTGGTCCTTCGGGACATGCGTGGGAGTTTGTGACTTGTGATTCTTGGTGTCGGCTTAGATTTATTGAATCTTCGCCGAGGTGGAGAATTGTTGGGTTTTATGTGCAAATCAGGAGAAGGGGAAGTTTTTTGTACAGGAACGTACGTACGCAGTTAGGGCGTTCGTACGTTCAGTGTGACAGACAACTTTGTGGAGAAGGAACGTACGTACGCAGTTAGGGCGTTCGTACGTCCCGTACGCCAGATCTTGGTTTCGTGGCTCAACGTACGTACGTGATTTCGACGTACGTACGTCCTCATCTGATTTTGTACAATATGGGCCTGTTTGAGCCCAATTCGTGGTCTATTGTAAGGCTATGGTATAAAGCCAAATAGAAGTGGAAAAACCTAATTAACTTTTCTAAGAGAGAGATTGTGAGAAGCCATTAGAGAGTTTGAGAGAACTTTGTGAGGAAGAAGACTTCGGTTTCTTCGTGAGGGCTTGTACAATTGTCTTGTTAAAGAAAAGCATCATCCTTTCTCCCCGTGGACGTAGGCATATTGCCGAACCACGTATATCTTGTCTCTTGTGTGTGATTGCTTTTTTATTTTGTCGTTTTTCGTTTTACTTTCATACACTAGTTCAATCATATTTGTGCATTAGTTTCCGCTGCGCACAACACTCTTTATATAGATCGGCACTGTAGCCAAGTTGAAGGTACAATCTGCGCGACAAATACATTAAGATGTAGGCCCTGCTCGTTAAATAGATTGTGATGATATCATCTACCACCATTATGAGAGGACAATATTTTCGATAGGATGGTACATGTTTGTTGCATCATAACGCTACCAATACGGAAACTGTGAATCATACTAAAAGCTTGCTGCTTCTGCATGTTTGCTATTTCCCTTCCTAGATGGCTATACTATACATGTTTTCTTCATGTGCTCACAGTATCCTGCCACATAGATAATGTTCTTTAGTTTTTTTGGTTAGTGCGTGACCATTTACAAAAATTTTAAAAATAAATAAAATAAAAATATTGTTTTAGCATAGTTTGTTGTACGCTTGTCAACTTTTACGTAATTCCTCAAGTTTATTGATAAAATGTTTATTGTTATACTTTGAACAAAAAAAACACTTAATATACCTTTTACTTCATTAAAGAGAAAAAACTTAATGGGCATGTTAGTTTTTGTGATCTTTTATTTTGTGAGATTTAGAGATACCCCAGAAAAGTTTGCACTCTTTGATACTCTCAGATTTGAAAATCATTAGAGATACCTCCCATTTTCTCATTTAAAGCCGGTCAACAAAGCTGTTGACCATGGTCTGACCAATTTATAAATATTTATAACTGAAATGCCCCTCCACGTAGATTTAATCTCATTAATTAATAATTATTAAACATCCACCATCTCTAACCCAAATCCCACGATCCCTAACACACAACCCACCACCACCCATTCACCTCTACCATTAGCATACTAAAACCACCACCATTTGTGTGATTAATGATGGTGGACTTTGGCTTTGAAAACAATTAAAATATGTTGAAAATGTGATGAAGAAAATGGTGGATATGGGATTGAGTTTAGAAGAGATGTTGATGGGGGTGAAGATTAAGGTAATGATGATGGAATGTGAAGAATGTGAGATGATGTTAATGATATAGTGTAAAAATTAATGATGATGGGGTGTGATTGTGTGAAGATGGTGGTGGTGGGATTTTAGAGATCGTGGTAATAGATGGTTATTGGTGGTAGTGGTGGTGGTGGTAATGTAGTGTTAAGGGTTGATATGGCGGTGGTGGTTAGGTGAAAGAACGCGTGAAATAGTCGTTAATTAGATCACGTTCTTTCTAAACCTTGCTTTGACTACCTAAAACGAGTATAGCTTCAAGAAAGCGTTATCGAATCCACGTCTAGAAAATAAGGGGAATCAAGTTAAATGAAGAAAAAAAATTCATTTATACTAATCTAGAGAATAAGGGGAAAATAATTTTGCAAGGTAATTGTGATTAACTACTACTAATGTGAGAAATAATTTTAGGAAGACAAATATGATGAGAATTTCAAGAGATTGAATCCACCAATTCAAATATATAATGAAACCGGCACTAGGTTGTTTGACATTTATTTTGTGACATTGGATGTCCATGGTTATCTCGCCTTGAGTTCATTGTTAGGAAAACCGCGTTGTACGCGCGTCATCCCGAGTCTTTGTCTTCGCGTCTAGTGTATCAAAAGTGTGTTTTTGGTTTAGGACGTACGTACCTAGTTAGGACGTACGTACGTCCCACAGGTCAGCAAACTTTCAATCGTGTTGAACGTACGTACCGAGTTAGGGCGTACGTACGTCAAGTTAGGCAACAGGAAAGTTTTTGTTCAGGATGTACGCATCTAGTTAGGGCGTTCGTACGTCCAAGCAGTCAGCAAGTGTTTGTCGTATGGGGACGTACGAACGGTGTTTCGATGTAAGTACGTCCAATATGGATTTTGTTAAATCCCGACCCATTTCTTATGTACTCCAACCCTAAGTATAAATAGGGTTTCTCTTCCAAAGAATGAGTTAGTTCTTTGGCCGTCCAATTCATCTCTTGTCTTGGAGTTTTGTTTAGGTTTTGTGTTGAAGTTGTTTTGGTTATTGAACTCAATTCCTCTTCTTCCTAATTCATCAATTCCTTATCTGTCGTATATCATAGTGAATTCGGCTTCGAGTCTTCTTGTGTGTTCATCAAGGAGTTGAGTGTTTTGTGCGTACATCAAGGTGCTCTGGTGAAGTCAAGGTGTTAGAGATAACCTGAAGTATCAGCTCGCAGTGAGTGCAGGTAGTTGATAGGTTTGTAAATCTCTTCCATCTAGTGAATTGTTTGTTGTCATCAGGGCAACCGTGGACGTTTCCCAAATTGGGTTTTACCACGTTACAAAATTCCTGTGTGTTATTTACTTTCTGCATATCGTTTGAGTTGTTTGAATATTGAACTGGTAGATTAGCACTATTTGTGTTCTTCCAATTGGTATCAGTCGCAGGGCGCTAGTTATGGAGCGTAATGGCTCACGCGTTGATCCTTTTAGTGCTATGATTTAATCTGGTAAGACACATGTGTCGTTTGTGGCTCGGTTGTCCGATGAACAATCAACTGCAAGTCAAGAATGCTCTAGTGACTGTGACAGGGAATTGATTCTTGTTGAAAATACTGATTGGGCTACCCTATACCGGTTATCCAGAAAAGAATGTCTAAGGTTAGAGGCACAGAATAGTATTTTTCAAGAAAGACTGGACTTAATATCTTCTAGTTCTTCGTCCATGTCAACCTTGGATACGGAATCTGAATCCTGGCGTATTGATAAGGTAAAATTATTGAGCAATCTTGCTGCTCTTGAGCACGACAATGTAGAATGGGAAGCTCGGTGTAGTATTTTGTCCACTGAACTAGAAGACGTCAAAAAGGAACTGGTTCGTCTTAAGTCCTCTGTAAGGTGCAATGGGTTGTCATCTTCTGAACTACCTCCGCTACTGCCCAATCCTCCTATCCAAAATTCTAACAATCATCAATCTGCGGCCAAGATAGGCAACGGGAGTAAATGGAAACCTTTTAGGCGTGCTTCCTCTCAAGGCAGAAAACGTCAAGTGGCTTGCTCATTATGTGGGCAGTTTGGACATTGGGCCCCTCAGTGTGTTGTGACTGCTCCTGGTTCCCAACCATGGACGTTGTTTTCACAGCCATCGTATGTCTATCCGCCTTATCAATACGCATCTTACCCTTCTCCTTGTAATCTTGCAGGCAATGCTTCAAATGTAGCGATTACTGCTCTCCATGTTTCGAGCTCAGACAGTGAATGGCTACTTGATAGTGGTGCTTCGAAACATATGTCAGGTAATGCCAAACTTTTCTCATCTGTTACTGCTATAGATGGTGGAAGTGTCACTTTTGGAAATGGTAAGCGCTCTCCAGTGATTGGAAAAGGCTTTGTTGATGGTATTGGTCTATCCTCGAATGATGTTTGTTTATTAGTTGATGGGTTGCGTGTTAATCTGATCAGCATTAGCCAACTGTGCGATACTAATCATACTGTTAATTTTTCTAAAAATATATGTACTGTCTTTGATAGTTTGGGTAAGTGCATCATGACAGGCAAACGCACATTAGATAACTGTTATGCCGTTCAGCCCCTTACATTTGGTATAAACTGCTTACCTAGCAAACTGAATGAGGTTCTGTTGTGGCACCAACGCCTTGGTCATGTCAACTTTGACCTCCTAGACAATCTAACTCGAAATGAATATATCAGGGGAGTTCCAAGACTTGGAAGGGCTCGGGACACCGTGTGTGGGGGATGTCAGCTAGGCAAACAAATACGCAGTCCACATTCCAAGAAAAAGTCTATAACCATATCCTCTCCTTTAGAACTCATACACATGGACCTGATGGGTCCCACCCGTACTCCTAGCTTAGGGGGCAAACGGTACATCTTAGTTATGGTTGATGATTACACTCGTTTTACTTGGGTATCATTTTTGCGTGAAAAATCTGATGCGTTTCTTGAGTTTCAGGGGATATGTCTTCGTGTTCAGAATGAGAAAGATACTCAAATTAAACATGTTTGAAGTGACAGGGGTGGTGAATTCACAAACACAGGTGTTATTGAGTATTGCATTGCAAATGGTACGTGGCAAGAATTTTCGGCTCCATACACTCCACAACAAAACGGAGTCGCTGAAAGGAAGAACCGTGTCATTCAGGAGATGGCTCGTGCAATGCTACATGCGAAGGATGTTCCCAACAAACTCTAGGCAGAAGCAATCCATACTGCTTGTTACATTATAAACCGTGTATACCTACGGTCTGGTACTACGCAAACTGCTTATGAGCTATGGTATGGTAAGAAGCCAAATCTCAAATATATGCGACTTTTTGGCAGTGTGTGCTATGTGTGCAAGGACCGACAAAGTCTTTCTAAGTTTGATAGTCGAGGTGATGTTGCTCTTTTACTTGGTTATTCTTCAAATAGCAGGGCCTTCCGAGTATTTAACTACAACACTCGCAAGGTCATGGAATCCTTTAATGTTGTTGTTGACAACACCATTATAACTGACTCTTCTGTTTCTACTGGTACACAGGATTCTACAGTTCTCTCACCCTTATCAGACTCTGCAGACATGTCTCCACCTTCGTTACTGTTACCTGATAATGCTGATGATGGTGATGAACCTTCTGCTACTTCAGAGGACTTGCCCAGTAAAATCAGTAATGTACCCACACTGGATGCTGTAGTAACACCGGGGGCGGTTGAGGTGCCTCAGGATCACTCCACTGTGACTATTGAGCCTGAGGAGTTGTTTGTAAAAGCGTCAACCCGGGTTAAACAACACCAATCCATTGGGGATGTCATTGGGGACATTAATGATCAGCGTTTGACTTGTCGAAAGGCCAAGGAGACAAACTGTGTTCACTATGTTTGTTATCTTTCTTCTATTGAACCTAAACATGTTACTGATGCTCTTACTGATAATGATTGGTTAGTTGCTATGCAGGAAGAACTAGGTCTGTTTAGGTGTAGTGATGTTTGGACATTAGTTCCCAGACCTACTCACACTAATGTGGTTGGCACTAAGTGGATCTTTAAAAATAAAATGGATGAGTTTGGGCAGATTGTGCGAAACAAGGCTCGGCTGGTAGCTCAGGGCTACAGTCAAATTGAAGGTATTGATTACGGAGAGACTTTTGCTCATGTGGCTAGGTTGGAATCTGTCAGACTTCTTCTAGCTATGGCATGCCATTTAGATTTTAAACTGTACCAAATGGATGTCAAAAGTGCATTCCTCAACGGTCTTCTCAATGAAGAGGTCTATGTTGAACAACCAAAGGGGTTTGTCGATCACACCTTTCCGAATCATGTCTTCAAACTGCAAAAAACATTGTATGGTTTAAAACAGGCTCCTCGAGCATGGTATGAACGCCTGACAACCTTCTTATTAGGGAAAGGATTTGTTCGTGGTAGTGTTGATCGAACCCTTTTCATCCTGAGAAAGGAAAACGATGTTCTTCTTGCACAAGTCTATGTGGATGATATAGTGTTTGGATCCACTTGTCCCTCTCTTTCTGAATTTTTTTCTCGGTTAATGAGTTCTGAATTTGAAATGAGTTTAATGGGGGAACTAAATTTTTTCCTTGGCTTGCAGGTGAAGCAGTTTAATCATGGAGCGTTCATCTCTCAAACAAAGTATGCCAAAGAACTTGTCAAAAAGTTTGGTTTTAGTGCTTCTAGTGGTCAAGATACCCCCATGGGTGATAGGGTACGTCTTGGTAAGGATGTTATGGGTAAGTCTGTTGATATTCGTGAATATCGTAGTATGATTGGTAGTCTTTTGTATCTCACTGCTAGTCGTCCAGATATTGCTTATAGTGTTGGAGTGTGTGCAAGGTTTCAGGCTAATCCTAAGGAATCTCATCTCACTGCTGTTAAACGTATCATTCGGTATGTTGGTAGCACGCTTGATCATGGATTATGGTTTACCAGAGATACAAATAGTGTTGTGGCAGGTTATTGTGATGCTGACTGGGGTGGTAATCTTGATGATCGTCATAGTACCAGTGGTGGTTGTTTCTATGTTGGGAATAATCTTGTTTCCTGGCATAGCAAGAAACAATCGTCCGTATCCATCTCCACGTGTGAGGCTGAGTATATAGCTGCAGCTAGTGCATGTACACAACTTCTGTGGATGCGTCAGATGCTTCGGGACTATGGCATCCAACAGAAGGCGATGGACTTGTTCTGTGACAACACCAGCACCATTAGCATATCCAAAAATCCTGTTCAACACTCACGAACAAAGCATATCGACATTCGTCATCATTTCCTTCGTGAGGCGGTTGAGAAGGGTGATATAGCAATGGAATTCATTCCTACTGAACATCAGCTAGCGGACATTCTTACGAAACCTCTTGATGCAGCCCGCTTTCATTCTCTGCGCAAGTCCATTGGGGTTGTTCCTCTTCCCTAAATGTTACTGGTAGTCTCCTCTCCTCTCTCTCTTCTTCCTTGTATATTATTTTTCTCTTTCTCTGTATATATCTGGTCAAGTTTGTTTTGTCGTAATGGTCTGTGTTGGTTCTCCATATTCGGTTGAGGGAATTTGTTTTACTGATTATCGTTTTGGTTGTCGTCCTTAAATAATGTGCAATATGTTGGGGTTCTTAGTCTTTCTGCTCAAATAAGGTCATTGGGATCTCTCATGGTCACTCTCCTGGTTTACGTTGCATAATGCGTGGTTTACATGTTAGAATTTGTTATTGGTATACCCTTTCTTTGTCGTGTGGATTTTTCTCATCTTGTCACCTCCTACGAGTGGTCGATAACTCACGTAATCCCCAGCCATTTGAATGTCTTGAGAGCATAATCATTTGGCTAAGAACCCGTTGGGGCTGTGAGGGTCATGCTATGACGGATGCACTCGAGAGATGTTAGTTCTTCTGTTGCACATTATCATGGTATTGCACTTCTGGAGTGTATTCTTGCCAAAAAGATGTAGGCTACACCCTACCCTCGTGTATTAAAAAGATGGAGGTCATCAATTCCTCCCACACGGGAATGGCAGTTTTTTTTTTTTTCCCACTAAAAAACAAAAAAAAAAAAAAAGGGGTGGGGGATAGACAGGAAGATTTAAAGTAAAGGGAGGAACATAGGATGGATGGAATTTTTTTATTTTATTTTTTATTTTTCCACTGTGTTCTCCTCAGTGCTTGTAGGCATCCTTCTGTTTATTCGTTGGATACCTTATCCTTTGGTTCCTCGTGCATATTTGGTTCTGGTGCTGTAAATGGTGTTTTGATTATGTGTCATCTCAATCCCTTTGAGCATGTAGTTTGGTAACCTCTTGATATTGCTTGTTTTATTTTATTGGATGCAACTACATCGATTTTGGGGAGGCTTGTAGTGCTTCTCCCTGATCTAAGGTCTATGTGTCTTTCTTGTTCTATCCGTATCTCTGTTTGCTAATTGGCCCACTTGGTGTGTTAACCCACATTTAACTCAACCATTGTTACTAGCTATATAAACTAAGTGCTTTGGGGTTCATCAAATCCCTACATGTTCTTTTATATTATTTTTGCTAAGGTTTAGTTATTTCTCCCTGTTTTCTACTCCCTCTGTTATGGGTTCTTCTTACTGTTCACCTTCCCCCTTGTATCATCGACATTCTTCCCATCTGTCTTGTTTATCTTACATGTCATTCTCTTGGTTACAGTGGTTCTTGTTTTCCTATACCTCTCATTTGTTCACTTGTTGTGACAAAAAGGGGGAGAATTATGACTCTAAACACTAACAATCGTCTCCTTGCTGTTAGTGTATTTTTGGGTCATGTTTCAGGTATGCTACACGTATGGGGGAGTGAACGTGTTGATGTTTAGAGGTTGTACAGTTATGGGGGAGCTCAAGTATCTAAAGTTGGAGCTCCTGAAGCATGGGGGAGTAGTTCTAAATTCTTAGTTGCTTCCGTTCGGTCTCTGATGGTTAAAGCGTCTTACTCAAGCTGGATATCAAGTGTTGGTGATTTGGTATGTATTTTCTATGAGTGTTTTGTAGGCATGTTTTATAAATGCCATGGTTTGGGTTTGTAAGCACGTGTTATAAGTGCTATTAGAGTCATAGGTTTTTGTCACAAAATCAATGTCAAAGGGGGAGATTGAAACCGGCACTAGGTTGTTTGACATTTATTTTGTGACATTGGATGTCCATGGTTATCTCGCCTTGAGTTCATTGTTAGGAAAACCTCGTTGTACGCGCGTCATCCCGAGTCTTTGTCTTCGCGTCTAGTGTATCAAAAGTGTGTTTTTGGTTTAGGACGTACGTACCTAGTTAGGACGTATGTACGTCCCACAGGTCAGCAAACTTTCAATCGTGTTGAACGTACGTACCGAGTTAGGGCGTACGTACGTCAGGTTAGGCAACAGGAAAGTTTTTGTTCAGGACGTACGTATCTAGTTAGGGCGTTCGTACGTCCAAGCAGTCAGCAAGTGTTTGTCGTATGGGGACGTACGAACGGTGTTTCGACGTACGTACGTCCAATATGGATTTTGTTAAATTCCGGCCCATTTCTTGTGTACTCCAACCCTAAGTATAAATAGGGTTTCTCTTCCAAAGAATGAGTTAGTTCTTTGGCCGTCCAATTCATCTCTTGTCTTGGAGTTTTGTTTAGGTTTTGTGTTGAAGTTGTTTTGGTTATTGAACTCAATTCCTCTTCTTCCTAATTCATCAATTCCTTATCTGTCGTATATCATAGTGAATTCGGCTTCGAGTCATCTTGTGTGTTCATCAAGGAGTCGAGTGTCTTGTGCGTACATCAAGGTGCTCTGGTGAAGTCAAGGTGTTAGAGATAACCTGAAGTATCAGCTCGCAGTGAGTGCAGGTAGTTGATAGGTTTGTAAATCTCTTCCATCTAGTGAATTGTTTGTTGTCATCAGGGCAACCGTGGACGTTTCCCAAATTGGGTTTTACCACGTTAAAAAATTCCTGTGTGTTATTTACTTTCTGCATATCGTTTGAGTTGTTTGAATATTGAACTGGTAGATTAGCACTATTTGTGTTCTTTCGTATAATAATTAATATATAGATTTATCAAGATTAATTAATCTGTAGATAGATACTCATTATACACTAAGATGATTCGAAATGCATAATGAAAATGTATGACTTTAAACACTTATTCTATCTACATTAGAGTCTATCATTTCTGGAAAATCAATGATACTTCTTATCATTAAAATGTGAGGAAAGACTACAACACAATGTACAACTATTATGTCGGTGGCAAGAAAGAGTACGTTCGTCTTTCAGACCGTCACTCAATGTGTCCCCAAATAGCTATAGCAAAGTGTATATTCCACCTACTAAAAGAATTTAAAGAACTGAGAAGAAAGTAAATAAACACCGTAATATGATTCATTTCACAGATAAATCATTGCAATTACTTACCTCTAACCTTCTCTCGAAGCGCTAGATCCTTGACCTCCAGAATTACTCTAATGGATTAAAGCTTAATAAATCATATATTAACTACTACATAAAACAAAAGGCTTCATTTCTCCTTTGAAAAAGGAAGATTAGCCTAGCATAATATTACTAAACTAAAATCTATTAAATGAAATGACATAAAATAAAAACTAACTAAACTAAAAAAAAAAAAAAAAAAAAAAAGAACTTTTATTAGAATGAGTTTTGCTCTCAACTCTTGATGATCAATACAATGAATAGAGCTCCCTATTTATAGATCCACAGGGAGCCTAAAAGGAGAAAATTACAAAATATTACATAAAATTTGATTTGATCGATAATCAAATCAATTACAAAATATTTGTGGAAGAAAATGTGAAGAATAAAATCTTTGAATGATTGTGGTCAAAGATTAATGAAAAACATGTGTTGAAAATAAAATCCTTGCCACCATTGTTGTCAATTCTGTATAAAACTGTCATATATAGTGTCATTCTAGAATATGTTGGCAATCTTTCTTGGATGGCTGAGTTGCCTCAATATTCTCCATATTTTACACATGCTATAATCTTAAATATCAACCTTGAAGTGATTCCATGCTCCATCTTCTATTTAGTAGTCTCACTTCACTTATCTCCTTAATGGGCCTCTCTTGGACTTAAGCTTTGCAGATTATTTATGGGCTCATTTAGATTTAATCTACTAAGATTCATTCAAGGCTTTGACCAGTTGGATCCATGACTTTGGGCTTCACACTTGACTCTTCTCTTTTTGATCTTTTTATATCATTTTGTAGGTTTTTTCTTTGATTTATTCCTTTCTAGGTTCTTTCCTACAAAAATACAAAAATAATAGAAATTACTCTAATTCAAGTCCAAAAGTGAGTTCTAACATCATACTAATTAGGGGTAAAAACTACGTTTTTGGATACTTATCATTAGGTTGTGGAAGTGGTGGAGTTAAGGAATTGGAAATGGTGGTAGTGGGTGGTGGTAGTTAAGGATGGAGGTGGTGGTTGTTTAGAGAAGAAAGATTGAAAAAAGTTATGATCCCGATCATCGATTTTGGATAGCTAAAGATAGATTTAGTTTTTAGATGGTGGAGATTAATTCAATTAATAATGAGTGACATATTATTTTTATGATGAAGGGTATTCTTGTCAATATAAAAAAATATTGGTCAATGGCTTGGTTGACCAGTTTTAAATAAGAAAATGGGGGGGTATTCCTAATGATTTTCAAATCTAGGGGGTATCTCAAAGAGTGCAAAGTTTTTCGGGGGTATCTCTAAATCCCCCTTTTTATTTTTAATAGAAACATTTATTCATAAATTGGTTCGGGCAACAACCTCGGACGAAAGAGTTATGATCACTGCCAAGTGTACCTGTAATCCTGTATACATCGGGCAAATGTGGCGGTGGCTAAAACATATTTCTAGCTATCAACACATTTTGATGGCACAAGATTCCTTGTAACGCCCGGGATTTCGTCCTCGCTCATCCCGGTGCGTCGAGCACCATACCGCTCGCTAATTTCAATATTGTCCCCCTTTAGTCACTGCGGATATCCAGCAGTAGAGGGTTTTGGATCAGGGCCCACCCATGTGGTTTACCCCAAAAGGCCTTGACATTAGTTAGAGTATGGTTAAGCTCTATATACTTCCAATACAACTACTTCCTTGGCAATGTGGGACTAAGACCAACTCATGGGTGTTACAATCTCACCACCTTAGAAGTAGAGCCGTCCTCGGCTCTGCAGTACACTCAATACAGTCCCAAAATCTCCGACGTTCCCTGCCAAGTGAGACAAGTACCTGGCACTCCCTGGGCCTTTCCAGCGTACTTTCACTTGCAACAGGCGACCCGTCGTCGGCTTTGATACCAACTGTAACGCCCCGGGATTTCGTTCTCGCTCATCCCGGTGCGTCGAGCACCATACCGCTCGCTAATGTCAATATTATCCCCCTTTAGTCACTGCGGATATCCAGCAGTAGAGGGGTTTGGATCAGGGCCCACCTATGTGGTTTACCCCAAAAGGCCTTGACATTAGTTAGAGTATGGTTAAGCTCTATATACTACCAATACAACTACTTCTTTGGCAATGTGGGACTAACACCAACTCATGGGTGTTTTATTTTATTTTTTTAATTTTTTTTTTTATAATGATTGCAATAACTTGATTGGAGGGTTTTTTTTTTTTTAAAAAAATAAAATTTTATTGATAAGCTCAACAAATTACACAAAAGTAGAGGACTACAAACTGCGCGGCAAGTCCTTTCTGGATAGCAAACCCGATTCTCCTAAATACATATTCGTTTGAATCTGCAGTCATCACGTTGCTATCCATTATCTTCTGCACTCTCCTGAGGAGCTCAACTGCTTCTGAGCCTAGCAATCCAAATGTGTCATGAATAGACTGCATTATCTTTATCAACATGTTTTCATGAGAACTCAAACATTATTTTTAGCTACTAACTTCCTGTTGCTCAAGACAATTTACCAAGCTATCATACAGCATGGTCTCCCTAAGTCCTAACAGCATTCTCCTATGATGACTTGTGGTAAAGTGATAACATATGAAAGTGCACATCTACTATACAGGTCTGTGAGTCTTTCTCCTCATTGTAATGAGCTTATCTAGCTCTTTGACTTTACAGGTTTGCGAGTCTTTCTCATTGTAATGAGCTTATCTAGCTCATTAATGGGTGGGTCGAAAAAGAGATTTTGAAATTCTTGTTCCTTTAGAATTTCAAAGATCAAACATAATGGAAAAACGGTTGGAGATTTATGTAAGAAAATTTTTATGCCCTACATGATAATACAATCATTATAGATTAGTTATTTTTTTATGGGTGGAATGATATTAATGAAATTATGGGAAAATTCCTCTCTCACTACATATTGAATAGACACCACCCATTTGGTGCCTATTAGAAAGATTGGTTTTGAATAGACACAACTCTTCAGAAAAATGTATGCTTCGTTTCTAAATAGATTTTATGAAAAGACACATACCCTTTAGACAATAACAGGACAACTATTTAAAGCTTTGTCTTGTTCAAAGATAAAATGTCTAATAAGTATCTAATGATTATCAAATCTTAAGTGTGTATTCAAAACATAACAATATAGTAAATACTATTTCTAGAGATTGGTAAAGTCTCATTAAAGTTGTTCGTATTCTATTATAAAAGATCGAATTGTCTTCTCCAAATTTAAGCAATGAATAAAGGTATGTCCAATTTATATTTTCGCATTATGTTTATTGTTTGATTGTGAAATACAATATCCCAAAGATCATCATACATGTGGTATCAAGAACATAGTTTTAAGGGAATTGTGTTTCCATCATTATGTTTATGTGAATTTTATTTCTTTTTGTAAGTTGTGAGTTATTTCTAATATTTCTTAAAACAAGAAATTTTATTATTCATTTTTTCGCAAATTAAAATGATTTTTTTAGATGGTTGTAAAATTACTGTTGATGGAATTAATTTGTATTAATGGAGTTTTAATAACTCAATTATAATCTATTGAAGAGATGAACAGTAGCTAGATTTCTTTCATTAATGTTATGCCATGTTTTGTGGCAAAGAGAAGAGTTTTCTCTGGTTAAAAATCGCAATGTTTCAAGGAAGAAAAGTCTCTCATGTTAATGTGATTTATTCCTGTACACCCACTCACAAATTATGTTTATGAGAATTGTTTGGTTATGACCCAATGAACTTATTAATGGTATGGGCCCGTTTGCACATTATAAGTCACTGTTCAGTTTGGATTGTATCATTAAGTGTTATTGGGCCTCATAGACAGATTCCGTTTGGGTCATTGTCTTTGGGCCTGCTGGACAGATCCAGTTTGGATCCTAAAGTGATATTAGGCCTTATGGACCGATCTTAATTGGATCATCAAGAAGTCGAATTATGTTTAGTTTGAGCCCACTAACTTAAAACTCATGTATAGGACTCATTATAAGTTCGTTTTGTATGTATTTATAGTCCATTCGAAGAGAATTTAAAAGCCAACATTATGATATATTAAGCTTGGTAGACAATTATGTCTATATTAATTACTTTGATAAATACGTTATGATCATTGTGTAGTCACCAGTGACCCAATGATATTCTGGTAGAATCAAAATTATTTCAATACCCATTTTGTTGATCCTTATTGCGTAGAATGAATTTTATTATCAGGTATTATGTATTGTTATTTATCAATTGCTAGATACATCATACATAAAATAGCCTAAAGGTGGATTGTTATTTAGAGTTTCATAAGCCTAATTGCATACTTTGTGTCTATCCAAAGATAACATACTTTCTTAAGTTCATGACTTACAAGTTATCATAATGTTTTAATTTATAAGCATCATTATGTTTAGGTTAGTATATCATGCTTATTTTACCCAAAGGTGATGCATGATAGTACTTTCTGATTGTTTATCTCAAAGCATAATGAAGTGAGTATATGTTACTTGTAATTGCAGTCTTATCATCGTTGCCGTTTCATACGCAAGCTATGTTTGTTCCTATACTTATTGGCATGAATTTTATCGATTGGTCCGAAAAGGTCCAATTCAATTTAAGATTGCTTGACCTTGATCTAGTATTTCAAATTGATAAGCTTGATGTTCCCACTGCGAATAGTACTGAGACTCAAAAGACTCTCTATAATCAGTGGGAGAAATTGAATCGACTTAGCATTATGTTCATGCGTATGACTATAACGAATAATATTAAGCCTACATTACCGAAAACGGATAATGCTAAGGAATATATGAAGAACATTCAAGAAGGTTTCTTGAATGCCAACAAGTTCGTTCATTGAACACTTATGGGGAATCTTTCCACCTGTAACGCCCCAAAATCATAACACGAATCCCCATGACTCAATGTCAGATCTCGAGACATTCGAACAAACCAACCCATGATAAACATATAATAATACCAGATTCTGAATGATATTTATATATATAATTGGCTTTAAAAATACATAGCTTAATACTATATATAATAATCCAAACTGTGATCACTTCTATACAAAAGAAACTAAGTACATCTATCGCACGAACACTTATACCAATACCCTCTGTAACCTCCGCACAACCATATTTGCTGAATCCATCTATCCTCGAGCATTTGTTTAACTGAAAAGGGATTAATGATAGGGTGAGCATTTCCACTTGCTCAGTAGTGACTCACATTTCCAATATACTAACTAATCATGCATGACGATTAATCATACTAAACATTTGAAAGAATGCAAGTTTTAATAATTGAAAGTAACTTTCTACTATAAATAATAATATAATATACAAACATTCATACAATAAGTCGGGTACCTGTATCATATCAGAGTGTTGAGGGTACGACTGGTACTCGGTCCCAGGCAATATCTTAGTTCAGTTCTTACCGGTGTGAACCTGCACCGTTAGTTCCTGATTATCCGGTCGGGTGATTACCGTTTTGTGTCTCGAGAACACTAACCCTCTTCCAGGGCTCAAGTGGGCCCTCTGACCACGACGCCCCGAGGGGGGAATCACCTATCACGGTGGTCAACCGTTTCACGACTGCAGACTGCTCAGGATCCTGACGCACGCCCAGGAGTGGACTACCTCTCACTCCCCGCGTCTAACCTCCTCGAGGTAACACGTATCCCGACAACACACTAACTATCCACAGCAAATACCACTAAAACATGGCAATCCAGGAAGGTACAAGAGAAATTCCCGGAAACATCCTATAATGTTCGCCTCTAGACAGTGCCCATTCATCGTCTAAAGGTGAACACTACATATGTAATCCTAGAAAGGACTGTCATCATCTCTAGAATATGACAACAATTCCTTCTTTGTAGGAATTCACAAATCCCTTACCAAACCGCCTCGTGATATAATATATATAATATATATGGTGTCTTTTAATAATAGTTAATTTAATCTGGCATGTGTGACGAGTCCCTGAATTTATCAACCATCAAACCAGTTCCCTATTCACGGCTACCAGACACGGGCACTAGCCGAAGGGATTATACCGATCTGTAATAATATGTTCGTGTAAGCACCCAGATCATATTCCCAATTCAGGAACCTCACACCATACCAACATACAACTAGGATCCCACATCCCACATATAAAATCCATCTCCCTTTTCCCATCCTGAAAAAGAGATGCAATAAAAACCTAGATAACTTTTTCGTTTATAAAACCATTTCAATATACATATACTCCTTTAATAATTCCAATGTAAAACATGATATCTGTAACTAATTAATCACTTTAACAAAAGCTATAATCGATAAACCACGAGTAATCTAAATTATAATCAACAAAGGGTGCATAATTTGACTAGGACTAATATTTAGTATGACTAGGATGGATGTGTATGACTAGGATTTTCTAATGTGTATGACTAGACTCTCTTTTATTCTTCACTTCAATCGTGCCCTGAAGTCCTTCCACTAAACTTTTTTTTTTTTTGGTAAACTTCCTCTAAACCTTAATAAAACATCATCAAACATTCGAACCTTTCTAATCATCATCGTCAATCGATTTCATCATTTACTTCATCATCGTCTTCAATCGGCATAAGGTATGTCGTTATAAACATCTATTTCTCCTTCAATCAAACAAATTTCCTCTCATAAACCTCTATTTCTACTTCAGTCAAACTCAACAATTGCAGCCTTTCTGATCAGTTGAGCTATTCAATCATAGCTCTTATAAACCTCTCTTTCTACTATTCAATTATAGATATGATAACCCCAACCACACTTCAATTGAATGTTTCTGATGATTATGGGGAAACATAAATAACCCCAAACTTTAATTTTTTGTTTAGCATAAGAAAAAAAAAAAGGTACCAATTGAGTTTATATTCATTCAGGTGTGCTAATGCTCAATTAAATTTAAATCCAAACCTTTGTTTTTTTACTGGGATTAGAGTTTCAATCTTATTGTGTTGTAAAACAGAGAAAAATCGAAACAGATTACCAAGGATCCAGGCTTAATTTCTTGATAATTGAAAAGTTTCAATTTTTTTTTTCTGCTCTTTTGGACTAGCACTTTTAGATAAATATATCAAACTAAATTAAATTGAATTACTTTTAGATATTGTTATTCCTCAAATAATTCAGTGTTTCTATGTTTGCAGTATGTAACACTACGTACCAATCTCTGCGAAATCAAGTGGGAAATCTCTGAGGTTCAATACCAACTATTGAATCCTTATTTATATTTGAGTTCAGTATTCACAGTGGCTGCGCCCTTCTAAAATTTTATAGTTCATAGAGTTGGGCACAAAAAGTTCTAGAGGGAGTGAAACATGGTTTTTGTTTAGAGGTAAGTTTTGAATCTTTATCTCTTTTTAGAATTACAAAAATGGTTACAATTCCAGGATAAAATGTATATTTTAGGTTCTTATATTGTCAACATTCCTAGAGAGAAAAAGAATGAAAATGTAACACTGTAACTAAATCATGGCTACAATGCTACAGTACACTGAAACACAACCAACGAAAATGTTGTCAAACTTATATATAGTCAATTACAACCTTACATGTTGCCTACTGAGTTAGGTATTGCACCAATTATTCCTAACCAACACATCTATAATTTAAAAAAATCATTATCATTTCAGTGTTGTTTAATTGTCCATTCATTTATATTTTCCACGTCAGTGTTTCCAGATTGTATTTTATTAATCTTTGTAACCTTTATTTATTGACCCTCTTTCTTCAAAACACATCCATGCACATTAGAGTCTAATGAAGTTGATGTTACCTCAGTGACTTTTACAATATTATTGTTGATGGGGGAGGGGTAACTCAAATGATAATCTTATATGCAGTAGAATGTCGCAGATATAGTTGCAGACACAGAAGCAAACCAGACAGTAAACCTTTAGAAATGGTATAGCCTATGATGACTCTGTGAGGGTGTTTTAAGTTAATAGGGTGTTGCTCAATTGCAACACAAGATCCATCGTTCTTTGCAAATGGTAACTTGCATTTGTGACTGACATTCACAAATAAGATTCTTTTACAACCATTCTTTTGGTTTTTTTTTTGGTTACGTAATGTGCCTAACTAGCTAGAGCGTGTGGTTGTTAACCACAAGGTCGAAGGTTCAAACCCTTCCTCTAGCATCTTCATTTAGATGCATTCCGAGAAAAGAAAATATATTCTATAGGATCCTAGAGTAGGAGCAAGTGTGATGTGTGACTAAGGTGCAGTCCATATATGATGTCTGATTTTCATATTGTGTAGTTTAATTTTTTATTACTTTAAGTATTTTGTTGCATAACTATTTAATAATTTTAATAGGGCCTTTTGGAGGAAAGTTGTCTCACTAGGATCAATATTGGTGGATAAAGTAGCATTTTGAATCATATGAAGAACAGGATATGAACGAAATGGTTACACTTCGCTCCTTCGTAGGTGATTAAATCTTATATTGTCTTCATTGATCACATTTATAACAATCACTCTCACTGATTAAAAAACTCACTGGAATGATTTAAATATGCTTCATTTTGATTTTCGTTGTCTCCGGAGTGCACCGTATCAGTTATAGTGTGTAAATTACTATTTGAGGGGAGTTCTGCTACAAAGAAACTCGGGAATACAGTATGTGATTGAGTATGGCTTTCTCCCAGATTTAACTGTTAAGGCAGAAAGGTAATGCTTGCCCATTGATGATTGTGGACAGCCAATGCTCTAGGAAAGTTATAAAATCAGGAGACATGATGGCAGAGTAAAATATGCAATAAATAGTTCGAGGAATGTGACTTCAAATAGTATCATATTGAAGCTCAAGTGCAAGACAACATCGGACTGAAATTTAGATTGAGGTACATGTTTCCAGGAAACAGAGGACATCTGTGGATGCTTGGCAAAGCAATTGTATTCTTTGAAAAATGACAAGCAAAATGATATTTGGTACAAAGAAATAGTCTTTTAAACCAATAACTAAATCAAGACAAAATTAAGAAATAGATGTATGGTGTTAACCATAACGTGAAGCTAACTATTAAGATCAGATAAAGTGTACCCTTATTAAGAAATCAGATATTTACTCAATTTGATTTTGAACGTCTCTCAACAAAGATTATTTGTATATTAACCTCTGTCACTAATTAATGTGCATTGAGAATCTTTGTCGCTTATTTTTTTGCAATTTGTTAGTAGACCCTCTAATCCCACTCTTGATTCCAATTCTGCAGATTTAAATTTGATTCAAACTATATCAGTTGGAGTAGCAACTCCAAAACCAACCGTTGAGGTGGAGAGGAACATAACTTTTGTGTATTCTATTGCTAGACTTACAGGTATATGATCCAGTATCAAGAATTAGTTAAGAAAGAGCTTTACAAAATTTAAATTATGCAAAATAGTGTTATTTCTTGATAATTTAAATTGAAATAGTGTCACAGTTGATGTTAATAATCTTGGTTAGACTCACATATATTGAAGAACTTTTACTGAAGCATAAGTAGTGTCTACATTGAAGGAGCACACTCACACTTTTCATCAAATATGCTCTTCTCTTTCAGGTTCACTTTTTTTCAACAATTATAGCTTCTCTCAACACTTTCTCAGGTAACTTTCTATGGTCTTCCTCTCATTTTTTGTCTTTACTGTGCTTAGTGATCAACTTTCTATCAAATCATTTCAACCAACTCCGTTTTAATCAACTCCGCCAAAATGAACTAATTCTTGCATATGTTTCCCTGTTGTGGCTTGAATTATGCTTGGACTTTTCTTTTTAAGCAATTTTTAGATTTTAAAGTATTCGTCTATTTATCACAATTTACTTTACTCTTTTAGTATAATTCATCGAGATTTTATGAAAGGAATAATTTTTTCCAATTGAATCCTTAACATTTTGGTTATGTGGAATCTTATGTTTTACGGATTTTTTTTTTTCAAAAAATACCATTGGTGGAAGTCTCTTTTATTTTTTTTCTTTTGGGTCTTTTGTAAATGCACTAATTCTATCTGAAAATTTGGAAAAGAGGCATTATTGTAAGATGCACTACTTATGTAAGATGCATCACTGTAACTAGAATTCAGTTACAGCAGCAAAGATTTATGGCGGTATGGGTTTAAAAGGCTAGAGACTTATAAACTTGGCATTTATGGGGAAACTAGCTTGGAGACTTCACTCAAACCCAAATCTTTTATTAGCAAGAATAATCATGGGGCTGGAAAAGAATACCATAAAAATGAAGTTATACTTCAAGCTAAATTCAAACAAGGATAATCATGGGGCTGGAAAATAATTATAACGGGAATAGAGGCTTTGAAGGGAGGTATGCAGTGGAAAATTGGGAGTGGGAATCAAATTTCATTTTGGACAGATCCATTGGTAGCAACAAAATCACTTATTGATGATCCTACTTTACAGGGGCTTCTTATCAATAGGGATGAGAAAATTCTACAGAGTATTTGTAATAATCAGTGGGATATACATAAATCAAGAGTCCCAAGTACTGACATAGTTAATGTCATTAAAGGTATCCCATTACCTCTAACTTACACCAGTTCAAACACATTGGTCAATGGGATTAGGCTACATCAGTGGATATCGTGGATATGAGTCATTTAGGACTCCTTGAAGTTTCCATGGGGTAGCTTACGTTAAACCCATCTCTTTCTCTCTACTCTTAATGAATTTTTTTGTTAAACCTTCAAACTTTTCCTACTCTCTGTTTTCAGAATAAGGTGAACAAAATGTACCCTCATGTCAGCAAGCAAATGGTCCTAAATTAAAAATGTTGAACTATGGAGCCTGACCAATCAAAAAGTTATGTTTCACTCAACCAAACCACACTTCAGATATCTATGTTGCATGTCTAATATCTTGATAGATGGAAATATAACAATCTTACTTTGTATAGAAATAGATTGACTCAATTTGAGTATTTCTGTTATCGATTATTTGAGAGAACTACCGAATATTCTGCTTTATTCCGAGTTGGTCCTTTGTTTCAACAATTTATCGTAGATGCATGGGCGTCCTATGAACAAAATCGGTTGTATTACATAAGGACGCACCAAGATGATCTTCGTTGCGATGTATATAGTGGATTGATAGATATTGTTAACAACGGTGATAACCCAAAAGACCTTGGGAAATGATTTATTCTTCCTTCCACACATTTGGGCAATCCTAGGCATATGTACGAGATATACCAAGATTCTATGGCAATTACTAATACTATCCTTCATTTATTTGCAGGTAATTACTATGTCAGATCGTCATCTGGTACTAAAATTTTGCTTAACCATGACATTCCTGAAGTAAAAGGTTTCACAAAAGAAATGGAATATGTCGAAGATACAAATAGCGGGAACATAAGAACCATCAAACAAATATTCAACATAGTGAAAGGAGAACGAACACAGGTTAGATAATCAGATCATATCTACATAAATGTATCTTTATTACTATAAGAATATATATACACTAACAATCAAACTGATTTTATTAATTACAGATGGACGAATATTGGTTCGTTGGTAAAATAATCCATGTTTACCACAATAGAGAATGGCACTATATGGCATGTGGAAAATGCCATAAAAAAAACAGAATTCAAAAATGAGAAGCACTCTTGCAAAAATTGCAAAGATCTAAAAGCAAACGAGAAGCCATTTGAAGTGTAAGTATATATTTCTACAAAAAAATATGAAATCTACTAAAAAAAAATTCCTTCAAAAAATAAAAATTAATATTTTGATGTAGGTACAAGCTAAGCATGGATACTGAAGATGAAGATGGCGTAATGATGATAGCTGCATTTGATGATGCAATAAGAAATATTTTCGGGATCTTAGCCGATGAAATGGTTGCTATAAGTCTACAAGTAAGTTATTAGAAAATCTAATGATTAAATATTACAAATTCACAGCATTTCAATAGAAGTACTAATCAATCTTACATGCATGAAAATAGTCAAAAAATTGTAGAAAACATTTTTCAAGAATTAGTCGGAAAGGAAACATCATTTTATGTTCAAATTAACTCTTACAATTGGACAAGAAGGGAAACATCATCAATGTCAGTTATCAAGACTAAAGAAATACTAGGGATGAAGATGAAGGCAAAAGAAATGCTCAATGCTCACAAGGCATCAAAAAAAAAATTATAATTTTTTTTTTTTTTTTTACTCTTGAAGAAAATTAAATGAGTCACAATTTTATTAATCTTACTTTTATTTCTATATAGGAAAAACTACGACCAACTACACCAAAGAAGATATAAAAAGAGCAAAAGTAGTAGATGTGGATGAGGACATGGATGACCGAAAATATGAATCTAGCTACAAGAAGTTTAAGAGAATCAAAGAAGAAAAGGAGGAATGAAAGTGTCAAATTAGTACTTTTAAGTTTTCCATTATTCAAGTTTACAATTATTAGGATTTATTTTAAGGGTTATTGAATTTAAAGACCAAGTAGTCCAACAATTTATGATTATTAAATCAAGTTATATTTCAGATTAAACTATTGATTTATTTTCGTTCATATTATATACTGTGATGTCAAAAATACACTGAAAAGATTTATGCTATTATAATTAAAATTCTATCTAAAAATTCAAATTAAATTTTAGTTTATCATTCTATACTGTGCATCATTCTACTGTGCATTATTCAACATACCTGGCAATTCTGCTTTGCATTACTAGATGGAATATGATTATTTTTTTAGTAAAGTAGTTCCAGGATATGATGGAGTGTTAATTTTAAAGGACTTCTTTGGTATTATAAGGTTAATAAAATATTTGCAAATTGTATATAAATTATGTGTATAGGCAATCTGCTACTAATGATTATAGTTTATTATTGAAGTAGTTCTAAATATTTCCCACTTGATAAACAGTGCGACTGCTAGATTTCAAATCATATTAACAAGGAAATTAAATAATCTTAAGGAAATACATTTTCGCCAGCAATGGTGTCATTGAAATACACTAAATGGTATAGGTTTGGGTCTGTTTTTGTTGAGCTTGGTGCCATATGGGATGTATTGGTATTTGGTACCTCTGGAGAATGACAAAAGAATCAAAGCACTGTTGTGGGCATGGATGACCATACATGTGGACATTCTTAACGAGCTGAGTAAACACCATTTCCCTGACTTGCTGGAAAACTTTTCCAGCACATTAGGACTCAAATAACACACATTTTTTGTATGAAAAACTGGTGTTGTACATCTTATTTCAATTATATGATATTATACTCAACTAAAAATCAAGGTAAAAGGAAGGAAGGAGTGAAACCAGTTCATGTCTTCAACCCTATTTCAATTAATATGCTTCAAGAATATTTCAAACTAATGGAAGCTGAGTGGATCAGTATATGGGGTAAGAGGAGGGGAAAAAAGATATTGCAAGACAAACTTTCAGCCAATATTCAAACCAGGATATGGGCTAGACCTCAGGTTGTGCAAGACCCGTTTATGGTTTGGAGAGATTTCTTTTACTATTTTGATAGGTATGTGTGCGTCCTTCAGTATATCTGGAGTGTCGTCCTCTAGAATGGCAAACCCAAGATCAGATTCAGGGTATTGACACAACTTGCTCTCATTTAAATGCAGTGTTAGAGAAATGAGTGAACTACGCCATTGAAACGAAAAAAATAAGCCTACACTCCCTTGCAATTGAATGTGTGAAACCTTGCCAGAGTCTCTACTGTTAAGATGGTGCAAAATCCTTAATTTTATATCTAAACCTAGAATTCAATCTACTCAACTACGAGTCCTGTTGCTATTAATACAAGATAATTTTGTGAGTTCACTGTATAAATTTATTGATCTGTATTATATTGCTTGAAATCTTGACTTTTGAAAGGTAAGCTTCTGGTTATTAAAGATTATATCCAAATTTTCGTAATCCATTTTAGATTGAGAGCCTATCATGGATAAAAGAATATATATAATTCAAATATGAAGAAAACTAAAAAGGAACAAAACTAAACATAGCTCTAAAAGGAACAATTGACGCAAAGTAAATTCAAAAACCTATAATTGCCTTCAGACAAAGAAACAAAAAATCAAACTAATAAATTTAAATATAACATATTCTTAAATCCTTTAAAAAATCTCATATCCCTGCTTCTTCAACCGCAACTACTGTAGAAATTGTTCGAATACTTTAGAATATATAATTGTGGATATATTTCACAGATCTAATTGACATAATTGAATCCAGATTGATGTCAACTTCAATTGATCTTTCATTATCACTATCAATATCATCCATTCTATTGCTACCAACACCAACAACTTCTTCAGTTTCAGAAATATTAAAGTCATTCATCCCCCCCCCCCCAAAAAAAAAAAAAAAAAAAAAATTAAACAAAATCAAGAGAAACAGAATATTGTCTTCCATTGTAATAATAGTAATAAATCAAAAATAGCATACTAAAGCAATAATTATATAGGCCTCATACATTCCAAAAAAAGAATCCCTAATATTAAAAATATATATTAATTACTTCAATAAATAGATAGGTATGATGTTTACAACAGTTTTAAATTATTATATCGTATTTTTGAATTATGTGATAACAATAATATAACAAAATAAAACCATTATCTAAATTTAATCCTATAAAAATTATTAAATATGATCATCAGTTTTTAATCGAACAAACAAAATTTATTTATCTAAATTATAATTTGCTATGTAGTATACAATGAAATGACAATCGTGGCAGCGCCACGGGTATTACTAGTCTATATATACCAAACAAAACCATGCATGCATTTTTATCATCAATAATATATCAATTAATTTGTAACATTTAAAATATGACACATGAAAAGACAGTATAAAAGAAATGTAAGTCCCTACCTCTTTCTTGCTCCCGCGTCACCTCTAATCTCAAGCTTACTACTATGTCCAAAAACCTATAACGGAGGCGAAATATAATTATAATTTATATAGAAAAATTATTATATATTTTTCTATTTGTGCGCGTCTCGTGTTTCTAATTTGGTTCCAAATATAGTTGTAATTTCGAGCCATAGGCTATTATTAACTGACTTGTTTTTCTACTAAATGATTATGTGAAAACATGTTAAATGATTTATGGTTCAAAATGCCCATCAAAACCGGCCACAAATCTTTATCAATTGGTGCCTAGATTTGTGAGTGAACTCAATAAAAGAGATAGTTCCTCCAATTTAAACCCCACTGATCTGTTCATTAAAACCCCAACTGAAGCTAAGGTTACATAAATCTAATGACCCATGATGCCTTATTAGAATCAAAGTGTTATTCAAGTGTGTTATTTCTCAAAACCAAATTTCTAAGGTGATAGAAAAATAACTGCCAGACTATTTCTCCCTAGCTATTCCTGCTTTCTTTCCTTTTATCGAACTAGCTAATTACTTCGGCTCTGCATATTCCATCTAATTACTGAGTGCTAAGTTGATACTAACTTCACAAGAATTTTATGGTGGTGGATACGTTGGATTTCGTTCCTTCTTCCGAGCCTTAACTTAATCTCCCACAGGTGGTTTCACATTTAATAGAAAGACTTTGATACCAGCTGTATTTACCTTAGCAGGAGGTGTCAACCCAATCTTCATATATATCCATGCAAGGGCTCCACTTAATCTTGTGTTCATGGGAGCAACTTAATAAGTTACCTCCTATTGGTAAATTTTTACCTATACCATATGTGGATCTGTTTAAGCCCATTTGCACGTTCACTAGCTCGATACTTGTGTTAATTTATTAAACCCAATTAATTAAGATTATACTCTATATGATCATAACTATTGATTGTATGTAAGATTACTAAAATGCCCCTAAGGTGGGTACGGGTCGTTACACCACCGTACAATTTGATGGGAGTAGTACCATACATGACCATGTCTTACAAAATGATCCAACAACGTTTTCACAAGCTTTGATGTGTGTTAATTCTCATAAGTGGATTGATGTCATGAAAGAAGAGTTGGAATCAATGGTACATAATGAAGTTTGGGATCTAGTAGAATTGTCAGAGGGTCACAAAACCATTGGTTATGAATGGGTCTAGAAGACTAATTGTGACTTGAATGGTAATATTGAACGATATAAAGGTAGACTATTTGCCAAAGGTTACACTTGTAAAGATGGTATTGATTATAAGGAAATCATCTCTTATGTTTCAAAGATGGATTCACTTAGAATTATCATGGCTTTGGTGGCCCATTATAATTTGGAGTTACACCAAATGAATGTGAAAATGACATTTCTAAATGGAAGTTTATAAAATGATTTATATGGAACAACCAGAAGGATTTAAGGTTGAAGGCAAGAAACACATGGTATATAAGTTAAAGAAGTCAATTTATGGACTTAAGCAAGATACCCAACAATGGTATATAAATTTTAATGATACCATTGTTTATTTTGGTTTTGAAAGTAACATCGTTGATCGATGCATGTACCTTAAGATCAGTGGGAGTAAGTTCATATTTTTGATTTTATGTATGGGTGATGTATTGTTGGCAAGAAATGATGTTGGTTTATTAAATGAAACTAAGAATTATCTTTCAAAGAACTTTGAAATGATTGACATTGGAGAGGCATCTTCTGTGATGGAAATTGAAATATTTCGTGATAGATCACAAGGATTGTTAGGATTGTCTCAGAAAGCATATGTT
The DNA here is from genome assembly GCA_023053565.1 of Aquilegia eximia. Lineage (NCBI taxonomy): Eukaryota > Viridiplantae > Streptophyta > Magnoliopsida > Ranunculales > Ranunculaceae > Aquilegia > Aquilegia eximia. Next base: position 5,378,869 of record JALIGU010000012.1, read on the forward strand.
AATAAAGTTCTTGAACATTGGAAACCTGCAAAGAAGGTTTTTCGATATTTACAAGGAACGAAAGATTATATGCTCACATTTCGAAGATCTAAGAAGAACATTGAAGTCATTGGCTACTCTAACTCGGATTTTGCTGGATGTGTTGACACCCGTAAATCCACTTTTGGCTATTTGTTCCTTTTGGCTGGAGGACCAATATCATGGAAGAGTGTTAAGCAAAGTGTTATAGCTTCATAAATTATGGAAGGAGAATTTATAGCATGCTTTGAGGCTACAATTCAAGCATTATGGCTGCAGAATTTTATTTTGGGACTTGGAGTTGTCAACACTATTACCAGACCGCTGAAAATTTATTGTGATAATGCTGCAGTAATTTTCTTTTGTAAAGATACCAAGTATAGTAAGGGTGCTAAACACATGAAGTTTATATGTATTGTCATAAAAGAAGAAGTTCAGAAAGAACGTGTGTCCATAGAACATATAAGTACAAAACTTATGATAGCAGATCTACTAACTAAAGGACTACCTCCTAAGACCTTTTATGAACATGTGAAAAGCATGGGTCTTACTAGTAGTTTGAATTGAAAGCCATTATTATGTATTATGTTCTATTTGACTTATGAGATCTCTTTAATATAGTTATTTCTGAACCATTTTCTTGTTCCCAAAATATTGTACAATTACTGTTTTGGATGAAAGTTGAACAAGAATGTCTTATGTAAGACATTAATGTTGGACTAGAATGTTAATTTCTTGCTTATAGATCATATTGAATGATGTGTTAAGGATGTAGTATATAGAAGGAAAGTTTGTCTCTTAATTGATTTACAACCGCTATGACTTACCTTGATTAATTATTTAATTATGATATTATGATGTTTTTTATTGTCTTATCATATTGGCCAAGTGGGAGAATGTAAGAATAAGTTTATGTCCCACATGATAATACAATCATTATAGGTTAGTCATTCTTTTATGGGTGGAATGATATTAATGAAATTATGGGAAAAGTCCTCTTTCACTACATATTGAATAGACACCACCCATTTGGTGTCTATTAGAAAGATTGGTTTTGAATAGACAACTCTTTAGGAAAAGGTATGTGTATTTTCTGAATAGATTTTATGAAAAGACACACACCCTTTAGACAACAAATGTCACAATGAAAATCTGAATCGCTAACAACTTAAAACAAACGAGACTGTAGCTTTTTAAGATAACTAAAAGATAAATGTCCTAAATGACGATTCCATAACCATACAACTGCTTTTACATTCTCAACCCTGTTGACCTGATTAGCTTTTGCCCCAAAAAAATTCTTCTGTTTCTCATCAGTCTTTGTCAGATCCAGGTAGTACAATTTCCCCTTCTAACACTATAACCAAGAATCTGCCGAGTCAGAATGTCCTGAAACACACAAAAAAATGGATAGCACGTCACAATACATGCAAGTACTAGAATAATTTGAGAAACAGAAAATATTTTATAAGCTAAAGATTGAACGACACAGACAGATTCAAGAGTACGTTAGGGTATCATATAGAATAAAAAAACCTTCACCGCTAACCAAAGTTAGAGTTTCATCAGCAGTAAAGACATTTTGAGAGGAAGCTCTAAGATTTTCCACAAGGTTAGGGTCATTTGTCATATGATCAGATGTACTTTTGAATAAATGATCCATGTACTATTCGAAGTAACCTTACCATTCATACCTGATTGCACTACATTAGCGAAAACACTGTCTAGGTGTTCATTCTTGGCAGTAGCAATGGCAGTCGTGCTTATATTCTTTAGTGGTTTCTTGCTATGGCCTAATTCTCCAATCATAATAACCAATCACTTCATAACATCTCTCCTTGCTATGGCCTAATTCTCCATAGGCAATTCACTTTTTGTTTGCATATGGATTTGGTTTACCTGTAGGACGATGTGAAGGAGGACCAGAGAAGCCTTGAGAAGTAAATTGCCTTGCTCTGAATAGCCAAAACAGATGAATTCGGTAGATATAGAACACCCCATAGCCTGTTTTCTGATTGCATCTTGCGGATGTAAGCATAGCTCTGCTCCAAGGTGAATTTAGGTTCCTTGTGCAAGATCTCTCCACGCACCTGTTCATACTCTGAATCTAGTCCACTCAAAAATATATAACACGCAATTGGGACATTGTTGAACTCTCGTGGACTACAACTGCAACATTATTATTTTGAGAAGTCACCCTTTGAACAACCTCCCGGACACATGACCACCAATTCATTGTAGAAGGTAGGAACATGTCATCCATTCTGCTTTGCTTCAAAACACTCCTTGTTCAATTCAAAGATTTGGGTTTCGTCAGAGTCGTCATAAAAAGTTTTCTCCACAGTTTTCCAAATAGCTTCTGGAGTAGGAAGATGAAAATATCGGTTCATAAAAGAGTTCTCCATGAAGTCGATGAGCCAACTTTTCACCATTTCATTGTCTGTAGTCCAAGATTCATATTTTGTAGAGTTCATAAAAGGTTCATCCTTTGGCCCGGTCAAATAACCAATCATTCCTTGCATGTGCATCTGCATAAAGGGAGCCTATAAGTGTAGTTAGATTCATCCAAGGAAATAGTTTTTGGGAATGCAGAGTTGTCTTGTTGGGTGTAGTGGTGATGGATGGTTTGTGAGGATAATTGATTTTCTAGCACTGTTGTGTTTTTTGAATTTGTCTGATCTTCTTCAATCACAGATCCGGCTATTGAGGAATTCAATGTTTTTGCAAGATAAAAAGTTTTGGATTGTCAAGATTGAATTCAGGTTTGAGATTCAAGGATTGAAGATGGAATTCAGGTTTGAGATTTAAGGATTGGAGGATGGTTTGATTATAATGCATGGTTGTTGTACGCAGCGGTTTTGTAATGTTCTTTAGGATTCAAAAAATGCAAAGCAAGGTCAAACGATTGCAACTGCTTTGATACCATGTAGAAAATAATACTTCAAGTTTGTGTTATTTTATTCATCCCGAAATAGGGGTATGTATACAAGACTTAGAGGGTGTTTGGCAACAAAAAGTAAATTTATTTTTATTATAGTAGAAATAAAAAAGTAAAAAGTTAGTTTGGCAATGTACAGATTAAAAAGTTAACAAACTTAAAATGTTAGTTTGGCAACACATCCAATAATCCCTCGTCTGAGAACCGCCATTCACGCACGAAACGGAATTCCTTTTAAAGTTAAGTGACGAGCCCCCTTGTTAGGTTAGGGCGATTGTACAAGTTCGTGAAGATGGCTGGACGAGTGTAATGAGGGGTTCTTATGTAGGTAGAGTCAAACTATTACCGAGTTGTAAAGAAGCGAACCTATATCGGCTCATAATTAGGACATATAAAATAAAAGAAAGTAAAAAAAGTAAAAAATAAGTTAGGTGATGCAATTTAATATAATGAAACTTCTTTGAAATGATAACATATTACAATTCAAGTAAATGTCGTAGAGGTGCTAAGATCAAAGACGAGAGATGATTTCATTTTGTAAGATCGTAGGTGCTTAAAATAATGTAACCAGAGCAGGTGAAAAATTTCTACGATTTTTTTTGGAAGAAGATACATGGTTTTTAAACGAGATTGAGACAAGAATCGTAGAGATTTTTTGTGGAATAAGGAATCTTAGTTTTAGAAAGAAATTAGGAGAAGAATCGTAAAGATTTTTTTGTGGAAGTAGGTAACTTAGGAGAAATATGATCGTACCCAATTTTATTAGATTTTATTGTTTATAAGTAAAAAGCTAATATTTTAAGTTTTTTTAAAAAACAAACTTTTGCTGCAAAAAAGTAATTTTTTGTTATAACCCAAACATATTTTTTTATTTTTTTACTTTACACAGTTAAAAAGTTACTTTTTATGTGTTGCAAAACACCCCCTTACTCCTTAGTCTTGTCTAACAAGAAATCAATCTTTCAGAATATTACAATATATTATAGGTGATTCTAAATGTATACTTAAAATAATCCTAAATATATACCATTTCCTATAAAAGCTAAGCAAACCAACAAAACGTTTGACTTTCTTATTCTTAAAAGTTTTCCAGGTTGCTTCCAATTTCATTATTTACATTATTTACAATTTAGTTGACAATTCATGATTTCATCACAGTTGACAATCAGTATTTGGAATCAGGACTATAAATTAATCATGATTGATCTAAAATATTAATCAACTAGCTAGTGGAAGCAAACGTAGGAAAGAATTTAGAATATGATCAACTAGGTAAATATTTCATATTGATATGACACTTTCATAATTAAAGCTTGTTGGATGCAAATTCATATTTGCTTCTCTTGGTTAGTTTCTCTCAAACATTAGAAGCAAATTAACATGGAGGTTATTTCCTTTTCTATGCTCATCATCCTCCTTTTTGCTCTCTTCTTAATTTCTCTTCCCCTGTTGTTATTCCTCATTCAAAACAAATCCCATTCATCTAAAAACACCACCATGTTCCCCCATGGGAATATGGGATGGCCAATCATTGGAGAAACACTTGAATTCCTTAAACTGGGACGTAAAGGTATCCCAGAAAAATTCATAAATGATAGGATGCAAAAGTTCTCTTCCAAAGTCCTTAAAACTTCGTTATTTGGAGAGACAATGGTAGTTTTATGCGGTCCAGAGGGAAACAAGTTTTTGTTCTCCAATGAGAATACTCTGGTTAAAGGTTGGGTTCCTGGTTCAATTCGAAAAATCATTCCTTCTGCCGGGAATGTATCAACCAATGAAGGGGCGATAAAAATGCGTAAAAAACTTCAAACCAGTTTTAAACTTGAAACACTTCAAAAGTTTATTGGAAAAATGGATTTGGCAGCTAAAGAACACTTAACAACTCACTGGGATAACAAGAAAGAAGTACTCGTTTTCCCTCTAGCAAAAAACTATGGGTTTTCCCTTGTTTGCCAGTTGTTTATGAGCTTGGATGATCATGTTGAAGTGGCTAAGTTTTATGACCATTTTGCAGTTTTGTTGGCTGGGCTCATATCAATACCAATTGATCTTCTTGGAACATCACTTCATAAAGCAATCCGAGCATCAAACATCCTTGGCAAATATATTGCTGAGATAGTACGGCAAAGGAAACTTGATATTGCAGAGAGAGTAGAGTCTGTTCCTCAAGACATACTATCACATATGCTGTTAACAAGTGATGAGAATGGGCAGTTCTTGAACGATATGGAAATAGCTGATAGAATAGTTGGATTGCTTGTTGCAGGTCATGATACTGTTAGTGCCGCCATTAATTTTATTGTAAAGTATCTTGCTGAGCTTCCTCACATCTATGAAGAAGTACAAAACGGTAAGCACAAATGCTATCCTCTCTTTTTTAATTATTCCTTAACGAACTACACATAACATTTAAATTTACACAAGGGGTATTTAGGTTTTAGTCATTTTATGTATATACTATTTAGGGAATAGTCACTTAAGTTCGATTAATTAGGTTTTAATCACTTGGTTTAACTTGAGTTAAAAAAAACCCGGGTTTAACCGAAATATTCTCTTAAATGGCTAAATTACCCCTAAAAGTCATGTGCATTGCACATGATTACTTAAAATTAAAAGAAAACATAAGAACATCTTTTTTTTCAGCCACCACCACCATCCACTACCACCAGCTCTCTCTCTCTCAAACCAATCCACCGTATCACCACCACCACCTCCTTCTTTTGCACCATCGTCGACAACCACCTTCCGCTTTCTCAAACACCATCGTCCACCACCACTTTTCTATCTAATACCACCATCCACCACCACTTTTCTATCTAATACCACCATCCACCACCACTAATCTCTTTGAAATTGAAATTTCACAACAGAAATATACCCAATCTCCATATGGGTTTTGTTCAACATCAATTAGTTTTATTTTGGCAACCATTTTCTTTTCAATTTTTTATTTCACATATTTAGTTGAGTGAATAAATGAATAGAGCTTCAATTAATGATTGCTTTGATGTTTTTTTTAATTTGGGTTTAAAATGAACGATAATAGAGTAATTTAGGAGAGTATTTTGAAGATATTGAGTGTTGCTTTGAGAGAATGGTGGTGAAATAAGATAATGGTAGAGTTTATTAATCAAAGACAAATCTATGTTACTGCTAAAGTCTTGTGGTACAAGTGTTTTTTCAGTAAGGGTATTTCTGCCATTTTCAAATATTGTGTGGTTCAACTACCGGTTCGTGACCAAAACCTAATTAATCAAACTTAAGTGACTATTCCCTAAATAGTATATACATAAAGTAACTAAAACCTAAATACCCCTTTACACAACCATAAAAAGATACATGCGATCTTCTCAAGAATTTGTCATGATGGTCTTAGCTATGATCCGAGTAGATGGTCATATAATTTTTTTCCATATATATGTACTTGCAAGTAATGAGCGGTGGTCACGTATGTTCAACTCTCCAAAAAATATGATTTTCTTTGATGCTATGACCGGTCAATAGTTGTGTGGGTCGATCACCTCCCTCCCGCCGGATCTTCTAGAAACCATCAAGTAAAATATAATGGTTCCATATTCTGGCACATATCTCATCCTGCTTGTATGGTTAACTGTTCGTACTTAAAATGCAAGAAAAAAAAAAAAAAACAGAATATCAGTAGACTGCCAATTGCTTTTACGATTATCAGCAACTTCCTAGATGTAAAATATGTTGAAAAAAAAAATATGAACTAACAAACAATCAGATGATTTTATTGGAAATGACTAATGATATAAAAAAAAATGTGTGCTTGACAAAAGAACAAAGGGAGATCCTAAGGTCTAAACCAAAGGGAGAATTGTTAAACTGGGAAGACATATCAAGGATGAAGTATTCATGGAATGTTGCACGTGAAGCGATGAGACTTGCATCTCCCGCTCAAGGATTCTTTCGGGAAGCTATAACGAACTTCACATATGCAGGATTCTCGATTCAAAAAGGGTGGAAGGTAACATGAATCACAGAACTTTTTATATATACACCTTCTTCAGCTATAACATTATAGTTGTTTTCTTGCAGATATATTGGAGCACATATTCAACACATAAAGATCCAAATTACTTCCCCAATCCCGAAACTTTTGATCCTTCAAGATTTGAAGGAAATGGACCAGCTCCTTACACTTATATACCATTTGGGGGAGGTCCCCATATGTGTCCAGGGAATGTATATGCTCGACTAGTAATACTCGTATTCATGCACAATGTAGTAACAAGATTCAAATGGGAGAAAATATTTGCTGATGAGCGAATAATTATTGATCCACTCCCAAAGCCAGCAAAGGGCCTTCCAATTCGACTCCAGCCACAATGTACTTGATTTGGATTGAGAACTCAATCCATTGCTCTGTGATGGCATATACAATGTGTCTAGTTTACTGCACATACAGGTTGAAGGGGTAGCTAGTGTTATCAGTAGGTGGTTTGATCATCGATCACAATTTTTATCTTGTTGCTACAAAAATACGTCATGTATAAACTTAGTTGTCAGATCTGCTCATAAGTCATAACTATAAGTGTTTTACTATTTCCTAAACATGGGTGATTAGATTTGTATTTAGCTTTTGGTCTCAGGTTTGTTACTTAGCTTTTCTCACAACACATAATTTTTTTCATATGTCTAAAGTGCCGTTAAAAATGAAAAATAAAATAAAATACACAATGTAATCTTAAATGATTGTAGGGAGTGACACTGGCTTGTGAAGATGATAGTACACACTGTATGACAGGCGAAAGATATGTTGCTTGTATATACCCATATATTTGAGCTCACAACGACATCATATCACTTAACGAGCAATTACCACCCATTCTTTCATATCGAGCTGGGGCTTATTCCATTCGAGTTCCCAAGTAGGATACACTTGTATCATGGCTCCCCCTATAGGAACATAAACTACCATTTAAGTAAAAAAAAACGGAGATTAGGGATACACTTGTATCATGGCTCCCCCTATAGGAACATACCCTTGACTTTGATGAACCATTCAACTTTGCTTGGAACTTAACCTGCACGTCTAATACGAAACACTGTTTGTTTCCCACTTCTTGTCTTAGTCATCTTATGCTCCAATATGCAATCTTCCTTGAATGACTCCTCTCAATCACCATCATCATCTTCTTGATTAGAAAACAAATTTTTCTGCTTCTGCTTCTAGTTGGCTTTCTGCTATGAAGTAGGTGTCTTTTTTTCCTCTGAATTCTTCGGATCTATTTCCGTCATCTTTTTTTTTCCTTGTCTTCTTAGAATCTTCTAAGGACAAGAATTTTACCTAGCTTTCTGTACTGCGAACGAGTTAAGACCATAAACCACATAAAACTTTATCAGGGAATCGAACTTTGCTCTTGACACCAACTTGATGCAAATTACTAAGTAAAGATACTATTGAATGCGAAATTAAACAATAGAAGTAAATAAAGATGAACAAAATACAAGATCTCGAAGAAAACTATCTTCTTTATTGAATATTATGAAGATTACAAGAATCTCTGCCTCACAATACTCCCTAGACAAGCTAAACCCTAGCTGCCTCTCTTATATTTCTAAACACACTAAACCTTAGTGGTTTCTCTAAACAACTAAAATAAGTTGTTTCACTATGTTTTGGGTCTATGCCAAAACATCAATCTAAACAAGCTAAACACTAGCTTGTTTATCTATCTTGAAACAAGTAAGGACTACATGTTTTTTTTTTTTTATATATCTTGGTTTATGCCAAAACATATATTTATAGGCCTCAGACAACGTCTAGTTGGCCAAGGATTTTTTTTTATTTTTTTTTTCCTGAAATTCTATCTCTTGTGGAAGAAAAAAACCTATATTTTAAGGTTTTATTTTCATTGTCCAATAAGAAAAAGAACTGCTAAGTTCCCAAGTAGGATACACATGTATCACCGACATGCAATACAACTCATAGTCTAACTTGGTCTAACTCGATGACTCATATGCTCGTGTGGCGCTTATGTGGCGATTCCTATTAATGCCAACAACTACATGATCAATACTAAATATACTTCATTATTATTTGTCCGTTACAAAAATCAATGTGATTTATGTCACATGCACAATTGTAATTCCCAATATATAATGGGATTTATTTCATGTAAAAGGAGACTCAAGCTCTCTCCTGTCATCTGTACTAATCTCATATCAATAAAATAACACTCATCTCTTCTGTGGATGTAGGCACCATTGTCGAACCGCGTAAACTCATGTATTGTGTCACTTTATATATTTTTTATAATTTCCATGTCGTTCTTAGAATGTTTAATGCAATTACATTGATGATGTTGTTACTCTACTGAACCAGCGTTACAGATCCTGGTTAACTCATCCTTGGGCTTTCAATCATATATCAAGGTTGTGGGTTGTTTCTTAACTATGTTGGAAGGTTTCTTTGGGGGCAGGATCAGCAACGCGGATAGGGTTTCATAAAGATGCATAACCTGAGGAGGGTTAAAGGTCCATCTGTACAATGTATCTTGTTGTACTTTTTATACAAGGAATGAATGATATATATCTTCTGACATTAAATCAATCCACTAGCTATATGATTCAGAGTTTACACACACGGTAACGCCTGGTGGCTTAACACACTAAGGACCTTCCTTGGGATCGGGCTATCCGAGATGTTAATTGCATTCGCTGCCAATAAAACATTGTTCTTGGTGTTGAGATAATACCAATCGGCTCATTGCTTGTGCATGTTTAACCGGGAAAGGCTACTATATCAATCTCGAACATCTGCATTGTGGGTTGAGGGTTGAGGTTGCCGTTGTCGCACATGATGGTGAGGCTTTGTGTTTTTGGAACATAGTGATTTAGAGGATAGTGAAAATTGGGAAGATTTATTGATGCTCGTTGGACGTTAGGGTGATATACCCGCTCCTGAAGCCGAAATTCAAGATCAATGCGAACCTTACGTTCCTTCAATACAGAGAGTAGGAAGGTTGTAACACCCATGAGTTGGGTTAGTCCCACATCATCTATGAAGTGGTTGTATTGGTAGTATATACAGCTTAACCATACTCTAACTAATGTCAAGGCCTTTCGGGGGAAAGCCTAGATGGGTCGACCCTGATCCAACATCCTCTACTACTGGATATCCGCAGTGACTAAAGAGTGACAACATTGACATTAGCAAGCGGTATTTTGCTCGATGCTTCCATATGAGCGAGGACGAAATCCAGTGGTGTCACAATGGTCGCCCCTTCAAAGGGTTCCCCAAAGATTTCTCCGAGCCTGCATTTCTGACACAGGCTAAGAGGTTATTAAATGCTTGTTGTAAATATTCTTATTCCACATGGAATAGAAGTTTAGGAAAAAGAAAGACCTTTTCCTTGCTAACTACAAGTTGTCCAACTATTGATTAACTTGTTTAGAGACCATTAAGGTTTAGTGTGTTAGGGAATAGTGAGGCAATTAATTAGGGTTTAGTTTGTCTAGAGAGTATTGTGAAAGGCTAAGAGGTTATTAAATGCTTGTCGTAAATATTCTTATTCCACATGGAATAGAAGTTTAGGAAAAAGAAAGACCTTTTCCTTGCTAACTACAAGTTGTCCAACTATTGATTAACTTGTTTAGAGACCATTAAGGTTTAGTGTGTTAGGGAATAGTGAGGCAATTAATTAAGGTTTAGTTTGTCTAGAGAGTATTGTGAAGCAGAGATTCTTGTAATCTTCACAACACTTAATAAAAAAAGAGATTTTTAGACATACCCCCTCATTTGAAAGTCGAAATTTAAGATATCCCCATTTAAAAAAAAAACTGAGATACCTCCCATTTCAAGATGTGGTGTTATCTTAGCCGTCCATCATAAAACTAACCTACGGCTGTAAAGCTCTTCTGTCTTGAAATGGGGGTATCTCAATTTTTTTTTTAAATGGGGTATCTCAAATTTCGACTTTCAAATGGGGGGTATGTCCAAAAATCTCATAAAAAAATACTATTTCTTTGAGATCTTGTGTTCTTTATTTACTGCTATTGTTTAATTCCTCACCCAATAGTATTTTTACCTAGTAATTTATCACGTCGAGAACAAATAATAAAAAGGGTAATTTATTGCATTATGTACATATATAACTAAAATGGCATTTTTCTATTATGTAGAGACCTTGCAAATGGGGTTTCCTTTGTATGGTACTGGTAGAACCGTCAAAGGCACAGCTTTCCTTAGTGTTATTCCCAGTCGTTCACTCATGTCCATATTCTCTGGCTTTAACCCGTTTGGCAGGACCCAGTCGAAGGAGTACATGAGAGAACCTAAAGCCAATGGAAGCACAAGAGACACCAGTGGTATTGCAGGACATATTCGGCGACCCGAACCAAATGGCAAATACTCAAAGTTATGTCCCTTGTAATCAACCATGTTCATTTCCAAGAACCTCTCTGGTTTGAAGATTAATGGGTCCTTCCATGACTTACGGTCCCTCCCTATTGCCCAAACATTGACAAGTATTTGTGTCTCTTTAGGAATGTAATATCCGAACATTTTGCAAGTATCCATGGCCTTGTGAGGGACTAGAAAAGGTAGAGGTGGATGGAGCCTTAGAGTCTCCTTGATAACTGCTGTAAGATATGGAAGTGTTTTCATGTCATTCTCTGCTAGCACTCCTTGTGAGCCTCGCAACTCATCTTGGGCTTTATTCATTGCCATCGGGTTTTGGAGGAGCTCCGCCATTGCCCATTCTAATGTACTCGTGGTTGTGTCAGTTCCGGCTATAAACATCTCCTGACCATCAATAAAGCAGAATCAGTACAAATGAAAGCTGGACGCATGCACTACAAAGTCCAGTAATTGTGAGACAGAGAAAATGAGTAGATATGATGTTGAAAACTTACCATGACACTAGCATTTATAATTCTAGGAGAGAACATTGCAGGCTCCTCCACCCCGTCACCACGAAAATTTAAGAGCACATCTAGGAAATCATTTCTCTTTTCTCCAGCATCATCCTTTGATTCTTCCATTCTCCCTTTGATGAAACCTCCCACAAGATTGAATGCCTTTTCCATATGAAATTGTGACTTCCTCTTTATTCCTTGAGGATCCAGCCACCTTAACATAGGCAAGAAATCAGCTATATTTGGCTTCGCAGCCAAATCCATGATCTTACCAGCATGGTAAAAAAAATCAGCCCCTGTTGTAGAATTTGGATCCAGTAGATCCTTTGAGAACATGAAGTTTCCAATGAGATTGAAGGACATCAAATAAATGTACCTTCCAATGTCAATAGCATTATTTGTACCACCATCACTAGCCTCTTGGACATAGCGCACCATGCCACGAACACACTTTTCACGCAGCACTAGGGTTGTGTCAAGACGACTTTTAACAAAGAATTCACTAGTACACAAGCGTCTCAACATACGCCAACGTGGACCATGTTGTGCTAGTATAATGGACCCTTCAGAGGCACCCTCTTTGCCTCTCATGGCCTCGTAAATTTTTCTCCCAGCTAGCACCGTGTCATGGTTTTTGAACATTTCTCTGGCTACATCGCTTGATGATATGACGATGGTTCTCATTGTACCAAGTCTAACAGTCATGATAGATCCATGTGTCTGTGCTAATTTTGCGAAGGACACATGAGGAGCCCAGCTCAACTGGAAAATATTACCCAACACAGGTAACCCTATAGGCCCTGGTGGCAACTGACCTAACTCCTCCCTCCGATGTTGTTTCCAGTCGATGATCATTGCCCATAAGACACACAGTGCCAAGGCCATAAGCAGACCTGCCACAACCTCAAACGCCATTTTCCTATTCTGAAACTGCTATTGAAGGTTGAAGAGACTAATATAGACTGTCTGCTTTTTTCTGTCCATCTTCTAAGCAGTTGTATGACTTTTTATTTGTTATACAAAAGTTCATACTTGAAGTTTGGAATAAAGATTTTTCATGCATTCTCAACTTCTCAGGTGGGCAAATTTAAATTCATTTAATTTTAATCTATAACTAATATGCTTATTGAGATGCCAATATGGCCTTATCGAAAAGAAAAAAAAAGTCAATCAACATTCACCAACAAGCCAAGATGGCGTTATAACTTGTCGCTGTCAGAATCGCATGAAGCGTTGACATTGATAATTATGCGCCCCGAAGGAAATATAAATAAACCAATGGAAAAGAAATTAAACAAATTCCCACTGTTTAGTACATGACTTGATTACTTGAAAGTGTTGCTTTATATAAAAGAAAAAAAAAATTCATTAACTTGTTGCTTAAGTAAATGATGGATGTGCTTGTCATATGTTAGATCATCAAGTTAGCAAACCAACTGTATTATATTTCACTAATTCGACCAAAGGTGCACAGTCATCAAAAGTAGCTATTGTGGCTACCCTGTATGTGTGCCTTTTTTAGGTGTCTCCCATGCATGCTTCCTCATTAGCAGAATCAGTAAACATTACAGCACTTGAGCTGACCTGTCCGATCACTTTGTTCTTACAGTTACACCTCTCTTGTTCACATTTCCTTGGGATGATTCGCAAATTACAACAGCTACTTCAGTGCCTTCCATTCTTCCATCTTCAGTTTTCATTCTCTTGGTGCAAGCTAGAGTTCCTTTTGGTGCTTTGTTTTGACTCAACAACAAAAACCCCAACCTCTTTGTTTTTACCAACTTATTTCGACAAGTTGAGCATGTCCTGTTTACAGCTCCATTCCCAGCATAGGGCATACTTCTAGTTCTCCCCGCGTGCACTCCACGTTCAATCATAGTTGACAAACAAAGAAACTAGAGCATCCAATATAATTTATCACAATGTGCTGCATGCATGACTTAAGAAAATATTCTGACTTTGCTTGATGAAAATCACATTTGTGTACTTTATTTATATGATCCACAACATAAGTTGACAACAACATACTCTGACTTTGGGATCGATGGATAGTCCAAAACAAATTTTGTTTATTTTATACTCCTAATTTTGTGTATTTTACACGATCCATAACATACAGTTGACAATTAATTGAGTAAACGTGTTTTAAGAATTTATATTAGCCTTACGAAATTTAGTATATTTTCTACTCCTAGTGTTGCTAATTTATATTTTATTATAGCCAGACTCATATACGCCAATGTTTAGTTGTTTGGTGCTAAAATTCAATATGAGTTATAAAAAAGGTCATGAATCTGGTTAAGCTCAAAACTTTTTTGAGACTTGAGAAAAGTGAGTGACATTGTTGTGTTTGAAATTTGATCAGAAAAGTGATGTGGAAGCTTAAGATTAGTGAAGGAGAACATAATCCATGGCTTAGTACTGTAAACAATCATGTTGGAAGACAAGTTTGGGAATATGATCCCAATCTTGGAACACCAGAAGAGCATATGGAGGTGGAGAAAGCTCGAGAAAGTTTTAGGAACCATCGGCTTGAAAGGAAGTACAGTTCAGACATTCTCATGCGACTTCAGGTATGCATACGTTGTTACAACTGTTTGCATACGGTAGGTCAAGCATGACAGAGCTAAAGATAATGAACCAAAATAATCTTATTGTTTTATGCAATAGTAATTGCATTACTTAACAGAATATAAATAAATAACATTGCTTAATTGTTTTATACTAAACTCTAAAGGAATGATAAAAATAAACCTTCTAGCATGTTTATATTTACCATTTTTTTTTTTTATATTTTGCAAACATAGATGACAAAAGAACATCCACGTGGTATAGATTTACCTCAAGTCAAAGTAGAAGATACAGAAGAAGTTACTGAGGAGATGGTAACAACGATACTTAGAAGGGCTATCAGCTTTTATTCAAGTATTCAAGCAGATAGTGGGCACTGGCCAGGGGATTATGGTGGTCCTATGTTTCTCATGCCAGGTTTGGTAAGTGCTCTTGGCTAATTCAAAAGGGGATTTAGGTTCTAGTCACTAAAAGTATATACTATTTAGGGTCTATTGTTAATTAGGTTTTAGTCATGAGCCAGGCCCGGTAGAAAAAATATCCCCTAAAAACAATTGTTATAAATTTGATAAGCACTCATTTAAAATAAAGATTTTTGGACATATCCCTATTTGAAAGTGAAAATTTGAGATAGCCCCATTTGAAAAAAAAAATTGAGATACCCCATTTCAAGACAGGAGAATTTACAGCTGTAAATTAATTTTATGATAGATGGCTAAGATAACACCACATCTTGAAATCGGGTATCTCAAATTTTTTTATTTATTTTTTTTCAAATAGGGGTATCTCAAATTTTCACTTTCAAACAGGGGTATGTCTAAAAATCTCCTTAAAATATATTACACATCTCGAGTTCTTGTAGAGAAAGTCAAAAACTTCAAAAAAACTTCCTTCAAATTTCTTTCTTAATCCAATGTAGATTTTACAGAGAAGTCCTTCAAAACCCTTGTGCCTTAAGATTCAAAATGTCTTATTCAACCCATATCATCCCTTCAATCTTACCTGAATTCCGAAATAACCCGCAAAGTTCTCTACAAACACACATCTTAGTACTCAAACTTGTTTATTTTCTTTGTTTTTCCAGTATGTTTTATCACATAGGCTTGATCTTGAAACCAATGGTTCCAATTTGCAGAATATATACTACATCTCCTTCGTTTTGCTCTTTTGCTATAGAAGAAGATAAAAATTTTAAATACCCTTTTTTTTGCTACTGAATTTAGTCTAACTGTTTGTTAAAATTGAATTTATTAATTGCTCTCTTAGGGTTATGGTGAAGAATTAGAGTTTGTAAATTGGGTATATATTATCATTCCGGAATTTTAATCCCAAAGAGAAAGTGAGAGGTGGTGGTGGACAGAGTGTGTGTGTTATGATGGTGATATGGTAGTGCATGTGGTGGAGTGGTTGTGGCAAAGAAGTATTTTTTTTTTTGTCCAAAATAAATTTTATTGATAAAAATTTGAGGAATTACATAAAATTAAGGGAACAAGCATGCTACAAACTGCGGTGCAAGCTAGCAAAAACAATATTTTTTTTTGAACCTTTACTAACACATGATTTCTACGTAGATACCAACTGAGCCCAGTTGGTATTACCTTTGGGTGATGATACCAGAGGTATGGGATTCGATCCCAGGCAGTGCATCTTTGAGTTGCTAATCTCATTAAAACAGGCTTGACAAAAAAAAAACATGATTTTTACAGGGGTATTTCCAACCATAGTTTTAAATTTCGTTAAATTTCGTGAAATCTTGACGACATATGCCGATAACTACATGCCCTTTATAATTAGTAAAGATACTTTTAGTGACTAAGAACTAAATCCCCTTATTCAAATACGAAAAATCCCAAAATGGACTAATTAAGGGGGTTTTTGGCAAAGTCGTAAAAGGCTATTCATAACTTTCTACATTTAGAAAAGTAGAAGAGATTTTTGGACATACGGCACCACTTTTTAGGGGTATATTTGCATAGCGTCACCATTTTATTTTTTATTTGAGTTTAGTCACCATTCCGTCTCAGCCTCGTTAGTTGACCAAGTCAACCATTAGTATGTTGATTGAGATCGAGCTTCAATAAGTTAAAAACTTTAAAAACAACGAAATAAAAAATAACAACAACGAAGATAAAAGAGAGAAAAAAAACCCAAGTCTTTGTTGTGTGATAACAGTTAGACCAGGTCAAAGTTGAGTTAACCGTTATAATTGACGAAGCTGAGGCGAAATGGTGACGAAATACAAATAAAAAATAAAGTGGTGACACTGATCAAATTTACCCCTAAAAAGTGGTGACGAAACACAAATTTTCTCCTAGTACAAAAAAATTCATCAATTCTTTGAGAAATATGAAAACTTGACATAAAACTCAAAAATATTTTTTACTTTAATACTTTCGGAAAGTTAAGAAATGCATTTCAACACTTTTGTCAAAATATGAGCACACTGTGCTTCTTTGTAAAATTGGATTTGGGATTAAAAACAGAGATTTTGGCGTTATCCTCTCTGTCTCTAATTAAAATTCCATCACAAAAATATATACCCATCCTCTACTTTTGTGTAATTCTTTGAGCTTATCAATAAAATAATTTTTCTTTAAAAAAAAAAAAAAAAAACTAAATCCACAGCAAGATCTGAAATGCATTGTGTTAGGACTCGCAAGAGGAATTCTATCCATACTGTCCGTCCCATACCACAATTTAGTGCCTTTTTCCATATGAACTCCTTTTCCTGCACAGCTGCAAAATTTGCCTCTCTTTTTGTATTAGAAATAAGAAGCCATTCAAACTTCACTCTATAGACCTCAAATGCTCTCTTGACCTTCCAGTGAACCTTACTCTGCTTGGGTCATTGCTTCTGCAATTGCTTTGTATTATTCTTCATAACTAGTGGCATGACCTATTCCTCCAAAGTGAGCACCAAAAAACTTGATCCTATGATCTCTATCGACAACTCCCTAACCAACCTGGCCTGGATTGTCGTGTGCAACACCATCAGTGTTTGCTTTGATAGTCCATATGGGAGGGGCCAACCAATAACATTCAAAAACATTGAAACCCTAGCTTTCTGTTCTTCTCCTTCAGCTGCAACTTAGTTAGAACCTTCTTATAATAGTCAGTTGCATAGATAACCTTGGAAAATGTTCAGTGCACAAACTCCACAGCTTACTGAGGAAACAAGTTTTGGCTGAATATTCTTATAAAGCAATGCATTCCTTGCCTTCCATGGTTCAACCAGAATAGCAAGAGAACCAATCTTCAACATATCTGCCAGCATAGGAGTCTTCCCATTTTTCAATTTCATCATATTAGCAACATCATCAAGTGGCCTCCCATGACAAAACCATTCACTAATCAAGTTCCAAAGTAGAGAGACCCAATTGCTCTAGAAAAATAGGCTTCTTTCTTACACAAACAACACTGTGACACTACAGAAATCTTCATTGCTGGTAGTCTATCATCAGTATTGCCTTGTGCAATATTTTCCAAGCTAGAGTCTTAGTTCTTGGATGAAGAGTGGTGGTTCACCAGAATTTGGCCCAACCATGGGTGTTAGTCTTCTTTCTATGTTGAAGAAATAGTAAACTCACCACCATTACTGTGTGGCCAAACTCTTTGATACACATTGAGAGTATCTGACGGCTTCAGAGAAACCTAGTTGATACCAAGGTGATGAAGCAGGTTTTCCAAAGCTTGTGCGAAGTTCCACACCATTTTTGATACAGTGAATGAGTTTGAGCTGGGAGACATTCCACAAACTATTATTTGGAAGAATATACTCATTAAGAGGCTTCTCCCCAACCCAGTGATCTTGCCAGATTTTGATGCTTGCCCCATTACCAACTATCCATGTCTAATGCCTTCTAATCATATCTAGTCTCTTCCTGATGTCTGGCAAAACTGATGAAGTTTTGCTTGTAGTCCAGTCACCATTTCTGGCAGTGTACTTGCCAGTCATAAACTTTGACCAGTCTCCCTTTTCTTGATAAATGCTCCAAGCCATTTTCATTAGAGAAACCAAGTTAATATCTGCCAGCTTTCTCAGACCCATACGTCGATCAGTAGGAGTGCACACCTGATCCCAATTCACTGTGATTTTCTTTGAGCTTGTGGCATCCCCAGTCCAAATGAAGTTCTTTATCAGTCTATCCCCTTCCTTTTGCATATTTGGACTGCCATTTGTAAATGGACATGTTGTGAATTGGAACACTATTCAACACATGCTTAGCTATAGTAAAACTGTACCTTGCAAAGATAAATTTTTCCCCACCCAACTAGACACTTTCTTCCTTATTTTATCAAGTAGAGAATCAATGTGCTCTCTCTCTTGAGTCTCCTTTTAAAGAGGGGAACACCAAGATATATTTCAGGCAAATGACCTTCCTGGAAGCAAAGAATGTTTTCGATCATATCCTGAGTTTTCTAGTCCTTGCCATACTGCTCACAAACATCTTAATTGCACTTGGATTTGTTGAAGTATAACCCTGAACTATCTTGGTAACAATCCATTAGCTTGGTCAGGTTTTTGAGGCCTTTTAAGCTAGCATTACAGAACACCAGAATATCATCAGCAAAGATGAAGTGAGTTGGACTAACAAATTTTGAATTTTGCACCATTCTTTCTAAAGCTTTTTGTCTTACCAGCCATATTCAAAAGGATAAAAAAGTGTTCAAGTCCTAATTATACTTGAACAAAAGTAACCAAAACCAAAATATCCATATTTTTGAAAAAAAAAAAAAAATATCAAATGGAAGATATAACTTCCTTCCTTGCATCAAATGGATTTTTGAGAAAGATTAATTTATTTTCTACAGGTCCCATGCACATAAATTAGAATAATGAAATTTGTAAATAAAGTTAAAAAGAAAAAGAAAAAAAAAACAATTAAACAGGGTTTTCCCCCAAAGAATTTTATCTGTGTAGCCTAATTGTATGTGGGTGTGTACACCTAATCACTTTATAAACACGTGGTGTCTTATACACCCACATATAATTAGGGAGCACAGATAATTGTTTTTGGGGTTTTCCCTTATTTTGTTATGCATTGACGAAGGGGCTATTAGCTAGACATATTCTTCACCTATCGTGTAGTGTCTAAACCTCATTTAAAAAAATTGGTGGAATGAATTATTGTATTATTTTCTTGTTTTATTTCCAACATATGCAATATTATTTCCAAAATTCCATGTATATAAAATATGAATTTTTTTTATTTTATTGTTAGTTTTTGAGAAATCTAATGAAATGTACCGTTAATGTATCAGGTCATCACATTATACATTACAAGTACTCTAAATGCAGTTTTATCTTCAGAGCACCAACAAGAAATGCGACGTTATCTTTATAATCATCAGGTGAGAATAAATCCTGATAACTATATACAATCGAATTGTTTTTTGATGTATCAGATCATTCACTGAGCTACTAGATGAACAATCAGCAGATGAAAAGGATGAAGACTAGGAGATGTTCAATTGATAGGGACATGGGAAGAAAACAATGTTTACAACTTTACATCACTGAATGGAGGGGAAGTTAGACTATGAGTACTGAGTAGTTTGTTAGACAAGTAGTGTTACCTGGGTTTGGGGAAAGTGTTGTTTTGGCCTTTTGGGAGGTGTCAATTAAGAGAACAGACAGGTGCTAGTTGGGCTCAACTGGTAAAACCTTTGGGTAATGATACCAGAGGTCTGGGGTTCGAACTCCACCAGCATTACCAAGTTACTGATCTCATTAAAAACACGTTTACCACAACCATTTTTTGCGAAGGAGCATGTGGCTCAATGGTAGCACCCTCTCACAAAGTGGAGAGGTTGTGGGTTTGAAACACGTCAACAGATGAGTGTCATCCACATTAGAGTAAAAAGGATTTCAAAATGAAGAAGGGTTACGTTTAGTTTAATTTGCTAAAAGAAGTGAAAATTTGTATTCAAAAAATCTCAAATCATCTGTTGAAGCTAGCAACAACCAATGAGACTTTTGCCGAAGTCATTGCATGTCATCCATTTGTGGGCATGGAGTCCCATGTAGGTCTGTAATGTATTTCTTAACTTTCTAAGTTAAACCAAAACCTAAAGAGCTCATTAATAGGAGGACCAAAATTTAAATACTCCAATATTTTATGGATTTCAAATTAAACACAGAAAAGCAGATTCAATATCAATTAATAAATTTGATATTTTGGCTGTTATAATTCTTTAATTTATCTTAAATCTCAAAACAAGTGATTTTTTTTTTTTTTTCGCAATCTTAAATTTCATTGAAATGATGAATCTATCATGAATTCCATTCTCTTCAATTACGCTATCAATCTTATAAAGTATAGATTACTAGCAATTATTTACTCGTTGGCTGCACTTTGAGTTTAATATCTTCCTAACAATTGTCTTGGGTATTCAGTATTCAATCTATAAATTTAGATTGCATGTGTGGGTAAATACTACAAAAGGAATCTGTTGCACCTTCTGAAAAAGGGAGTTTCTTGACCCTCTTTGTTATTAGTCCAAATTTGCTCAAATCCCACTAGGGTTAACTATACCAAAGGTTTAGGTTTTATTTTGATGATGAGACGTAGACCAATAACAAAGAGTGTCTAGAAACATCTTTTTCTGAAGGTGCAACAAATTCGGACTCTACAAAAGTGCTAACAAAGAATTAAACTTATGTATTGCATGCAGAATGAAGATGGCGGTTGGGGTTTACATATTGAAGGAGATAGTACTATGTTCATAACAACCTTGACCTATGTGACTTTGAGATTGCTTGGTGAAGGAGTTGATGATGGAGAAGGGGGGGTGGAGAGAGCACGCATGTGGATTTTAAACCATGGAGGTGCCACTTGGACAACATCGTGGGGCAAAATGTGGCTTTCGGTATATATATGATCCTCTCGTTTAATTTTACCAAAATAATACTAGTGTCTGACCAAATGAAGGGTTCATCTGCATTTGTTTATTTGTTTTCAAAATTTTTTTTTTTGTCAACATTTGTCTACTTCTAGAAACACATTAAGATGCCTACAGAGCAACAAACTAGTGAACTTCTATGACAGAATCAAGGCTAGCGAAGTTATTAGCTGCCCTATTTAACTCCCCATATACATGCTTGAAGGTTCAAGTTCCTCCACATGATTTCATCGCATCATGTTCTAGACAGTTCCAAGATAGTTCAATCTTCAGAAGCAATATTTGAATAGCAAGTAAGAACTAGCTGCCATTCTTCCAACATCACCGTTTGTCTTTGTAGCGGTCTGCACCTTTGCAGTCCTGCTAGTATACCCAGTACCATGACTAGACTGATCTCCGTTTACCTTCTCCAGCAAATGCTAAGGAAACCTCACTAAGGTGTCAGCCATCGTATATATCTACTGCGACCAAGCCAATTATATTGAGTTTAACAATAGATTGGTTTCTCACTCTCGCAACATGTGGTGTGTCTTAGATTATCTCTAGTAACAGTTGAAGTTATTGCTTCACTTCTGGCAGGGACGTACCCTGTTCCTAGCAATACCCCAAGGGTTGCTATCATTTTTAAATCTTCTATATATTATCTTGCCCTCCTGCTAGATAAAATACACAGCTGAACACAGAAAGACGTTATAAACTTCATTTTTGATGTCGAGGATGTTTGTTACGGTTACAATGACATGAACTCATGACGAGGGAATTGATAAATATGTAATAGGTACTTGGAGTATTTGATTGGTCTGGCAACAATCCACTGCCTCCAGAGATATGGATGCTTCCTTATATTCTTCCTTTCCATCCAGGTCTAATATTTGTACTTCTTCTTGTTCCTTGTTCTTCTTTTGGATATGTTATAAACTTATCACATATCTAAAACTTACAACTAAATTTCTTGATCACTGCACCAGGTAGGATGTGGTGTCATTGTCGAATGATTTACTTACCAATGTCCTATCTATATGGAAAGAGATTTGTGTGTACATTTACACCAACAATTCTATCTCTGAGAAAGGAGCTCTTTACTGTTCCATACGATGAAATAGATTGGAATCAAGCTCGCAATTTATGTGCAAACGTAATGTATCTTTTATCAACATATTCTGCTTTAATAGAGAATAATAGATTAACTTTAGATATATTAATTTGTTTTTATCCAGGAAGATCTATACTACCCGCATCCAATGGTACAAGATATTCTCTGGGGAGTTCTTCATTATGCCAGTGAGCCTATTCTAAAAACATGGCCACTAAATAAGCTTAGGGAGAAGGCTTTGCGCACAACAATGCAACATATACATTTTGAAGACGAAAGTACTCGTTACATATGCATAGGACCAGTGAACAAGGTATGTCTAGGCCACTAGGCAATGGCTGGATGTCATAAGCTAAATTTTTTTTATCGTAAACTCGAGGAATTACCCAAACTAAGTGAATATGCACGCTCATAATAAAGTCTGCTCATAATTAAAGTAAAGGTAAAACGAAATTATCAGTATTTATGTGTATAAGTATTATTGGGTATGGGCTTGGGTTTTTATACAGCCTGCATATAATTAACGTAAAAGTAAAACCGGAATTATTAGCATTGGGTATGGGTTTGGGTTTTTATATGGCCTATTTATAATTAAGGTAAGAGTAAAACTGAAATTATCAGTATTAGGTATGGGCCTGGGCTTTTATACAACATGCTTATAATAATTAAGATGAGGGTAAAATCGTAATTATAAGTATTGGATATGGGCTTGGGTTTTTATACGGTATGTTTATAATAATTATGATAAGGGTAAAACCGTAATTAAATGTAGAGATATGTGTGGGTAAAACTGTAATTATATGTAGAGATAGGTATGGGTAAAACTGTAATTATATATGTAGAGATATATGTTGGTAAAACTGTAATTATAGGTAGTGATATGTGTGGGTAAAATTGTAATTATATATGTAGAGATATATGAGGGTAAAACTGTAATTATAGGTAGTGATATGTGTGGGTAAAATTGTAATTGTATATGTAGAGATATATGAGGGTAAAATTATAATTATATGTAGAGATATGTGTGGCTAAAACTGTAATTATATATATAGAGATATGTGTGTGACTGTGTGTGACACGTAGGGCTTCATGAACGCCTCGGGAAGGAGGCGCCTTATAAAGTAGTAGAGATATATATGGAAGACATTTCTATAGATTTTAATCAGGTAAAATAAAAAAAATAAAAATACACAAATGTGGAAGACACTTTGGCCGTGCTTGTTCTCCAGGAAAAAACTGGAATGGAAAACCACGTCAGCGATTTGCTGATTTTTTGTTTTTCCAGGTGCTTGGTGATTTCAGTTGATATGGGTCCCATTGTGAAAAGGTTTTTAAAATGTAAAACACGTCAGCAAAAATTGCAATTTTGATAAACCAGGAAATCTATGCAAAACAGAAAATCACGCCTCTAATTTATGGTCCCCAAAGCTTATAATCTCGCCACGTCTCTTTTTTCCTTTTTTATTGATCTGGTAATCAAGCAACAATCCTGGTTATAAATGAAAAGTTTTGAAAATTTGTTACCTTTTTTAAAATTTAAAATCTTTCCGTTCCGTTTCCCCGTAACTTCCGGGGAAACAAGCACAACCTTTGTATACTTAGTTAAGCTAAACTTAGGTAAAATAAATAAATTAAGAATATATATAAAAGAAATTATATGTTTTTAGAAGGATTGGTTTTACTATTTTGTAGTGTGCTTGGCCTTCACTTTTGTATAATTCTTCAAGTTGATCAATAAAATATATGATTTTTTTAAATAAAAAAATAAAAAAACTGGTTCAAATTTGACCCCAGCCCCTTTAATTGTTCAAAATTTTGCACTGCATATTTGAGGGTAATATATGATTTTTTTTGTTTATGATACAGTAAAAGGGTTTTAGCCATATGAAAACATATGGGGGGTTTTGGACTTTTTATTTTCTTGATTGATCTCAATTCTCAAACCAAACTTCTTGAAACCAAGTAGGCATAAACCCCTACCTTTCATTCTTGAATCACTGAAAAATTAGATTCATTTGACAATGAGAGAGCCATGGGGATGCAAAGGATACAAAGAGAGAAGAAGAGGATTTGGTGAGGTCAGAGCAAATGGTGATACTTGGGTTCAGAAGCTGAATATCTCTTTAGCTTCATTTGTAGAGGAAAAGTATGTGCCTCTTTTTAATTAAGTCATAAATATATACTCTATAATCTATATTGTTGTTTGTATATTGTTAGGTTTGTGTTTGATTATATTTGCGGGATTGGATTTTTTCTTGAAAATTTAGAAAATAAAGCATACATTGATAGGTAAGATTAGAATGATAGTAAGTAGAAGAACTGTAAGTTTAATCTAAACTTTTTGGAAAATACAAATTTACGTCGTAGTTTTAAAGCTTTTTGGAAAAATGGTTAATGGTACAATATGACATCCCTCTATTTAGGCAACCCCATGTACTAAGCGAATTACCCTTGCTGCACTGAGTCTAACACCCATTGGTTTTGATTGATTACAGTCATTGGAATCGATTTTTGCCCCAAAAATTTAGAATATTAAGCAAACATTGATAGGTACATGTAGAATAATAGTAAGAAAAGGGAAGGACGAAGAACATTATTTTAAACTTTTTGGAAGATACAAGTTTACCCCAAAGTTTTACAAGTGTTTTGGAAAATTGATAGGGGACTTTAGCTACAATCGGCCAATTACCCTTGCTGCACTCATGATAATCTTAAAAAACACACTTGGGGGTCATCCACTTTTTACAACAGTACGTGGATGCTTTACCTTGGCCTACCTTGACCTCCTTTATTAGCCATTATATCAGCTGCAAAGTTAACTTCGTGCCAGGTTGAGGTTTAAACTTCATGCTGGACTGAGTCTAACACCCATTGTCATCTTGTACACAGCTCCCATGATATCTGCTTCCTGCCAAAATAATGCACGACTTACATGGAATCAACCTTTATATAGGCTTCAGACAGCCTTTCTTCATTGCTACCTCAACCCCTGCAACTATTGCCAGACACTCTGCCCTGAAGCTTTTTGAGTTGCCAATGTTTTTTTGAAATGTCTGAAAACATTTCCACCCTATCTCTCCTCTAAGAAAAGGAGCTGTCATAAAATCCTCAACATTTGGTATTATCGGTGTTAAACTCGAACTCTTTGACTAGAGGTAGTTGGTTCAATTGGACACAATTCTCCAAGATTGAATTTTCAAACTTTATAAGCATCAGGAATTGATTGCTGCAGAGTCTGTAATATGAGTGACTTCACTTCTTATGGTGAGTATAGAGGAGTGCAAAGCTTCCAATATTATTGAAGCCACAGTTAAAGTTGGAAATTCTCTGGGCCAAGAATATAGATGTTAAACCTTAGTTTGAGGGTAATGGAACATCACTCGTTGGTTTATAACATTTCAGGGTAATGGAACATCACTCGTTGATGTATGATAAATGGAGGTCGCCTTACGAAGTTGAAAAGCCATTGTGTTAATGTTGCTTCATGAACCCTCAAGGCATTGGCCTTTATGGCATATTGACAGATATTTGTATATTTTTGACCCTTAACTATATTTTCCCGTCATTTTGGATTTTTTTATTTGTGTATTTCAAGGAGTGAGCTATTTAAGATCAACATTGAAAGATAAAATAGTGTTGGGAAGCATAGGCTTGACAGACAAAGATAATCGACAAGCAACTGGAGAGCAGACAAGCAAAGGTTGTCAGAGTAGCATTTTCAGTGGCCAAGCAACCTTTCTCCAAAGCCTTCAGTCATAAGTCGATTCACATCCCAACTTTGACCTAGTTTATTTGAAATTGTATGATAAATATCTGTGTGAGAGGTTAGACTATGTTCTCCTATGTCTTTCTTGTTGCTTTGTTTGCTCTAGGTGAGTTATATAATTAGTTTGTATACTTTTGGTTTGAATTTGATTAACTTTATATAGCTCATAATTTGTTCTCAACTGGATAGTGATTAAAAGCGTCCTTGATGTTCAGCATGATTACGTTGCTTTCATTTCCTACATTAGTTGCCTATATTGATTGGTATCCAGAAACAACCTTAAGAACTTCCAATGTAGCCATGTTTCCATTGCTGCTTTACAATAAGTTATCACGCAAAGAATTTAAATGAACTGTTGTTTTTTATGAATTGTCGAACTGATTGAAAAATTACAGGTATTAAATATGCTATGCTGCTGGGTGGAAGATCCAAACTCAGAAGCATTCAAATTGCATATTCCAAGAATATATGATTACTTGTGGGTTGCAGAAGATGGAATGAAAATGCAGGTTTGAAATTGTGTGATCCTTTCTTATTATTTTCTATAACCAGCTGTATGTATTAAAACTGTCGAATGGAAAATGCAAAAGGTAATTATGGTAGACAGCTAGAATAATTTACATTTCTTATGGAAGTAAAAATCGGCAGGAAAATGTTCTGCCATTTATATGGAAGTAAAAACATATAGCTGCACTGATACATCAGGTACACTACAGGGTTATAATGGAAGTCAAATGTGGGACACTGCTCTAGCTGTTCAAGCCATAATATCAACTAAACTCTTCCAAGAATATGGTCCAACTCTTAGAAAGGCACATGACTTTATAAAAGCTTCACAGGTTTGTTTCTTTCTTCAATTAGTGGAATTCTTTGATAGAGATCATGTTTAATAACTCAAGGTTCATATTTGTCCAAGTTTTCTTTACTGATCGGTTTTTCCCTTTGTGTTAAAGGTATTAGATGATTGCACTGGTGACTACAATTTATGGTATCGTGACATATCCAAAGGGGCATGGACTATGTCAACGGCAGATCATGGCTGGCCTGTCTCAGACTGCACTGCTGAAGGATAGGCGGTAACTGTATATTATACTAAATAAAAACAAATGATGTAAAACCAGTTTTATTAGCTAAACTCTTCCTGATATTTTGTACTTTAATTTTCCTAGGCTGCTCTTCTGTTGTCAGAGATTCACGCAGATTTTGTTGGTGAACCATTAAGTGCCTCGCGTAAATTTGATGCCGTGAATATTATACTTTCGCTCCAGGTAGCTCCATGTTTTCATTTTCATATTCTGCCATAGATATCTTTCTTATAAGTTGGAATTGAAACACTTATTGTTTTTATTTTGTCTATATAACAATGAGCTTTTCACTTTTCAAACATGGCCACTCTGGATAAATTCATTAATGGCCTGTTTGAATATTGGATTCATATATCTCTCTAGGGAGAGTTGTACCCTTGCACTACTCTCATTCTATGTTCTAGAGATCTAAGATATTTGATACTAGAGGACTCCCATCTACTGGACCCTCGGGTCTAAAGAACAAAAAACCTACTATCTAAAGAATGGAAAACATAGCTAGGGCACACCGAAGTTTTTCTTGGGAATAATTCCACTTGAATACCAAGAACATTTCTTACTCATGCAGATGCCAGCTGAGCTCAGTTGGTGATATCTCTGGGTGATGATACCAGAGGTCTGGGGTTCGATTCCTGGCAGTGCATCTTTGAGTTGCTGATCTTGTTGAAAACAGGCTTTCGAAAAACAGAAAATAAAAACAAAAAATTTCTTACTCATCATCATGATTGGCTTGCGAGTGCAGTCTTAAAGATCAATGTGATATCTTTTGTAATGCTCTCCTAAACGAAATGGACACCATCATCCAGCAAGATGTTATGGGTGCAATATACACTAGTTATTAAGAATTTATTATCGTTATATAACCATGTAGGGGTCTGCCTAACGTCAGCTTGGTTCCTGTAAAAACAAGGAGTGGGGCATGATTAGTTCTTGTTCTAACACCTACTGCATATATTCTTCTTGAAAATATTAGAATTGCATATACATAGAATCCTTTTACGACCCCTTTGATTGTCGCACCAAGATAACTTAAGCCCTGGGAGTCGCTTTCCTGCACAGAGTGTACCTATTATAGAAGTCTTCCTTTGCAATTCTCATGAGGTAACCCTTTCCTATTTATTGAGAATGAGATCACTCTGGCGACAATTATTTTGTTTTAAGTATTCCAAGATTGAAAAGTTCGAATTTCTCCCAGGAATACGCGAAACAAAGATAGAAATTTTGTTCTCCCTAATGCAACCTACAGTTGCATAGGATTTAACATATGCTGAATCACAAAGCTCTCCCCTACGTCAAACTATGAGCAGGAGTTTTTTTTAATTGAAAAATTGCAAACGGTTTTCTACTTAATTTACATAAAAATTGGTGTTACAAGTACAACTTGGGTCAAAGAAGCACATAGACACTCACAAATTATATTCCCCTGTTACAGACCACCCAAATAGCTCTTCCGCAGTGCATCCCTAAACTGTCTTCCAATTCTATTTTCTCCGTGGTTTGATCATTGGGTGGCTGAATATGGTGAGGCACGCCTTCATTTCCCTTGAGAGATGCTAAATAGTCTGCAAGCCTATTGGTCTCTCTATACTCATGTTGAAATTTAGCACTTCCATGCCTTTCCCTCCCACATTTGGAACATATCCTCTTCTTGTCAAAATGCATCTTCCTTTTTTTTCAGTATCTGTTCTGCTCTTTTTATGCAGTATCTGAGCGTGATTTGTTAGTACAACAATAATTTTCAAGAAGTGGAGTCTAAATCAAATTAACTGTTAAACCTTTCTTTTTAGTGATGCCACTCTGTATGAAAAGGTAATCAAAACGCGTGAGACCGAAAGAGATATGAACCAAAGAAATAAAAAATCTTTAAATTCGAGCTATTGAATTACTTTGTTATTACTAGCGCTTTAATATTCCATCATATGTTTTTCATTAAGAAAGAGGGCGTGCACCGGTTCTGGTTAGAGTGTGGTTGTCAACTTACACCCTTGGCCTTCACTGATTTGCTTCTCAGACTGAGTCTCATGAAAAATTTCATCACTGGGAGATCATAAAGTTTTGAATGACTTTCTGACTTACATGAGACAATTTGCTTGACTCTTAGTCTTTAAAAGCCTGGGGCAGAAAACAGTTTCCGTCTCCAGATGTTTTGGAGGGATTAACAGAAAGTCTGCAGCTTTATATTTCAATTGTCACCGTACGGGAAAAACCATCGGGTTGAGTTAGATAGATGCAACTTTCTCGTTAGTATTTGTGCATTTAATTTTTATTTATACAGTTTCTGCACTGTTGTTTACCTGTAGTATTTGTTGGATACAGAATACCAATGGAGGTTTTGCACCATATGAACTGACGAGATCCTACCGGTGGTTGGAGGTATATACATTTATTGTTTTTATATATCTTCATTTATTGTTAAAGACAACTCAAGTGGAAAGGTTTTTGTAAGGTTGATAATTCAGGTTCCAGTTAGCCTTAATCCCCCCCAACCTTTTCAAAAAATAATTAAGTTTTTTTTTTTATCTTGTCGATGACGACGTAGGAGCACAATGAAACCGGCACGAAGTGGTTTGACATCAATTTTGTGACAAAGTGTCTTTGGTTATCTCGCCTTGAATTCATTGTTAGGAAAACCAAGATGTACGCATGGTCGTCTCGTGTCCTTGTGTCTCTTAGGTCTGTCTAGGGAAAGTTATTAGGGTCTGGACGTACGTACCGAGTTAGGACGTACGTACGTTCACTGAAGCAGCAAACTTCTTTTGGTCAGGACGTACGTACTCGGTTAGGACGTTCGTACGTCCAGGTAGTCAGCAGACGTGTTTTCGTATGGAGACGTACGTACCGGTTTAGAGCGTTCGTACGTCATGTTAGGCAGCAGGCTTACTTTTGTGTGGCGATGTTCGAACGTCATATCGACGTACGAACGTCCAAAGTCGGTTTGCACAGTTTCGGCCCATTTTCCTAGGTTTTCAACCCTAAGTATAAATAGGGTTTCTCTTCTACAGAACAAGATAGTTCTTTGGCCGTCCATCCTTCTCCTTGTTCATGTGTTTTGGTTAGGTTTGTGATGGTGAATTTGTTTGTGGCTATTGAACTCAATTCCCTTTCTTCCCCCTTTTCTCAATTCATATCTGTGTGATCTTCAAGAGTTATTGTGAATTCGGCTTCGAGTCTTCTTGTGTGTTCATCAAGAAGTCGAGTGTCTTGTGCGTACATCAAGGTGCTCTGGTGAAGTCAAGGTGTTAGAGATAACCAGGAGTATCAACTCGCAGTGAGTGCAGGTAGTTGATAGGTTTGTACATCTCTTTTCATCTAGTGGATTATTTTGTTGTCGCGAGGACAACCGTGGACGTTTCCCAGTTTGGGTTTTACCACGTTAAAAACTTCTGTGTGTTATTTACTTTCAGCGTATTGTTTGTTTGCTTGTTTGAATTCACATTTGTTATACTAGCACTATTTGTAGTTTATCAATTGGTATCAGTCGCTGGGGGCTGGTTAAGGAGCGTAAAGGCTCACGCTAACGATCAATAGTGCTTTATGGACTCTCACAAGTCTGCTACTTCAAGTCTTCCTCCACAATTCAGTGGAAAGGACTTTGGTCATTGGAAAGTACGTATGCGAGCTTATCTCCAAGCATTAGGAGAAGAAGTCTGGCTTTCTGTTGTCACAGGGTGGAAAGAACCTCTGACTACTACAGGTACTGATGATACTGCTGTTACATCACTGACGCCACGTGAAAAGTGGACGCCTGAACAGAAGTTGTTGGCAAATTATAACAACAAGGCACTCAATGCTATTTTCATGGCATTAAATGCTAGTGAGTTTCGTAGGGTACAGGGCTGTGAAGAGGCTAAAGATGCATGGAACAGGCTTATCTGTACACATGAAGGTGACGAAACAGTCAAAGAAAGTAAGCTGGAACTGTTAACATCTCAGTTTGAGAATCTACGGATGGATAATTCTGAGACTTTTGATGATTTCTTTATTCGTCTCCAAGACATCATCAACTGCAGTGCGGCTATTGGTCATGCATATACTGACACACAGGTGGTCCGTAAGATATTGCGTGCTTTGCCTCCTCGGTTTCATTCACGAAAGGATGCCATCACTGAAAGTAATGTGATTAAGAACATGTCCATCGAGACACTTGCTGGCAAACTAAGGACATGTGAGATGGAACAGGCTTTGGAAGAACCCTTGAAGAACAAATCTGTAGCATTCAAAGCTACATCGTCTAAAGAACCTTCCACAGGACCTTCTGATGATGAAGAACAGGATGTGGATGATAACTATGCGTTCCTGTCACGTAGCTTTCAGAAGATTCTAAAATATCAACAGAATCGAGATCCTCGAAAGCGATTTCCTGATTCCTCAAATGCTCCTAGAAGTCGTGGTTTTGAGCGGTTCTCTGTGGATGGGAGAAGAGCTCGAGTTGATCGTAAAGATGTCCAATGTTACAAGTGTCGTGATTATGGACACTTTGCAAATGAATGTGATAAGAAGGTCGATCGCAAACCTGGTGATAATTCCAAAGCGAATCTCACAGTAACATGGGATGATTCAGATGATGATGATGATGGGAATCTCTCAAATGTTGTCTCAAATTATGTGATCTTCAGTGCATCCCTGGATGAACATCCAGGAGGTATTGTATCCTCTTCTACTGATATTAATGTTTCTGATTCTGGTGTTCATGCTACTACTAGTGAATTATGTGACATGTATAAGTTTTCTATGCAACAAGTAAAGTTGCTTGAAAAAACTAACACCGTCTTGCAGGATCAGGTAGAGAGCCTTGGACAGGATATATGCAACCTTACAGGTGATTCCAACATGTTGAAGGAAGAATTTGTGAAGGAAAAGGAGGATTTCCAAGTGCGTATTGTCACTCTGGAAAAACTGAACAATGATCTTGAAACACGGTATCGATCCCTTGTACTGGAGCATGAGAGAGTAAAGGCTGAGTTGTTTGCTGCTAACAAACAATTGGTTGGGTTTGGTAAAGCAAGTGCTAATCTAAACTCTCTGTTGGGAATCGGTAAATCCCATTCAGATAAATCTGGTTTAGGTTATGACACCTCTGTTCCCCTTGCTACTGCTAGCACTTCCCGCACTACCTTTGTGCGACCAACAAGTGTCGTTATTCCTGCTCCTGTGCAGGTGCCTAGTGTGGTATCACCACCCAAGGTTACTCATGTGAAGCAAGTTCGGAAAAAGAACTCTAGACACAAAGGCTTTAAATGTCTAACATGTGGTCGCATGGGTCACACTTCTGCCTTTTGTTGGAATAATTTGTATCCTGCTCATCATCCTTCTTTTGCAGGTAACTCATATTGGAACAAGTCTTCCACCTTCTCCATGCAGGCTCCATACATGTGGAATGGCTATGCTCCGTGGGGTTTACCCAGAACTTCTCCTTATGGAAATCGTCCTCAAGCAACACCCATGCCTACTCCACCACCACATTTCTGGGATAGGAGTATGGATGCATCCAGGAAAATGGTGTCTCACATGGCTCGCTTGGTTGAACCATTGGCTTCATCATGGTATCTTGACAGCGGTTGTTCGCGTCATATGACAGGTGATAAGACTCTGATTGATAACCTGACTCTTGGATATGGAGGTAAGGTTAGGTTTGGTAATGGTAAATTGCTTCCGGTTGAAGGTAAAGGTAACTTTTCTGAGGTTGAATCGCTCAATAGTCATGAGCTTCTTTTTGTTAAGGGTCTTAGGTCAAATCTATTGAGTATTAGTCAGTTATGTGATGCTAAATTTAAGGTTGTGTTTGAGGATAATAGGTGTGATGTTTTTGATTCCAATAATATCTTGGTGTTATCTGGTAGTCGCTCATCTGATAACTGCTTCATTGTTACTACACCTCTTCTGCATTCATATGTCTAATGTGTTCATTAGAACTGTCTGTGTTCAGGATGTTTAGGGTTGGTCTTTTATTGTTGTTATTGGTATTGCGAACATACTACATTCTCTATTGTGTGGATTTCATTTTACAAATGTTTCTAGTTTGGCGTTCTCAACTATCTTTGTGTCATGCATAGGTGTAGGGTTACATTATACTCTCTTCGTATTGGTAGTTTCTTGCATGATGCATTTCATTGTGGTGGGCTTGACATTTTCAATACATGTTTAACTCCAGTCTTTCATGGGTGATTTTTTCATGATCGTTGTTTTTTTTTTCCCACCTCTTGTAAGTGGTCAATGACTCACAAAATCCCCAGCCATTTGAATGTCTTGAGAGCATACTCATTTGGCTAAGAACCCGTTGGGGCTGTGAGGGTCATGCTCTGACGGTTGCACTCAAGAGATGTTAGTTCTTGTGTTGCACGTTATCATGGTATTGCACTTCTTGAGTGTGTTTTGCCGAAAAGATGTAGGCTACACCCTACCCTCGTGTTCTGGTAAAAGATGGAGATATTTCATACTCCCACACGGGAATGGCATCTGGTTCAATGGTTTACAAAATAAACAATAAAAAAAAAAAAAAAAAAAAAAATGAATGACTAGCGGCTTTCGCATTTGTCTAGTTGAAGGACAAAAAGAAAAACAATAGTGTGTGTTTTTGGTGAGTTGCAAGTGCCCTTCAATATTCTCTATGATCATGCCCTTAGTTTGTTTTTCGGAGGTTGGTATTGGTCTCTCCGGTTCTTCTACATACTTGCATCATTCTAGTAACTACCATGTCATGGTGTATGATGTCGTTCTTTGCTTTTGCATTCTCTTGTGGTTGAGGATTGTTTAAACTATATTCGGGTGTAAATGGAATTCGTATGATAAGTAGAAGTATTTTATTGTGATGTCTCTCAATATCTGCTTTTCGGGTTATGTGGTTTATTTTTTTATAAAAAAAAAAAAAAAAAAAAAATATATAGGGGGTCGTACGAACGCTTTCATGACGTCCGAACGTTGAGGTGGGCAGATCTATTTCCAACGTACGAACGTTATTAGAACGTACGAACGTAGGGTCTGACAGACGTTTTTTTTTGGGTCCCGACGTACGAACGTCTTTAGGACGGACGTACGAACGTCCCTGATGCAGTCCGGCCCATTTACTGTTTAAATTCAAGTTTTGTTTTAAACAATAGGCCAACTGTTATATAAATCGTGTTCCCCCCTTTTTTTGGTACACTACAAGCTGTTCGTTTTTGGTAGTTTCTCCTCATTGTCTTAGGTGATTCTCTTCTCTCTCGTCTTGTTTGCAATTTGTTCATCTTCTCTTCTCCTTGTTTTGGTTCGGTGTGTTGTTCGGGATTTTTGTTCGTCTTTCTCACTCACAATCACTTGTAAGTTTTCTTTTGTTCCTTCTTCTCTTCTCTATTGTCTTGTTCTTGTTGATGATTTGGGTTTGCTTTATCATATTTTGTTAGTTAAGGTTGTATGCTTGTTTGTTGCCTTCATGGGACTTGGTGTTTCTATACTCGCTCTTGCCGCCAGTTTGGTTGGTAATGACCTTGGGAGGTGGTTTGTTCTTGGTCTCTATTGTTTCTTAATGTTTTGTCTTGTGTTTGGATGCTTGCCATTGCTACATTGTTGTCAATAGCATATATCACGTTTCTGCACATCAAGTGTTTGTTGAAATGCCTCAATGACTTTTTATTGGTTTTTCTGTCAATTCTCTTACATTTTTGTTTTGTGCTTGTGTAGGAAATGGCTTCAAAGCGTGCACGCACCTCCACGGCATCCACATCTAAGGGTGCATCTTCTTCTCGTGCTCCGAGAGGTCGTGGTTCCACTCCGGGTTTGTCTCATCCACCATCCCTTGGCGCTCATCCTCGAGCCAAGGCCATTGTTCCCGAGCGGTTCTTCGATTTGGGAGACATTGCTGCCACCCCTCTAGGGGCGTCTCAACTTGGCAATATCGCATTGTTCTTTGAGACTCGGAATTGGCTAAGGGTGGCTCAACCAATCACCAAGTACTCGGTTGAGCATACGATAGCTTTCTATGAGACAAAGACACCCTCGCAAAATCGATCGAGTTTTTCGGTCTTGATTGAAGGTCGGCGATACACCATTTCTCCTAAGGTGATACGCGAGGCGTTGGGTATTGATGGTGACTTTATTCCTGAGGGTGCTGTCTCTGTTAGATGGCCCGTTCCGGAGACAATTCAAATTGACTTTGTCAATCAAGTTCAGCAGATGTTTATTGATGGTGTCACGGAAAGGTATCATGCCAAGCACTACAGCGCCATCCTCCTGCACATGGTTGCTCACTCCAACATCTACCCCACCAGGGGCAACAAGATAATTATGACCGACGACATGGTCAAATTGGTGGTTTGTATGTCGGTGCACCATATTCATCTCTCTGAGGTCATCTACAATCGGATGCTTCAAATTGATGCAGCTAGGGGTACTCTTCCTTTCCCTAGTTTTATTATGACAATTCTCAGGCACTTGGGTTTTCAGGGACAGTATTTGGGGGTGAGCCCTCCAAAGTTTGTTGGCCACGACTGGGTCAATGCTATTAAAAAGGGCTGTCAGTCTCGTAAGTTGGCTTTCGAGTCCGTGGGTGCGCGTCTGACGCACCACCTCATTTGGGGAGGCAGGGCACTTGTGCGTCATGATGATTTCGATCGGGCCTTGACCACTGGACGCCCCATCTCTGTTTCTGCTAGGGGAAATCGGGCTGTTGCAGCTATTGATGCTCGGGTTTCCTCTCTCCGCCGTCATCAGGACCATATGGATGCTCGGTTGGATCGTTTCGGGGCCATTCTCTCTCGTCATGATGTCATGATCAGTGATATTTATGCGATGAATGTTGCTCAGATGCGGCATCTACAGCTGGACTTCACTCCCACAGACTTGCCTCCGTTTCCGGAAGAGGTGCCTCCAGTTCAAGGTGCGAGTGATGGTGATGACTCAGAGAGTGAGGACGAGGGTGATGGTGAACCGAGTGATGATGCCTCGGACTCCGAGTAGTGGTTTTTCTGGTTTACTCTCCACATTTTTGTACTTAAATATTTTTTTGCTATATCGGTTTGTTTCTATTTTTTTTGTACTGTACATATTCTTGGATATTGCTATTTTCATATTAGTTCAAGTTGGTTTCCTTGTTTTGCAGTAAATTTTTCTGAGGTAATGGACCTTTCTTTTTGGGTCCATGTTATGTTTACTCCTATTTTTCTTATAAATAGGGAGTCTTCTTCTCTTTCGATCATATTGTGTCTTCTTACCTCTTGCTATTCTCTCTTTGTTCTTCAGAATTCTCTATGGCAGAATATGAACTTCATGGAATTTTTGTTCCGACTGTTGGTTATGTGTCGTTCATGGTAATGGAGTACAAGAACAATGCTAAGGTTTGTCGTTTGTGTCGCGTTCCCCATGGTTATGACTATATACATCGTCCTTTTCTTAATCCTTGTTTGGTTCGTGTCAATCATTGGGAGAGATTACCGGGACATCTTCAAAATCACATCTTGGAGTTAGTTGGTTATCCGAAGGTTCCAGGTCTTGCTGCTCCACTTACCGACTGTGGCTTGGACAGCAGAATTGAGGAGTTGTTTTGTACGAGTGAATGGTTGGAGGATTATGATGATCATGTGATTGCTCGGTGGAATAGGCCTTCGGCTCGTGCGGAAGCTTACTTCTCCAAGCTTCCTTTAGGTCATTGGGAACGGGTTTTTCGAATTCGTTAACTCAAGCCTTATGTTTTTGTCGTTTTTGTTTTTCTTCTGTTTATGGATTTCTCTGTTTGGTTATTAGTTGACTTTCTGAACTTTTGATAGTTGGATTAGTTTTTATATTTTTATCTGTCTTGTATTCTTTGTTTGGTTTTGATTTCTTTTTCTTGGTTATTGGTTTATTATTGTTCTTTTCCTTTGATGGTTGGTTATTTTGTTCACTTGTTGTGACAAAAAGGGGGAGATATATTTATGACTCTAATTACTAACAATCGTCTTCCTGTTGTTAGGTTATTTTTGGGTCATGTTTCAGGTATGCTACACGTATGGGGGAGTTGCTCATGAAGGTTGGAGCTCATGAAGTATGGGGGAGTTGCTCAAGGAACTTCTGTTGAATCTTTGATTGCTTCCGTTCGATCTCTGATGGTTAAAGCATCTTCCTAAACCTGGATAACAAGAATTGGTGACTTGTTATGTGTTTTTATTTCGAGAGTTTTTGTAGGCATGCTTTATAAATGCCATGGTTTGGGATTGTAAGCACGTTTTATAAGTGCCATTAGAGTCATAGGTTTTTGTCACAAAATCAATGTCAAAGGGGGAGATTGAAACCGGCACGAAGTGGTTTGACATCAATTTTGTGACAAAGTGTCTTTGGTTATCTCGCCTTGAATTCATTGTTAGGAAAACCAAGATGTACGCATGGTCGTCTCGTGTCCTTGTGTCTCTTAGGTCTGTCTAGGGAAAGTTATTAGGGTCTGGACGTACGTACCGAGTTAGGACGTACGTACGTTCACTGAAGCAGCAAACTTCTTTTGGTCAGGACGTACGTACTCGGTTAGGACGTTCGTACGTCCAGGTAGTCAGCAGACGTGTTTTCGTATGGAGACGTACGTACCGGTTTAGAGCGTTCGTACGTCATGTTAGGCAGCAGGCTTACTTTTGTGTGGCGACGTTCGAACGTCATATCGACGTACGAACGTCCAAAGTCGGTTTGCACAGTTTCGGCCCATTTTCCTAGGTTTTCAACCCTAAGTATAAATAGGGTTTCTCTTCTACAGAACAAGATAGTTCTTTGGCCGTCCATCCTTCTCCTTGTTCATGTGTTTTGGTTAGGTTTGTGATGGTGAATTTGTTTGTGGCTATTGAACTCAATTCCCTTTCTTCCCCCTTTTCTCAATTCATATCTGTGTGATCTTCAAGAGTTATTGTGAATTCGGCTTCGAGTCTTCTTGTGTGTTCATCAAGAAGTCGAGTGTCTTGTGCGTACATCAAGGTGCTCTGGTGAAGTCAAGGTGTTAGAGATAACCAGGAGTATCAACTCGCAGTGAGTGCAGGTAGTTGATAGGTTTGTACATCTCTTTTCATCTAGTGGATTATTTTGTTGTCGCGAGGACAACCGTGGACGTTTCCCAGTTTGGGTTTTACCACGTTAAAAACTTCTGTGTGTTATTTACTTTCAGCGTATTGTTTGTTTGCTTGTTTGAATTCACATTTGTTATACTAGCACTATTTGTAGTTTATCACACAACACCGTAATTTTCTAGGTTTTTCATCATGCCTCATAATGTTCTATGTTTTCATCATGCCTCATATTGAACTCCAAAAGTAGGTTTTCCAATTGTGCTTATGTTTAACTATTTTGCTATAACATCGTATGTTTATTAACAGATATATGTGATCTAATTGCATTGAATTGGTTGGAGACTTATAGAATGCCATCGATATATTCTCAAAGTTGGAAAACTTGTGGATGGCATATGGATAATCATTGCAAAATGTATAGTGTTTTTTTTTTTTTATCTCTTTTGTGTTTTGCATTGGCTAAAGTTATTAACTGGTATGTGTCTTCCAAATCCCTTCTTGATTCCTGCAAAAAAAAGGTTATTCAATATATAACTTTGAAATATATTTAGCAGATAAAATTTGGAAAATACCATGCCATTGATTCACAAGATCTTCTAATGTGTTTCTAACATTCAGACTATATATGTTAGCACCATATTTGATTCATCTCAATGAGTTAATCTATCTTTCTCTATAAAAAAAAATATCCCTTAAGCAAATGCTACCACTATTCCCTTGTTAAGTTGTTTCTATTTCCATCCTCGGGAGCATAATCCTTTCTTCTTGTTTTCCATTTTCATATCAGTTAATCAACCCTGCTGAAACTTTTGGTGACATTGTCATCGATTATCCGTAAGAACTACGCCTTTGAGTATCAATTCTTTTCTATTTTTCTTATATATAATGCTAACTTTGAACAGTTATGCAGGTATGTGGAATGTACATCTTCTGTTATACAAGCATTGACATATTTCAGGAAATTATATCCTGCTCATCGAAGTGAAGAGATAGAAAATTCTATTATAAGATCTGTTGAATTTATAAAGAACATACAAGCTCTGGATGGTTCTTGGTTTGTATTCTGTCCTATTCATTTTGTGTGTGTTCTTTAATATCTTAAGTACTTAAATGCTTCCACTGGCTGCTCATTACTTTTGTTGTCGGTGTATGAAATTGATGTTTACTTCAGAGTCATTAATATATTTAAATTTTGACTGAGGTTGAGCCTTCCAACCATTAACTATATATTGACTCCTTCATAGGTATGGCTCTTGGGGAATATGTTATACGTATGGAATATGGTTTGGAATAAAGGGTTTGGTGGCTGCTGGAGAAACATATAAAAATAGTGCTAGCATTCAGAAAGCTTGCGAATTTCTTCTGTCCAAAGAGCTGGCTTCAGGAGGATGGGGCGAGAGTTACCTTTCTTCTCAGAATAAGGTTCATTTCTCTACAAATATGCATAGTGGTTTAAATATGATCATGTATAAGTGTTGGTGGAGCTTTTTTTCCATTACATTCCAAAGCTCGATCTATTGAACACTTCTTTTTTATCTAATCACTAAATTATTTTCTTTTTATTGACTTTGATGGTGTTGGTTTGTAAGTGTGTAAGTATAATTAAGCTATTCTTTAAATCAAATAAAGGCCATCATATCATGTTCGGTGTTGCTTACCCAGATTAACATATAACAGGTTCTAGAGTTAAATTGTTCAACTTTAAATTAGAAACTCCCCGGCAACATCTTATCAATATCATTCAAACGTCTATCGCAAAATGAATATACTGAAGAAGTACTATCATACATTAAACTATTTGTTGTGTGACCAATCCTTTTGATCTATACAGGTTTACACCAATCTCAAGGGTAATAGACCGCACGTCGTGAACACCGGATGGGCTATGTTGGCTCTGATTGAAGCTGGGCAGGTGAATATGCCGAGCTCGTATCTTTTGTTTATGGTTCTATAAATAATTGTTTGGATTTCTCTTCATTCTGGAGACAAAAAACAGTTAATTAGCTCAAGTAATCTTCAAACCTGTTATCTTAAGGGAATTTCCCTGATATATCCTTGTTTAGGAATGTTGTTTTTAGTCTTTTACAATCCAAGCTGTGGAGCATTTTAATATTTTTGGATTATAATGCCTATATGTTGGTTTCGAACATTGTTTTTTGTCTCAAAACTCAATGTTCATCAAAAAGGTCTGGATAGTATGTATGAAGTTGCATGGAGTTGAGTACTTGAGTAGCACAGCCATCAATATGCTCTTGGTAAAGCTCTTAGCATATCTAATAGCATGTCAGTGAGTCAGTCAAATGCTTGCATGTTTTAATCATCCGAACCGTTTCTTTACATCATATAGGGTGGTTTCTGCCAGACATTCTATATGATATATCTATGTTGGTTTTAAAATTCGAAACTTGAGTACTGCATTTGGGTATGCACAAGGATTGTTCAGAACTTGTAATATTTGTACCCCTCATTCTTATACAAGTATATTACAATGCGAAAGACAGATTTCTCAACTTACCATAATTTACCTTAAACAGGCCCAAAGAGACCCAAAACCATTACATCGCGCAGCAAGGGTGTTGATAAACTCCCAGATGGAGAATGGTGATTTTCCACAAGAGGTAGCTCTTCACTCTCCGATTAAACATTGTTATTTTTCCTATATTTACTATACATTTGACACAGTTTCCTTTCACTTGCTCTACCTTTAGTCCTTTAGTCAGAAGAGAGATTACATATTTGTGTGCAATCTACATGATGGCAATTTTTGGAACAAAATAATTTTCCACTTCCCCTGCATTTCTGGAATTCAACTAACACTCTTAGGGCCAATTGATGTCTGAAACCTAAAATAGCTATCAATCTACACCTGTTAAAAGCACAATTAGTTGAGGGAGCAAAACATTATTGGTCTGGACACAAGTGATGCTCCTAGGCCTCTTAAAATTGGTGAAACTAATTGTGCAACAAAAAACACCAAAACTTTTTTACCTTTTTCCTTTTAATAAAAATCACCTTCTAGCGAAAAAAAAGAAGAAAGTGAGCTGAATAATAAATGTTTTGGTCAAGTGTGAACAAGGTGTTGCGACTTGCGACTCCAGGGGATATGCCAGGCTCTTTTGCAAGTATCATTGAA
Organism: Aquilegia eximia; assembly: GCA_023053565.1. Taxonomy (NCBI): domain Eukaryota; kingdom Viridiplantae; phylum Streptophyta; class Magnoliopsida; order Ranunculales; family Ranunculaceae; genus Aquilegia; species Aquilegia eximia. The sequence continues at coordinate 5,420,253 of JALIGU010000012.1, forward strand.
GTATGGTGTTGGGTTTAAGCATTGTTAAATAGAATAGAGAGGATTTGATTTGGATCTCTTAATCCCCAGAGAAGGGGTGTCAGGTGTGGTAGAACTACCTTTAGGTTAAAAAATAACAGCTTCACATACAGGGGATGAATTACATCACCAGTATTGTAAATGAAGTTCCAGGTATATAAAAATACCTGAGTGCAGTCTACAATGGTAGTAGGATGATTGTTTAAGTTTATAGGTAGCATGAATGAAATGTTGAAAATAATTGGCACTGCTGCCTACAATGCCTATAAACTAGAAGTTGTAATCCCGAAGCAGTAGGATGATTGTTTAAGTTTATAGGTTCAACACTGTTGAGCTGGAGGGTGGGTGTTAGATAGTTTCACTTCGCCCGAATACTTGAGTTTTGCTGGTTCGTATACTTCTGGGCACTCTCTCCTTGATAAGCTGGTTTTGATAGGATGCAGAGTATATATTTCGGCTTGAGGGGGAATATTGAGAGTCTGTAAATTTTGGCAATTCACTTATTGGGGTTTAGTGCTGGTCTCCATACATATGGAGTCTTGCATTTTTATGTGTAAAAATGAATTATGATAATATAATTCCATTTCTCAACCGTTTATCAGGAGATCATGGGAGTCTTCAACAGGAATTGTATGATCAGCTACTCTGCATATCGAAACATATTTCCAATGTGGGCTCTTGGAGAATACCGTTGTCGTGTATTACAGTGATTGAAACTTTGTACTGCTGTAACAGGGCAAGTGAGTGAAACCCTTACCCAAATATCTTTGAAAATATGTATAGTCGTCTATTTGTGCAAAATAAGTCTGTAAATGCGCTAATATGGTCTTCTCCCTTTGTAAATGCATTCGTATATAAAATCTATTGTTTCTCAGTGATGTGTTTTGTAACTTGCTGTTGAAGATTATACGAATGCTTTCATAGACTGTCTCATAGCCGTAAGCCCTAACATATAGTGGCATCATTGACAAAACTACTTTCTAGACAGTGATGGATTGAGAACATCATATAGTTTGCAGCTAAGCTCGCAAGATAGTTTGCAGCTTGGTTTGCCTCCCTATAATCATGTTCAAATGCTATATCTTCGAAAAAATCACACAATAAACTTAATTAATTTAATCAAATTACAAAGAATTGAGGACAAAGGACGGTAACTGTGTGTGTGTGTGTGGGAGGGTGGCTGCTTAAGCATCGGGACAAGATTCATGGAAGTCTTCCCAACAAAAATATACTTCACGAGCTTACAGAAATAAACTGGACCAGCTACACACATTACACCCAACGGCAGAACCGAAAAAAAAACAAAAACAAAAGAAAAAGGAAATGAAAAAGAAAAGGAAGATACAAATTGTTTAACTGTACCATTAATCAATCCATTAGAATGAACTCCATCTGTGATTCCTGCATTGGAAAAATATCATTTATCAAAATCTAGGCCAGATCCCTCTAACTTGGAACAAGTAACTTGGTCAAGTCGCTCGCTCATCTCCTTTGTGAAGCAGTTCTCCCAATCCCCAACAACCCCACGCCTGAAAAACGAACTATGGCTTAGGCCATAAGGAAAACTACCAGTTACGTTCACCTCCAAATTCTTCAGTCTCTCAATGCTACACCTCCATAGGACCTCATCAACTTCTTCATCCTTACTAAAAGGCTTATTAAGGAACTCTGCCAAGTTCTTGACATGTACCTTTGGCTCTTTCTTTAATTCTTCATACTTCAAGAACAGAATTTTCTTAGGATTCTTGATGCTTTCATTCCAATATTCTAAGACATGGTCAAGGTAAGGCCCAAAATGGTGAACCCCGTTGTAGAAATCATCAAACGCTTTTTCGAGTGGATATGGTCCTTGTTCGGGGGTTCTCAATGTGTTCATGAAGTGGTACAGTGATACAAATGTGTCTTTCGGGTTTCGAGCTATGTAAACTATCTTGCATTTTGAGTTCTTGATGGATTTTCGCAATGCATTGTATGGCAAATGAGAATGAAAAATTCTAGGAGAAAGAAAAACTGACAAATCAGGAGTTTTGTTCATTAAGTAAATAAGGCCCTCTAAGCTTTTAACAATACTATGAGGATTTTTTTTCTCCAAAGGGTCTTCTTCCTCTTCATTGTTGCATCCGTGAATGATGGTATTAAGAAGTGCCTTTAGCCATGTAGTACCAGCTTTCGGTGGAGATGCAATAATAACATCATCATCCAGTGCTTCGAAATGTGATTGAAAAGCAAGAGTGCTTTCGATGTGTGCTGGAAAGTACCATGAACCTTCCCACTTATATAAATCAAAGTCATCCAACCATACTTCTTTAGGGAGTTCAGCCAACAAAGAAGTTATAGTTTGAGATTTGGAGGTTCCATTGAGTAATGTAAATAGGTTTGCCATCGAAACAGGCGAATTGCTCTGTCAAAATATTTTTCCTGAAAAACTTCAATAAGTAGCCTCTATATATACCTGAGAAATGCTAGTTTTGAATTAGTTATTTTGCTCTTTGTTCTTCATTGTGGAGTTTTGTTTTAAGGAATATGGTAATAGAGAAGTTGTTGAAAAGACTCTTTCTCAGTCAAGACTCTACAAACAATTTTTTGTGTATAGTATTAGTTCTTGACATATTTGTTTCTTTCAAAGATTGGTATGTTTTATATGATTTTACTCAGTCTTCAATGGATATATAGTTTTCCAAGCTTTATTATCATGTAAATTACTTGGTTTTTGATTTTTTATAGATAACGTTTTCCCAGGCCGGCCGGCTAACCTATTTAATACATTGTCGCAGCAAATTCCGAAACTAGATAGTCCAAACACAAGATAACACCAACGAAGAACTGTCCTAAGATCTTTGAAAAATGTCGAATGGGGAGATAGAAGTTTTCTGAGAGACTAGGTCTTTGATTCCTTCGTAATATCAGGAGTGAATTGTTTTTTGACCAGCTTTTGCGATTGAAAAGATCGGTTGGATATATTGTCCGAAATTAAAACTGTATAAGCTCAGGTGTGACTAAGTTTAGAGAAACACCAAACTGTTTATTGCAAGTAGCATAATCTCGGCAGTTGCAAACTTCGCTGATATATTAACAACATACTTTGAGCTAAAATAAATCTTTCGTGTTTTTTGCGCTGTCTGGATAGTTTTTGCAACACCCTTGGAACCATTGATAGCAGTATTGAAAATAGAATAGAGAACAATTGACTAAAGGAAATCAAGACGAGTACATTAAAACAATTGATCTAGATCAAATTTCAAGATCTAGCCCAAACCCCTTATATTTTAATCGAATAATTTGATCGAGTCGCTCTTGCACATCTGGCGTGAAGTTGTTTTTCCAATCTCCAATAGTTCCAAGCCTAAAGAAAGAACTGTTTGCCAATCCAGAATGCCGCTCAACCCCACTCTTATTTATGGCCAAATTTTTAAGCCTCTCAAAGCTAGATCTCCATAAAACATTATCAAACTCTTCATCATTAGCAAATGACTTACCAAGAAATGAAGCCAACTCCAACACTTGTTCCTTCGGATTTTTCTTCATTTCTTCATATTTCAAGAAAAATATCTTCTTAGACAATTTAAAGCTGGCATTCCAATAATCTAATGCATGATCAACATTAGGTCCATAGAACTGAATCCCGTTGCAGAAGCTCATAAATGCCTTGTCAATAGGAAATGGACCTTGTTCTTGTGTCCTAGTTGTGTTCATAAAATGCCACAAGGAAACAAAAACATCCTTGGGATTTCTCGCCATGCATGTAAACAATCTTGCAATTTGAGTTCTTAATTGAATCTGGTAGACAATTATATGGTAAATGGGTGTGAAAGATTCTTGGTGAAGTTAGGGTAGAGAGATCAACATTATGGTTTTTTAGATAAATTTGAGCTTCTAAGGTAAGGACAACACCATGGGGATTATTTTTCATGAAAGGGTCATTATTATCATCTCTGGGGCAGTTTATGATACATGGAACAAGGGACTTGAGCCAGGTAGTGCCAGCTTTTGGTGGAGATGCTAAGATAATATCATCATCGCGTGCTTGGAAGAATTTTTGAACAGCAAGTGTACCTTCGAGATGTGCTGGCAAAAACCATGAGCCCTGACATTGGTATAGATCATATTCTTCAAACCACGTCTCTTTGGGAAGTTGGGATAGTAAATTTGTTATGTCTTGGGAATCAGAAGTAGCTAAGAATAATGACTGGGTTGTCATGATCAACTGGTTGATGAAGAGAAATGGAGAGGTTTGGATGAACTCTTTATAGTTTATCTAATAGAGATGAGACTGTTAGTAACACACAAAACCCAATCAAAACGATTAAATTGTAATCTTCAACACTCAAAACCATTTCTTTAAGTAATCGTCATGATAAAGTATTAATGTGTAGATCCTGATGCTCATCATATAGATCTTGTCATCAAGTTCAGCAAATAATTAAGAAGATTTTATGATTGGGAAGTCTTTATGGATGATGGTGAAGAGTTTCTTCTTAGTTACACTAGATATATATAAACACTAGGTGACTTTTTTTTTTTTTTTTAATTGGCAAGCGGGGTTAAGGGGACCCCTACCCCTTTAAATTACGTGTGAAAACTTATATCAACAATCAGCGGTTGACGTGTTTCAAACTCATAATTTTAAACTATTATTTTTTGAACTTGACACACAATTTTAAAGGATGAAAATGTACGTACAGTTGATAGTTAAATTAATTAAGAAAACAATCACCGTGTGATCATAAAGTGTTTCTTTAGTCCCTTGTTTCTTTAGGCCTGATCATAAAGCACACAGAAACTAACCTGCTATTATGATGAAAATAATTGGAACTTGATACCAAATTTTACAGAGAATGGCCGGAATCATTTGAAGGGCTATTTTGATTTTATTGGGTTGAATCACTATGGTGCATTCTACATCAAATATGTTCCTAGAAGGTCAGATGAGTATGGCAATTGGGTAACGATTACATTAGAGACGTCTCTGTTACAACGATTACATTAGAGACGTCTCCGTTACAGGATCATGTTCGTAAGTAAATTCTTTGGTTATTTTAAAGACTAAAGATTATTTATTTTATCTCCTAGCTAGAAAGTCAGGAGATAAGAGACAAACAATTAGCTATTTTGGTCCTCTAACTTTGCTCAAATTTTCAGTTGAGTCCTTGAAGTTTGAACTGGTCAATTTGGTCCCAAATCTTTCAAAACCTTTGCAAAATGGTCACTTGTTATCTTCATGTTTCCAAGCATTTAACAAAGTTGTCCAGTAGCAGTTAATTATCATATGTGGTCTACCCAATTGCCTAGTAGCTATATCTAAAGTGAAAAACCTTGAGTTGAACAATATCAAAAGTGATTAACCTCCCTCCTTTATATTTTGGTATTTCATAAATTGCCACGTATGATAGTAAACTACCACTGGCCAACTTGGTTAAATGCTTGGAAACCGCCAAACCATTTTGCAAACGTTTTGAAATATTTGGGACCAAATTGACCAGTTTAAACTTTAAAGACTCAACTGAAAATTTAGGCAAAGTTAGAGGACCAAAAAAGCTAATTGTTCGATAAAAGACTATCCTTAACGTTGATACTCTTTTTCAACCTATTTTTTTTTTCACCATTATTTATTATTATTATTATTTTTCTCACACAAACACGTACATTAAAGCCAAGGCATGCAAACTGACTCGTGATCCTAAGTACTCTTGATGACAAAGCCAAAGCAAGAAAACTGCATCCAAACAGTAGTAGCTCAACTGACCTCAATGTAATTCTACTGTATTTAGGCGAAAACAACTTGATTTTTAACTACATGTATATTTATGGAAACAACTGACAGTAACGCAAACAGGATCAACCTGCTCGTAAATGCTTTTAAGTGCCGCAGGAGGTGAGGAATACTTCCCGGTGAGCAAGTAAATATGAACTTGAATCAAGCTTTTGAAGAATACCCAGTTGGTGAATTGTTGGCGGAATCGATCCCACATGTAAATTAGAGCTCAAGTAATGTGAAGGATAAAAATGTTGAACTTTTTGTAGCTATTACCATTTTACAAAGTGTAATTGCATATACTACTGACTTTCCTGATTAGCTCAAACTGGTGAGCAAGTTAGTCCTCTGGCTAGGGAAGCCCAAACTCCTTATTCTTCGTCAACAATTTAAGAAAAAAAAACTTCAGAAAGAACTACCAGGAGACATGAGTGTTTCATTCTGATCTGTAATTGCAAACAAACCTCAGATTGAAAAAGAAATAGATAGAGAGAAGTTTGGATGATAAACACGTATTGAATTATTTATCGAGAAATGATTACACTTGACAATATCTAGAATTAAAGGATAATTTCTTGGAAAAGCACAAGATTATAGTGGCATACTCCAAACAGGCACGGAAATGGGAAAATATTCCCATTAGGCACGGAGTTGTACTTTTTATAATTTTTCTTTCAATAATAAGCTTTTTTATTTTTTTTTTAAAAAAGTTTATAAATTCTATAACTTTTGATTCATAAGTCGGATATGAACATTTTTTATATGGTTGGAAAGATGTAAAGAAGATCTATTCAACAAAATCCCACATGACTACTAAATTCTAAATTTTATAAAAAAAAATGTAATTTTGTAATTTTTCACAACAAGGTATAAGTCAGAAATTGGAATATAGAGGTCCATTTAATGTTTTACAATAGTCCATTATAACGAGGGGAAACATTCTGTTATATATAAACTATAGAGTAAAAAAAATATACATGAAGTGCCAAAAAACCCAATAGAGGTCCCAAAATACGTAGTTGAGGTTCTCAAATAAAAACCAACTGAACAATCAAACACAACAAATCCCCAAACCATATATAGAGGTCATCAAAAGAAATAAATTAAAGAGGTCAATACAAAACCACTAGATGTCTTCAAAGAAAACATAAAAGACATCTTACCAGTTCCTCTGAGACACTTTTAAGTTTCAACACTTCAACATACGTTATCTTTGGTGCTTCACTTCGTAAGCTCTCAAGCAACAAAGGGTAGTTGTAGTTTCACTCGTGAAGCACCAAAGAGAACTTATATTGAAGTGGAAAAACTTGAGAATATGTTTGGAGGGACTGCTAAGATGTCATTTATGTTTTCTAGGACCTCTACTTGTTTTGTGTGGTGTTCCTTTATTTATTTGTGTGCCCTCTATATATTTGGTTTAGGGACCTCCATTGTTTGATTGTTCAATTAGCCTTTATCTGGGGACCTAAAGTATTTATTTCTTGTAGCCTCATTAATCATTATAATGGACTATTTTATAGCAATAAATGGGCCTCTACAATATAATTTTTGACTTGTACATACTTGTGAAAAATTACGAAATTATAATTTTCTTAACATTTAAAAATTAGTAGTCATGTAGGATTTTGTTGAATAGATCTTCTCGAGAGCTTTCCAACCATATAAGAAAATTTTAAATCTGACTTTTGAATCAAAAGTTATGGAATTTATAAAGTTCAACAAAAAAATACATGTAAAAGTGAGGAAAAAATACATGTAGGAACGAAAAATCTGAAAAGTACAACTCCGTGCCTAATGGGGTATATTACTATATTTGCCCATTTTCGTGCTTGTTAGAGGCATGCCACCATAATCTTGTGCTTTTACGAAAACAACTTTCTACATTGGGTAATTTCCCGAATAAGTACAATTTTATAGTGTTTCTTCTCAAATAAACACACTTGAGGGTAATCTTCTCCAACAAGCACAAAATTTGTTTTTACTTTTTCTTTTTTATCTTTTAGCGTATTTTATTACAATTTTACCTTTTTGTTAATATTAGTGTATTATCATGGGTATCATTGTCTTTTGACCATTTTTTTACAAGTTATCATTGATGTGACACATAGAAGAGTAACCAACCACAACACATAACCATTGGATCATGAGGGTGACTTGTTACTGTTGGATATTAGTGAGCAACATGTTATCCTCCAGCAATAACTAGTTCATCATCTAGATTATAATATTATTCTACTACAATAAATAATAGACACGTGGTATTAGTTGCTTGACCTATAAATGGGCAGGCTTAACGAGTGGGAATGATTCTTGATTACAATTAAGAATTTTCAACCGAGAAGAACAAAAAGTTTTTCAAATCCCTGACTAACCATAACTCAAAAAGTTAGAGTTTTTAACTTAGCTTGTATCCTCTACATCACTAACACACATCCTCCACCCGGTAAATTACAAAAAAAAAATAAAAAAATAAAAAAATAAAAAAATAAAAAAATACTGTGTTATCTATACTCTCTATTAAAGTTGGGCATGCTCTTAAGAAAAATTTCTTTTTTCAAATTAGAGAAAATTTGATGCTCTAATTGAAGAGAATTTAACAAAGATTGAAATTAGAAGGGTTAGTAGTGTAATTCAATATTCAATGTTGGCTTAAATAGCTATATGGCTAGCTCCTGAATTTAATAGAATATAACTACTAAATTGAATGGCAATTTGGCTAATAAATTTAATTATTGGCTATTGACTATATAGCTACTTAATTTAATGGTAATATCGATAAATCCATTTTTAAATACAAAAATAGATTTATAATTTTGCACCTTACATTTTTCCTTCTTAGTATAAAAACACAATACAATTATGTTCCTAGGATAAACTAATAAATTGTGAATTTTTTCACGTGAACTAAACCAATACTCTATTGAAGCGTACAAAAAAATAAACAAAATAAATAACTATTAGATCTCAAAAAAATTAAAATTAAAATAAAAAAATCGGGCATATATAGTTACATATTCACATAGATAGAGATTAGAAATCTTGATAAATTGAAAAAGATGGATTTAAGGTGAAAAACAAGCGAATCGAATAATAGCCGAAGGTACAATGCCTTATAGATTAATTTATCAACTAACTTATCCTACAATACTAACTACACATCTCCCCAACAATGCCAGAATGAAAGTTTATCTCGCAGCAATTGATATCCAACATTCTTAGACGTTTTACAAATGCATAAAAACCAGCATCCATTTGTTTTTTCTTTTGTTTGCTCTCATATTATTTTTATTTTTATTTTATGTCCAATTAGTTTGTTTCATCAATTTGGTTAAATTTAATTTCGCAACAATATCATACTTTAGACTTCTATATAGAAATATACTTCATAAGCAAAATAAAATATCAAAATATACTTCTAAATAATGCAATGTTATAAATAACCAAAGATCTTCTTATGAATTCTTATTACCTAAGATGTAAACGACTCAAAACAAGTCATGAAGAAGGTGTATTAGCACCTAACACCAATCACATTGCAAAAAAAATAAAAATAAAAAATAAATATAAAATCGATTACAATGGGAAGAGATGTTGCACTTCCATATAGGTTGGAAACTTTTTGTTTTGTTTTCATTTATTCAATACTATGAACAAAATTAAAATGTGAAAATAAAAAAAAATTATCATAAAGTTTAACTTTGCTCTATTTACATTGTAAAAGAAATCGTTTATCAATCACATTCAACATCGAAATTGAAATACAATCCACACTAATTGATCGTCCCCACAAAAGAATGTATATCTATACATCCAACAACCTTCAGATTTACAACCACCCACACTATATTCCATCATTGGTTTCAAAGTTTTAAGAGAGAAAAAATTGAGCTTCGATATTAAGTTTTTGAAAAATAAAACACTTATTCTCTTATTATGATACTTACAGTCACCTAGATCAACATATGTTAAGAGAACACCCATTTTTTAAAATTGAAATCAACCATATTTTAAACAATTAAAATTGGTTTATATAATATGGACTTATAGCTAAACACGTTAATAAAACCAAAGAAAAATTAAAACAAAATATTTTGAAAAGAAATGCACCTAATTTATAAATGTTTTAATAACACTCGTGCTTTGCATGGGCCTTATAGCGAGTGTATTTTTAGTTTTAAAACTTGAAAAATTCATAACTTTTGATTCTGAAGTTGAAAATGAATATAATTTAGGGGTTTTTAGTTTTTGGCCCATCTAAATAATACGTATTTAAGATGTAGGACGCTTTTAATCCATATTTAGAGTATGGGACGCCCTCCGTCAGTTGACTGCGTTGACCATAAACGAATGCATTAGATTTTTCAGAAACCCATTTCTACCCCTGCACGTGCTGAGCACGAGATATAAAACAACATTAAAAATATTTGAGGTTTTTAGTTTTTGGTCCACCTAAATAAATGTATTTAGGATGTAAGACGCTTTTAATCCATATTTAGAGTATGGGACGCCCTCTGTCAGTTGACTGCGTTGACCTGTTGGATTTTTCAGAAACTCATATTTATCAGCATTAAACTATACAGAACATAAAGGATATTATTTGAATTGAAATCTTCAAATCCTCAGAACATCTTGAATCCCTTACTCTTAAGCCTTTGCCCAACGTGAGAACTGATAGAGCTGCACCGTCTCATTCGTGACATGGGATGCTAGAAGCAGATAATTACGTGGTTGTACCATCCATGCAAATCTCATGAACAACGCCGAATAAACACACAATACTGCAACATAAGGTCAAAAGTGAAAATTAAAATAACACAACTAATTAAGTATTCACAGGTTTTAAAGTCATAGAAATGATTACATCCAGTCATATTGGCAGATATGAGTTCTGGGGGTTTCTGCGCGTTGACTAATCCCTGTTAAAGCCACCGATTAAACAAAATTATTATTGAGCCAACACAAAATGATAAAGAATAATATTACTAAGCTTCCAAGAAATCATCTTACAGTAAGAAAAATCTTATGCTAATAACAAATTATGCTTGTTATACAAACTCAAAAGGAGTTTTTAGTTTTTGGTCCACCTAAATAATACGTTATGGTCAACGCAGTCAACTGAAGGAGGGCGTCCCATATTCTAAATATGGATTAAAAAAAGCTTACATCCTAAATACGTATTATTTAGGTGGACCAAAAACTAAAACCCTTTATATTTTTAATGTTGTTTTATATCTCGTGCTCAACACATGTAGGGGTAAAATTGGGTTTCTGAAAAAAACAACACATTTGTTTATGGTCAACGAAGTCAACTGACGGAGGGCGTCCCATACTCTAAATATGGATTAAAAACGTCCTACATCTTAAATACGTATTATTTAGGTGGCCCAAAAACTAAAAACCCCTATAATTTATATGGTTGAAAAGATCTTGACGGATCTAGCTAATAAAATCACTCATGACTTGTAAATTCATGCTTTAAAATTTTTAAATCTCATAACTTACAATTGAAAAATTGGTTTTCAATAAAATTTCATATGGCTGAAATGGTTTTCTCAAGGCCTTTCCATTGAAACCACATTGATTACCAAATTCAAAAAAAAAAAAAAAAAATGTTTGTCCTCTATTTATGGTATAATTTCCTCTACAATTACAACAATATCCTCTACGTTACTTACTGTTACCTCAAATGTGCTTGTTTGAGAAGATTACCCTCAAATGTGCTTATTTGAGAAAAAAAACCATAAAATTGTGCTTATTCGAGAAACTACCCTTCTACATTACATGAGGCTGAAGTTTTAGTCAATCAGAATGGATACGATACTTAGAATTTTGAAATATAGCTAAGTCTATCCATGCACATAAACATTGTAGCATAACATAGGGCATTGTAAATTCTGATACAATTAATTCGAAATCCATTAAGTATTGGCTCTTTCACATCCCACATTCATATATGCCAATTTCAATTCACATGATATAGAAAAAAACCTAACCTAAAATACTTATCTAATCTCTGCTTATATATGTTCATGTTCAAAGAAAAAGTCATTGTCAAAATTGTGCTTGTTTGAGAAGATTACCCTCAAATGTGCTTATTTGAGAAAAAAAACCATAAAATTGTGCTTATTCGAGAAACTACCCTTCTACATTACATGAGGCTGAAGTTTTACTCAATCAGAATAGATACGATACTTAGAATTTTGAAATATAGCTAAGTCTATCCATGCACATAAACATTATAGCATACCATAGGGCATTGTAAATTCTGATACAATGAATTGGAAATCCATTAAGTATTGGCTCTTTCACATCCCACATTCATATATGCCAATTTCAATTCACATGATATAGAAAAAAACCTAACCTAAAATACTTATCTAATCTCTGCTTATATATGTTCATGTTCAAAGGGAAATTGCATTCTTCGATCTCTTTCCTCCCTTTTCTTCTAACATATGGAATGTTGGCCATTCATCAACTTGTGGTGTATGTCTTTATGATCTAAAAACAACCTCAAGCATCAAAGATGCGTTTAAAAATTTACCATTAAAGTCAATTGGCACAATGCAATATGGTCTAGGGTGTTATGGTTATATAGTAGTAGCAGTCTGTGTACCTTTACCTATCTTATATTAAACAAACACATAGACTCTAATGCAGATCAAACCCAAACTCTAAAATCCCATTTGGAGTAACCTAACTAAATTAGGCATCACTATAATGTGTAATCCAAAATCCATACCAAAATAGGTTGTAACAAATGTAAGTGTGCGTGCATCACTATAGTGTCTAAAACAATTGCAATGGGAAGAAAAATGATTAAACAAAAAAATCTAAACTTAAATCAAAAGTTAAAAAAAATAACATAAGACCTCAGTTTTTTTAGTTAGATTTGAGTGGTCAAATTTTGTGATCAGAATTTACATTAGTTTGTTAAAACTGAGTCTTAACTTCTTACCATTTCACATCACTCATGAGACAAACTAAGCAAAATCTATTCCCAACACCTAATTAATGTCTCTTAAAGTGATTAATTTAGCTAAATGCCCTCAATTACTCATCCAGAATTAATTAAGTTTGGCAGAGTTGATTAAGGTAAAGTTGCTTGAGATGGTTTGATAGAGATTTGATTGATAAGCAGCACAGTGAAGACAGAGAGCGAGATAAACAGTGTAAAACCCTATAAGGCTATAACTCCTTGTCAATTAAAAAAACTCTATGAGTTACTCGTACAAACATTTATTCAAACACATTTTAACAAAAAAATAACAAAAACACAAAAGCATTATTAAAACTGAGTCTAACTTTTTACCATTTATTGATAACATTTTATCAATGGATATATAACTATTGATATCAATAGTTTATCAATAAATGTTAAACTACCACAAAAGGATTAATGGCTACAACAAAAGAATTTCGTTAAGTTATGAATCAAACCTAATGAAATCATTTGAAAATTGTTGGAATATTTGAGAAGAATCAATTTTTAATGGCTATGTGTTTGTCAAAACAAAATAAAAAAACAAGAAGGAATCAAGCTTTGAACAGGGTTTGGTCCTAAGCGCTATGGACTGAAGTTTTTCTCTTTATCATCAACTCTCTCTCTATGAACCAGAATTACAAAACAGGTCAGTTCTTTTCCTTTGAGAAAAACTTCGGTCTATAGTGCTTAGGACCACTTAAGACCAAATCCTGTTCAAAGCATCTATCCACCACACATTACAAAGATCTATGCAATTCTCGAGGTTTATTATAATGATGGTCCTCGAGATTTAGATAGATAATTAAAATGAGTAGAGAAGGAATGCTTTGGACAATATTTCGGTCCTACGCGCTATGGACCAAAGTTTTTGTCTATGATGAATATAGAAATGAAGTCTGTTTTGTATTTAACTCTCTAAGCTTAATGAGACTAGTGGGTTACAAAAATACAGTGAGGGTTTGTTAAAATTGTATAATTATCTCTTCACGCGATCTGCAGCTTTGTTACTTTCTCTGAAAACATGCTTATATTCTCGGTTTCAATGTCTGAACCTCTCAGCAAATTTAATCTGGATCATCACATTTATTCAATCTATGGCTTGCTCGAAGTCTGTCAAATATGTGTTCTCTTGAATGCCAAGGCCTTGACTAGCTAGTTATAGTCCTTTTTGTATTGCTTCTGGCCAGTTCTATAAAAAAATATTAATTGTACACAACAGGAATACTGCAGGCACCATAGTACAAAATATCGTTATCGACTAATGTATCGATCTCCAAAAAATAGATATATCGGGATATATTGGAATCTATCGGTGGATATTTTACATGGAATATATCGACTAATATATCAATTTGTTATACAAAATATATTTAAAATCAAATTTGGAAGTATATTTTCATAGTATTTACCTAAAAAACATCATATCTACTAAAAATAGAATAAACAAATTATTTCCAAAAAAAAAAATTTGAAAAAAAATAATATTTCCAGAAAATTTCGGAAAATATCAGTAAATATCGGAAAATGTCGAATATATCGGAATATATCGAAAAATATCGGCCGATATTTTACAGATACTTTAAGGCGAAAATTTCGGGAATATATCGTATCGTTTTCTTTGAAAACCGATAAATATCGCGATATATCGTGATATATCGCGATATTTTGTACTATGGCAGGCACTACCTATACAAGGAATATAGGTAACAAGATGTAGACAAGTCTTTTCGGGCATTGCACCCCAAAATGTTCAGACATCCACTCACTAGCAAAAAAAACTGTACACACACGAGTAAAATAATTTCTTCTTAATTCCTATAAAGATCTGATCACTAAAGAGAAATAGGTTTATTGTATTAATAGTGGCAAAAGGTACAATACAAGTAAAACAGAAAACACATCAAAGGTTACAAGGAATTTGGGTAGAAGCATTAGTTCTTATAATATTGGGACTTCGAGATTATAAGAAGTCCAAAACAAAAACATCACACTTTTGATGGTCCTCAAGGTTATCGCCCAAGAACCATTGTTAGTAGCAAGGTTATCGCCCAAGAACCTTATGAAGCCGTGAAACCTTTGTTTGGGGGTTTTGTGTACGTACTTCCTATTGTTGGTAATCTCTCATGTGATGTTTGTTTGGCGCTTAGTAAGGAAGAAGTATTTGGTAAATCTATGCATAGTGATTTGAATTTGTACCCCACTTGGTTGAACTTCATAAGAAAAACAATTGAGAGGTTAGTTTTTCGGGGCATTGGATCATCTTCGATGGAGAACTTTGTTGAGGTGGAGATGGTATTTGGTAGCTTGGACCCCATTGTGTTGAAGTTGTTTGTGAGCCCTATAGGGCGTTGGTGGGCATTTGGTTTTGATTTGGCCCCTTAAGGGGATTTGGCCTTTCGGGGCATTGTGGGCATCGAAAGATGTCCGTTTGGAAGAACTACGATGGCTTGATCCCATGGAGGGTACGTAGGCAGTCACTTGATGGTCCGGCCGCTTTGGTTTGGTTGTTCGTCGGGTTTTTTGAAGATCGGCTCAGATTTGGGAAATCTTCACCGAGGTGGAGAATTGTTGGGAAACTGGTTCTATAAGGGAATCCGTTTCATATTTGGATTTCTAAGTCCATATTAAGGATTTAGAATTTGGTATTGGAATATGACTTCCAATTTGATTAAGTTTGGTATTCCTATTAGGAATTTGTTTTGTACACCCTAAAGGCTATAAATATAAGGTCTTAGGGATTGGTTTAGTATCCTCAATCCATATTGGTTGTTTGTCTCCTTGTGAGAGTTGTGAGGATCTTGGATGTGAGAGAGAGTTTGTATCCTCAATTTGTGATTGTCTCTTTGAGAGATTTGGTGAGGATTTGAGAAGGGAGGAAACCTAGGGTTTCTCCATTTGTTTGAGAGCTTTGTACTATCTTCTCCAATAGTAAAAGTTCTATTTGTTTGTCCGTGGACGTAGGCAATATTAGCCGAACCACGTAAATCTTGTGTTTTGTGTGGGTTTGTTTGATAGTAGTAGGAGTTTCATCTTACTCATCCAAAATTAATTAAGTTTGGCAGAGTTGATTAAGGTAAAGTTGCTTGAGAAGGTTTGATAGAGATTTGATTGATAAGCAGCACAGTGAAGACAGAGAGCGAGATAAACAGTGTAAAACCCTATAAGGCTATAACTCCTTGTCAATTAAAAAAACTCTATGAATTACTCGTACAAACATTTATTCAAACACATTTTAACAAAAACACAAAAGCATTATTAAAACTGAGTCTAACTTTTTACCATTTATTGATAACATTTTATCAATGGATAACTATTGATATCAATAGTTTATCAATAAATGTTAAACTACCACAAAAGGATTAATGGCCACAACAAAAGAATTTCGTTAAGTTATGAATCAAACCTAATGAAATCATTTGAAAATTGTTGGAATATTTGAGAAGAATCAATTTTTAATGGCTATGTGTTTGTCAAAACAAAATAAAGAAACAAGAAGGAATCAAGCTTTGAACAGGGTTTGGTCCTAAGCGCTATGGACTGAAGTTTTTCTCTTTATCATCAACTCTCTCTCTATGAACCAGAATTACAAAACAGGTCAGTTCTTTTCCTTCGAGAAAAACTTCGGTCTATAGTGCTTAGGACCACTTAAGACCAAATCCTGTTCAAAGCATCTATCCACCACACATTACAAAGATCTATGCAATTCTCGAGGTTTATTATAATGATGGTCCTCGAGATTTACATAGATAATTAAAATGAGTGGAGAATGAATGCTTTGGACAATATTTCGGTCCTACGCGCTATGGACCAAAGTTTTTGTCTATGATGAATATAGAAATGAAGCTATGGACCAAAGTTTTTGTCTATGATGAATATAGAAATGAAGTCTGTTTTGTATTTAACTCTCTAAGCTTAATGAGACTAGTGGGTTACAAAAATACAGTGAGGGTTTGTTAAAATTGTATAATTATCTCTTCACCACGATCTGCAGCTTTGTTACTTTCTCTGAAAACATGCTTATATTCTCGGTTTCAATGTCTGAACCTCTCCCGCGCAAATTTAATCTGGATCATCACATTTATTCAATCTATGGCTTGCTCGAAGTCTGTCAAATATGTGTTCTCTTGAATGCCAAGGCCTTGACTAGCTAGTTATAGTCCTTTTTGTATTGCTTCTGGCCAGTTCTATAAAAAATATTAATTGTACACAACAGGAATACTGCAGGCACTACCTATACAAGGAATATAGGTAACAAGATGTAGACAAGTCTTTTCGGGCATTGCACCCCAAAATGTTCAGACATCCACTCACTAGCAAAAAAACCTGTACACACACGAGTAAAATAATTTCTTTTTAATTCCTATAAAGATCTGATCACTAAAGAGAAATAGGTTTATTGTATTAATAGTGGCAAAAGGTACAGCACAAGTAAAACAGAAAACACATCAAAGGTTACAAGGAATTTGGGTAGAAGCATTAGTTCTTATAACATTGGGACTTCGAGATTATAAGAATTCCAAAACAAAAACATCACACTTTTGACATCATCTAGGAATACTATTTCATATCTCAAGAACTCTTTGGGAAACCACTATTAAAAATAGAGCCACTCTTATTTACCTCCAAATTTTTAAGTCTCTCAAACCTTGATCTCCACAAAACATTATCTAGCTCCTCATTGTTGGCAAAAGATTTACCAAGAAACGAAGCCAACTTCCCCACATGTTCTCTTGGATTTCTTCGCATTTCCTCATATTTCAGAAAGAGTATCTTGTTTGGCAATGTTCGGCTTTTATTCCAATATTCTAGTACATGATCTAAATATGGTCCATAGAAATGAACACCATTGCAGAAGCTCTCAAATGCCTCATCAATAGGAAAAGGACCTTGTTCTTGTGTACGAAGTTTGTTCATGAAATGCCAAAGAGATACAAACACATCCTTGGGATTTCTAGCTATGTAAACAATCTTGCAGTTGGAGTTTTTGATTGAATCCGGTAGACAATTATAAGGCAAATGGGTGTGAAAGATTCTTGGTGAAGGCAGAGTAATGATATCTTGCTTTTTTGGAAAAACTTGGAGTTCTAATGTAGGCACAACACCACGGGGATTGTTACGAATTAAAGGGTCATTATCATCATTAACTTGAGGGCAATTTAGAATACTTGGAACAAGAGACTTCAGCCAGGTAGTGCCAACTTTTAGTGAAGATGCTATGATAATATCATCATCGCGTGCTTCAAAGAGTGATTGAGCCGCGAGTGCACCCTCGATGACTGGTGGTAAGTACCACGAACCCTGCCATTGGCATAGTTCATAATCTTCAAACCATGTCTGTTTGGGAAGTTGGGATACTGAAATTGGCATGTCTTGGGAATTAGTGGTAGCTAAGAATGATGGTTGGGTAGTTGTCATGAAAAATGGTTGATTCAGATAATGTGAAGATCTTTTGTATATAATCCAGTGAACTGTAGGTGCAGTAGCTACTTAGTTGATAAACCTGTACTTGTTTATATAGTGCAAAACTTCGCCTCCAATTTCTTTTAAAGCCATTTGCAATTAGCAAAATGCAATATCTCATGGAATTGGTTAACAGACCTCATTAAACATGTGGAAAGCATGGAAAAGCGTGTGGCCACATTGGACCTTTAAGTATTTAATATCCATAATGCTAATCAAAAATAAAAGTGGTTGTGTATAGGGCAGTTGGACACAGGTGGGGTGTTGGTTTAGGGTAGCTTGGTCATTTCACAACATTATTACGCGATCACTCCTTAAATTTTGTTTTATCCTGGGTGAATCATATTAAATACCCCCACTAAGATAAGAAATTTTTTGCTCACCACCCTTTTGCTCACCATGCTCCCCACCCCAATGACATCTTTACACGTGGCCTTAAAATCTTGAAAATATCTTTCTGATAACTTCCATTTTTTGTTTACTGATATGCCCCTATCTAATTCATACTAATTAAAACAGTTTTCTTAAAACAAAACACCTCAGTCGTTACTTGGATTTCTCTCAATCTTTTCTCCTATTTTTTTTTCTTTCTGCTCCTCATCTTTAAACTACCAAATGGATGGAAGAATTTTTTCAAAAATAAATAAATATTAGTTTGAATGGACATTAATGGTAAATAATATTAGACGTTATTGTGAGTATCAATACAATTACTGTGTTTAGCAAAAAAAAAATACAATTATTGTATGTATTTCGATCTAAATATCAAGAACATAAATAAATAATAGTAAAACAAAAAACAAAAAATAAAAATTAAGAATATAAATACTCTCACTTGAATTCTTTTGTTCATATACCAATGTATTAACCATATTTATGAGGTCGGTCAATACATTAATGAAAGATGATCTGTATGTAAATGATATGAACAATAATAATAAAGTAGAGACATGAACACCATTGTTTACGTGGTTCGGCAATTGTGCCTACATCCACGGAGAGGGAGAAAGAAATTTATTATAGTAGTGGTGGTGATACAAAATGGGAGCTCGATTATGAGGAGAGTTCGAGAGAGATGAGACCTGAGAGGTGAGGTCTCATCATGAGAGATTGGGGAGGTCATTGATCATGAGACCTCACCATGAGATAGTGTTGAGAGCATTCCATTATCAGCAGATCGGAACATGTGAGAAGAGATGAGAACATGTGAGAAGATCAGAACATGCCTAGAATGAGTAGCTTGCCTTCATATTTATAGGCTACAATGTAACTCCATTCTTAGCATTTACTAGGGTAATAATGAGAGAATATCTTTGTAGTAATTGGCTTTAACTTTGTAACTTGTGTCATCAAGAGAGAGAACCCATTAGATGTTGACACGTGGCACCATGATGAACGGTAGAGATGGTGCCACATGTATGTTGTATATAGTACCCCTACAACCAACATGTTATTGATATGATATATCTATAGATAATTAAAGTTTTTTTCTTTTCAAGTTCGTTGTTTTTTTATTCTTAATTTCGTATGCTTTGTTTCAATGGAGAAGATGGAAAGAAAGGAGAGAGAAAGTGATTCGATATCCCACAAAATTTGGTATTTTTTTTTCTTTAATTAATTGGGGCAAAATAGGACCTAAGAAAGATAGAAGTTATCACACAAATCTCTATAAAATTTTAGGGCCACATGTAGAGATCTCAAATGGGTGGGGAGCGTGGTGAGCAAAAGGGTGGTGACCAAAAAATTTCTCCATTAAGATACTTTAATTTGGGTTTAATTTTTGGTGGGTTGGATTGAAGGTTTAGGACACCTCTTTGTAAAGAGTAGTTCAAAATGCTGACATATTTCGTGAAATTTCCGTGGAATATGTCGGTTTTTAGAGATTCGGCATTGTAAATTCTGAAAATATCCGAGCATATTCCCGACAT
This sequence comes from Aquilegia eximia, assembly GCA_023053565.1. Lineage (NCBI taxonomy): Eukaryota > Viridiplantae > Streptophyta > Magnoliopsida > Ranunculales > Ranunculaceae > Aquilegia > Aquilegia eximia. Next base: position 5,440,396 of record JALIGU010000012.1, read on the forward strand.
TTCAGGTGATATATTTATTTCAAGGGTTGGAATGTCGGAATATACTGTTTTTTCTGAATCCGAAATTTCGCCCAGATTCAGAATTTTAAACTATGCTAAATAGTATAGTGTGAATATCTCGATCGGGCATTTGGTTGAACTTAAACCCTGATTTCTGACAAGTATGTGCATGGTTTGTATGGGTCTGTTTTTGTTTTTGTATTCCTATTACAGTTCATGTTCGGATCAGATAGGTTTGGTCATAATTATTCCCAGTTCGGACTTCGGTTTCGATGTACATACCTAATTACTACTTTTCTGATGAAACTCTGGAACTACACGTACAGTACTTTCACTAGCCGGCCATTTCTGAATGCTTGAAGAGACCCACAGTACAGTAATATAAATGTTGCCGACATGCAATATTGATCGTTGTCATCGTTGTGAAATCATCATCATCAATAGATCATGCATCTTCTTTAATTTTTGAAAGTATAGTAAATAGGGGGACCTTAATTAAGGTCCCATGGAGTAGTTGGAATGGCCACATCTGACATTTTAATTAAATTTCAACTGCATGCCAACTGCTCAGAAAAGGTTTCATGTAACACACTCATCAATTTAAATGTTAAATGTGTGTGAACAAAAGAATAGATCGAGACAGTCGATCGACCGACCGACACGTTTTAGTTCGTGGGGCTGGGCATCTTTGTTTATGTTGCTGCTCCTAGAGGCTAGAAGGGAGAGATCAGATGATAAAGAGTTAGTGTGACTGAGAGAATGTTAGCATACTAGGTAGCTGAAGGGGCCCTGATAAACAAGAATACGATCTATCAAACAACTATATTCTTGTTGCATTACTGGTTGTATATGTAATATTCTTCTTAAATTATCCTCCCCACCACAGATCAATTCACCAAAATCAAAACAACCTTGGAAGGGAAAGTTGAAATTCTTACTATATAGAAACAAAGGTAACTTATAATTTCTCATCATCACAACTTCAAAACCAAACTTCACCAAAAACTTTGTTGTTGTTGTGGACTTGTTGTTTGTTTGATGATAAATAGGAAACTTTGTTATATCATTAAAATCAGGCTTACAGTTTAGATTCAAGTATTCAACCATTACATCCTCCTCAAAAATCATGGATGTAAGAATACATGAACCCATCCATGTAATTATTGAAGTTGTGCTAGCTTGGCAATTTTCAACCACATAGGATTTTAGTTCGAAAATATTTACTTAGATTCTGGGCCAACATCAAAACTTCTTTAGGTTCTGGGCAAGTATCCGATTCCTGAAGATTTTTGAGCCAGTACACATTTTTCCAAAGTGTAGACATTTATTTATAACTTCATTAAACAAACCAAGCCATTCTACAAACTCAATATTAACCAAGTACCGGCCTATAAATAAAAGCATCACACATTTTCCAATCATCTGGTTTCGGTATTTTATAAATCAAAATCTAGACGAGACTTTATATATACAGGGGGATTTATGTTTTAATCACTCAAAGTATATGTTATTTAGGGAAATAGCATTTTTCTTTCGTTAATTAGATTTTGGTCACGAACCGGTAGCTAAACCGAACAACATTTGAAAATAGCTAAAATACCCCTACATTAAATTAGGAGGGACAAGACAAGTTGCACTCGTTCATGAGATTGATTTAGTTCAACATAATTTTGAGCATACATCTGAATCATATTACATATGCGGAGGATTTCAAGGTTTGAAAAAAAAATCAGAATCCATAACAATCTTTCTTAGTTCTTTTTTTCCCTGTGTTTTCCTCAAAAAATTGTTTATAGTGTGTTAGGTGTTCAACAAACAAACTGTTTTATTATAAACATAAAACAATATCTAACTCTTTAATATTAGCAAAAGACTTACCAAGAAATGAAGCTTTTCTGGGACATGTTCCTTTAATTTGGATTCCTTTTCATTTCCTCATATTTTAGGAAAAGTATAACATATCCTCTGCTAAACTAAATGCTGAGAGTTGTGGGGTTTATGACATACACATTACACATAGATAAACTGAATAAATTAAACTAGAAATCACCAGACAGTTCCAACAATCATATCTCAATGTTAAGGCTAGACCGTTCACACTTCAAGCGTACAATTTGATCGAGACGCTCCTGCATCTCTGGCGTGAAGTAGTTTTTCCAATCTCCAGTAGTCCCAACTCTAAAGAAAGAACTCTTTGGAAAACCCCTATCAAAAATCAAACCATTCTTATTTACCTCCAAATTTTTAAGTCTATCAAAGCTAGATCTCCACAAAACATTGTTTAGCTCCTCATCGTTTGCAAATGACTTACCAAGAAATGAAGCCAACTTCAACACTTGTTCCTTTGGAGTTCTTTTCATTTCCTCATATTTCAAGAAAAGCATCTTCTTAGGCAATAGTAGGCTTTTATCCCAATATTCTCGTACGTGGTCCATATATGGTCCAAAAAAATGAACACCATTGCAGAAGCTTTCAAATGCTTTGTCTATAGGAAATGGACCTTGTTCTTGAGTCCTGAGTGTGTTTGTAAAATGCCATAAGGATACAAATACATCCTTGGGATTTCTAGTTACATAAACAATCTTACAGTTTGAATTCTTGATTGAATTTGGTAGGGAATTATAAGGCAAGTGGGTGAGAACCCATAATATGTGCAATATAACAATTGTAAAGCAAGCAAGAATAAACCAAACAGAAAGTAAATAACACGCAGAAATTTTTAACGTGGTAAAACCCAATATGGGAAACGTCCACGGTTGTCCTCACGACAACAAATAAATCCACTAGATGAAAAGAGATGTACAAACCTATCAACTACCTGGAATCACTGCGAGTTGACACTACCGGTTATCTCTAACACCTTGACTTCACCAGAGCACCTTGATGTACGCACAAGACACTTGACTTCTTGATGAACACACAGGAAGACTCGAAGCCGAACTATGAAACAAGCTTACACCAGAGTTCCTTGATGAACACACAAGGATACTCGACTTCTTGATGAACACACAAGAAGACTCGAAGCTAAATCAATATAAACAATAATGAAGAAGAAGATGAATGGGGAAGAAGAAGAAGAAGATTAATGGGGAAGAAGAAGATGAGTTCAATCACCAAAACAAACTAAAACCCAAAACCTAAACAAACTCCAAGACTAGAGATGAATTGGACGGCCAAAAAAGAACTCCTTGTCCTTTGGAATAGAAACCCTATTTATACTTAGGGTTGGAAAACAAGGAAAATGGGCCGAAATAGTGCAAACCGACTTTGGACGTTCGAACGTCGCCACACAAAAATAAGCCTGCTGCCTACCATGACGTACGAACGCTCTAACTCGGTACGTACGTCTCCACACGAAACAAGTCTGCTGCCTACTTGGACGTACGAACGTCCTAACTGCGTACGTACGTCCTGACCAAAAGATGTTTGCTGCCTCAGTGGACGTACGTACGTCCTAACCCGGTACGTACGTCCAGTACCCAATAACTTTCCTAGACATGACCAAGAAACACGAAGGACACGAGACGACCATGCGTACATCTTGATTTTCCTAACAATGAATTCAAGGCGAGATAACCAAGGACACTTTGTCACAAAATTGATGTCAAACCACTTCATGCCGGTTTCAATCTCCCCCTTTGACATTGATTTTGTGACAAAAACCTATGACTCTAATAGCACTTATAAAACGTGCTTACAAGCCCAAACCATGGCATTTATAAAACATGCCTACAAAATCACTCAAGATAGAAACACATAACAAGTCACTAATTCTTGTTATCCAGCTTTAGCAAGATGCTTTAACCATCAGAGACCGAACGGAAGCAACTAGGAATTTTCGGATTCAACAGAAATTCCTTCGAGCAACTCCCCCATACTTCATGAGCTCCAAGATATTTTTGACACTCGAGCTCCCCCATAACTATATAACGTCTAAAATCATCAACACGTTCACTCCCCCATACATGTAGCATACCTGAAACATGACCCAAAAATAACCTAACAACAAAAAGACGATTGTTAGTAATTAGAGTCATAAATCTCCCCCTTTTTGTCACAAATGAAGCAAGGTAACAAAAGAAAGAGAAAAGATAAATACCAAACCATAACAAATAAGATTGAAGAAGAAAAGTAAGAAAACAATCATGTTAACAACAAAAAGGATATGCAACGGAAGTCATAAAATACACACTTGTTAACACGATGTCAATACAAAGAATTCTCCCCCTAAACAAAAGCGTCACCTAAATGCAATGCATATGAGAAAGATGTACCTAGAACAAACAAACCAAATAAGGATATTTGAAACACACAAAGAACCAATCATACAAGGGTAGAAGAGAGTAAAGAGAAAACCATACCATAAATCTGGAATCCATGACACACAAAACTAAAAAAAAACATGAGAGAGATCTAGGCATATAAATGAAGAAGAAAGAGTACCAACACAGACACAAGACACTGAATACTTATATAGGTAACAGAGGGAAGAAAAGTAAACATAACATGAATCCCTGATAGAAACCAAGAGAATCCTATACATAGAAGAAAGAGTCAGGACACCAACAATCGGAACAAATGATTCACTAGAATATCACTTTAAACAACCGATCATAACCACCTGAGATAGATTCCAGAGAAACGACTTCATAGTAGCAAGATATCTAGAGAAAAAGAGCAAACAAACAAAAAGGAAGAAATACCATACCTGATGAAATTGGGAAGGTACAATAAAGGCCAAGAACCAAATAGTCAAACCTGGGAGAAATGTGCAAGAAAAGAATATGCGAAAAGAGAAAGAAGAAGAGATAAACAATAGTTAGTAGGAGATATGAAAGAGAATAGGGAAACCATGCATATTAGACACATCCAACAATATCCCATGACAAAACTACAGGAATATGAGTATCTGTAGAAAAAGATACGTAAAGTATAAGAAAATCCATTGAGAATCCATGGGGAAATCCAATCTGTACATGTTCCTGAAACAACTCATCCAACCACACAAAAAAAAATTAGAGAATCTTATAAACAAGGATAAGAAAATATTATCCCAAACACAATGGAATAGAGACATAAAAGGAATAAACCTGTAAGCCCACCCCTAGTGAAACCCAAAAATTAGTTCAACATATGCCAAACAAGATAGACAATCATCAAGCTCAAAAAAAACTTTAACTGAAGAATGAGCAAGGATTATCGATGTCACCAAGTCACAAAGCAACAATCCAACTTCAGAGTAAATTTCCTGCCAGAACACTAAGACTCCGATGACATGCCATACATTGTCAGAAAGATTAGAGAGTCAATAGAAGAGAATTGCTGACAATAGATGACCAAACTGAGCATATGCATCCCAAAGTAGAACAGTGGTAGCCCAAAACCATTGTATGAGGATTATTGCAGAAGACTACCAAGAACACATCTAATCAAACCTATTGCTGGAAAAAAAATAGGATCAACCAGGCACAAGAAACAACAATAAGAGGATAGGCAAGTCTCATAAGCATTTAATCAAACACCAGCTAGCCAACAAGGTAATTCAAGAATATTATCCCAACATAGAAAAGTATGATGAGAACCTATGAGAAAACAAGAATCAATATAAATCATGACAAACGAATACACCAATAACATGATTTCATCACGAAAATATGCTTATGCATACCTTGCAGCCTTCTTAAAACAAATTGAGAACTATTACCTTGAGAAATCACATCAAACACATGTGATCCAATGACAAAAATAGAAAGTATGAAGTGTAAAACCAAATAATACTAACAACCTGACCTTAGTATGTCAATGAAACACCGACTGAAAAGAATTACCAAGGAATGAACCAAAATAGAGTAAGCCATAAACACTTTCAGCAAGAACATCTACAAGAATCCAAAGGAATGGCGCCTCTACTCCTTTAAGCACGAGGAGGACATGTGCCCGATGACGAAGCACCCTTGGAATCGGGTGTTTCTTTGGTGGGAGTAGTCCGAGCCCGCTTAGGAGGCATGTCCTGCATAAACACAACATTGAACAAACTAACAAATGTAAGAGAAATGGCGAACCTAGCACAAGAAATGTGAGAATACCCATGTAGACATTTTATCGAACACATGGTGTGCAGAATCATGAAGTGTGCACACGATAACAACCAAGCAATGAGAATCGCACTAAACTTGTTAGACTAGGATAATGAAGAACCAAACATAAACAATAGCAAATAGAGACTGCACCATATCATAGAATCAATTTTAACGACAAAACTAACAACCCATATCCAACCATGTGAAGACTAACCTTAAGGACCAACTTTAATAGCAGAAAAACAAACCTAATAACTAACAACACAAACTATAATAAGAAGATAAAAGGAAAAGAACCGATGTACCATAGAAGTGAAGAAGAATACATCATGAACTTCCAAAAACAGTAGCCAATTCCAATCCGTACAAAAATAAGAGGCAATATATGGGGGTAAACAAAAGATTGAACAAATAAGAGAATTGAAGTGCATCATAAACTAAACCTCGGTGTGTAGATGCAATGCAATGCATAAAAAGAGAGAAAGTTCACCACTAGAACACACCCTTTGAAGACCTAGAATATACAACCATCAACAAGAGACATACGATTAGTAAGTGAGCATAGAAGAAACAAACTTCAACCCCCTTTGAAACAAACGTTATGAGTAGAAGGTAAACGAATATAAATATGATCTTTCAAATGAAAACCAAGACATTAAAAAGGCAAAGGAATATAAACTTTGTATGCCTTACATAAAAAACAATGAATATGCGCTTGGATTTTTATTTTGCCGCATGTGGTGGAGTTTAGCCTACATCACTCTAATGTCATTCCCGCGTGGGAGGGATTTTTGCCTCCATCTTTTCAAATACACGAGGGTAGGGTGTAGCCTACATCTTTTTGACAAACACAAACTCAAGAAGTACAATACCATGATAACGTGCAACACAAGAACTAACATCTCTTGAGTGCATCCGTCAGAGCATGACCCTCACAACCCCAACGGGTTCTTAGCCAACTGATATTGCTTTAAAGACAATCAAATGGCTGGGGATAAAGTGAGTCATTGACCACTAACAAGAGTTGTAATAGGAAGATAAGAATGCTCAATAACACGAACAACAAGATGAACATTAACCAAAACAAAGGAGAAATAGCTCAAGATCACATAAATACTCGAGAGATAGAGAAGTTCTATGAGCTCAAAGAATATGTAAGTGGTTTCTAAAAACTCCCATCATGCAAGCATGCCGTGCACTGTGCAAACAAGCGAGGAAAAATGCATGATACATACCAAAACATACTTAAGAGTTCAGAAAGAGAAAACACCCAAACATATTGCAACTTATTTAAGACAATCGAATTAAACCAATATCTCAGAAAAGATGTAACCAACAACACATACATGGAATAAATAAAGAAAAATAGAAGGAATAACCAACAATGTATTCAGACATGCAACATGATCTGCAAGCTAAACAAACAAAGCATAAAAAATAGAAACACCAAACAAATAGCCTATGTGGTTAGAGAAATATGCAATTCAAATAACACAAGGCTAGAAACAACCTACATCATCCCAAATATGGGACACCACCAGACCTTTGCAAGTCCAGAAAAACCTTCAACTTATCCTTTCTTACCCAGACTTGTTTAACACTAGGCGTGCACACCTTGGAAGTTGAAAAGATATGAGATTTCTCCTTAACAAATTTTTCAATAGACTTGTCCTTAACTAATTCCACCTTAGTCTTTGACTTCCTTTTGTTGGAATACCTGTTTTTCTTAAACCTGTGACGAACACCACTATAATTCCAAGGTCTAGAAAATGCACAAGAAGAAACATTAGAATCAACATGATTATAATGATTAGGAACACGAGAATAGGATGCATCATGTTGATTAAAATCCCAACAAAAAATATCCAAATGACCAACCCTACCACAATAAGAACAATGAAAAACATTAGACTTACTCAAACAAGTCTTATAAGAAGATGCCGTAGTGGTGGGTAAACCATGTATGTCATTATTTGGTTTATGACATTGTCCCTTAACAAAACCCATACCTCCCTTATTAGAACAAGATGGCTTACCAGCAAAAGCAACCTTATCATTAGCCTTAGACTTAAACTTTGTGCAAGAAACATGCTGAAAACTATTAGTATTAAGTCTAGTCTCAATAGGCGGGGTAGGCAAAAGAGCAGGCAAACTAGATTTTACAGAAGTAGTCACACTAGATGAACGAGTAGAACTAGCAATAGGAGATTCAAATCTAGTTTTGTCCAAAACCTGCAATTGGAGTTGAGTAGTCGTTAAACCGTTCTTTGTTACCTCATACTCCACCAATAGATATTTGTATTTCTCATCGACCTCCTGATTGGCCTTCTCTAAAGCTGCAATTCTACATAACAAGTCAAGTTTTTCTTTGTCAAATAATTGAGAAATAGAGATTGCATCATCTGCAGCACAAGAAATTTGTTTTTCAAGAATCTCAATTTTATCCTGCAAAGAAAGATTATCCTTTTCCAAATTTTTAATTTTGGATTCATAAACTTCCCCTTGAAGCATATAGTCTTCTGCACAATGTCTGAGTCGTTGTTCTAGAGAATCAACCTTAGTCTGCAAAACACCATTATCTTCAAAACAAAAATTATCAGAAATAGTAGACAAATTACAATTAGCTTTATTAAATTTTTCTTGCAAATCAATATTAGCTTTTTGTAACCTTTCACATTCTTTTGCAGAAAGCCTGTAAAGAAGAGCCCAATCACTATTGCTAACAACATACAAATTATCATCCTTTTCAAAATCAGATTTTGGTTTTGTAGATTTAGACGATTTAGCAATAAAATTATTATGACCAGACTCATCATCATTGCACTCATAGGATCGTTAGCGTGAGCCTTGACGCTCCTTAACCAGCCCCCAGCGACTGATACCAATTGAGAACCCATAATATGTGCAATATAACAATTGTAAAGCAAGCAAGAATAAACCAAACAGAAAGTAAATAACACGCAAAAATTTTTAACGTGGTAAAACCCAATATGGGAAACGTCCACGGTTGTCCTCACGACAACAAATAAATCCACTAGATGAAAAGAGATGTACAAACCTATCAACTACCTGGAATCACTGCGAGTTGACACTACCGGTTATCTCTAACACCTTGACTTCACCAGAGCACCTTGATGTACGCACAAGACACTCGACTTCTTGATGAACACACAAGAAGACTCGAAGCCGAACTATGAAACAAGCTTACACCAGAGTTCCTTGATGAACACACAAGGATACTCGACTTCTTGATGAACACACAAGAAGACTCGAAACTAAATCAATATAAACAATAATGAAGAAGAAGATGAATGGGGAAGAAGAAGAAGAAGATTAATGGGGAAGAAGAAGATGAGTTCAATCACCAAAACAAACTAAAACCCAAAACCTAAACAAACTCCAAGACTAGAGATGAATTGGACGGCCAAAAAAGAACTCCTTGTCCTTTGGAATAGAAACCCTATTTATACTTAGGGTTGGAAAACAAGGAAAATGGGCCGAAATAGTGCAAACCGACTTTGGACGTTCGTACGTCGATATGACGTTCGAACGTCGCCACACAAAAATAAGCCTGCTGCCTACCATGACGTACGAACGCTCTAACTCGGTACGTACGTCTCCACACGAAACAAGTCTGCTGCCTACTTGGACGTACGAACGTCCTAACTGCGTACGTACGTCCTGACCAAAAGATGTTTGCTGCCTCAGTGGACGTACGTACGTCCTAACCCGGTACGTACGTCCAGTACCCAATAACTTTCCTAGACATGACCAAGAAACACGAAGGACACGAGACGACCATGCGTACATCTTGATTTTCCTAACAATGAATTCAAGGCGAGATAACCAAGGACACTTTGTCACAAAATTGATGTCAAACCACTTCATGCCGGTTTCAGTGGGTGTGAAAAATTCTAGGTGAAGGCAGAGTTGAGATATCTAGCTTTTTTGGAAAAACTTGGAGTTCTAATGTAAGAACAACACCATGGGGATTGTTTTCAATCAAAGGGTCGTCATCATCACCTCGAGGGCAATTTATAATACATGGAATAAGGGATTTGAGCCAGGTAGTGCCAGTTTTGAGTGAAGATGCTATGATAATATCATCATCGCGTGCTTCAAAGAGTGATTGAGCCGCGACTGTAGCTTCAATGATAGCTCGTGAATACCATGATCCCTGCCATTGGAATAGTTCAAAATGTTCAAACCATGTCTTCTTGGGAAGTTGGGATAGCAAATTTGGTATGTCTTGCGAATCAAAGGCTGTTAAAAATGATGATTGGGTCGTCATAAAATCTGGTTGAAAAATGATCAATTGAGTGTAAATATCTTTATGGAGTGCTAAACAATACAATAGTTACTTTGTTGATGAACTCTTTGTTGGGTTTTATGTGCAAATCAGGAGAAGGGGAAGTTTTTTGTACAGGAACGTACGTACGCAGTTAGGGCGTTCGTACGTCCCGTACGCCAGATCTTGGTTTCGTGGCTCAACGTACGTACGTGATTTTGACGTACGTACGTCCTCATCTGATTTTGTACAATATGGGCCTGTTTGAGCCCAATTCGTGGTCTATTGTAAGGCTATGGTATAAAGCCAAATAGAAGTGGAAAAACCTAATTAACTTTTCTAAGAGAGAGATTGTGAGAAGCCATTAGAGAGTTTGAGAGAACTTTGTGAGGAAGAAGACTTCGGTTTCTTCGTGAGGGCTTGTACAATTGTCTTGTTAAAGAAAAGCATCATCCTTTCTCCCCGTGGACGTAGGCATATTGCCGAACCACGTATATCTTGTGTCTTGTGTGTGATTGCTTATTTATTTTGTCGTTTTTCGTTTTACTTTCATACACTAGTTCAATCATATTTGTGCATTAGTTTCCGCTGCGCACAACAAGTGGCATCAGAGCTTCGGTTAGATCTTGAGCGTCTTGAAGGTGTTTGAAGAAATTCCGCAGTGAGTTTCTTAATTGTGTTTCAAGTCCAAGGTTCTACCTTTTGTTCGTGGGTTGCATAGAAGGTGTTTGTTGAAATTCCGGTGTGAATTTCAGATTTGTTTACCTTCGGTTGGTGATTGTTTAGTGCATGAAAGTTGGTGGAAAGATGGCAAAAGAATCGAGTTCGAAGGATTCGAAGGGGGAAACCAAGACAGTGGTTTACCATCAAGCAAAGATTGATGTAGAGAAGCTTACCGGCACCAATAACTTTGGTATGTGGAGGTGTGAGGTAATGGATGCTCTATGTCAACAAGACCTAGAAGATGTTCTGGAGGATAAGCCAGAAGATGTGGAAGAGAAGGATTGGAAAAAGATGAACAAACGAGCTTGTGGAATCATAAGGTCGTGTTTGGCACAAGACATTAAATATCTTGTGATGAATGATGCGTCTGCAAAGGAGATGTGGCGAAAATTGGAGGAGAAGTACATGACAAAGACTATCCACAATAAAAACTATCTACTTCGAAAGTTTTATCGAATAGATATGAGAAGAGGTATTTCCATGGCGGAGCATCTTAATGATTTTACCAAGGTAATTGCCGACTTGGTGAATCTTGGAGCAGATGTAAGTGATGAAAGCAAGGCAGTGTGTCTCCTCAATTCGTTACCGGACGAATATGAACACTTGGCTATCACACTTACATATGGAAAAGACAAGTTGGTGTATAGTGAGATTTCTGCAGCATTGTTAAATCATGCGTGTATGAAGAAGGACAAAGAAGAGTCCAAAAGCTCAACACCAGAGGTCTTAGTGGCAAGGGGAAGCTACAATAGTAGGGGTGAGTCTCGTAGGGAGCCGAAGAGGGGGTTTCTAGCAAAAGATGAATGTTCCTTTTGTCATGAGAAAGGGCATTGGAAGAAAGATTGTCTTCAAGGCAAAGCAAATGACAAGAAGAATAACTCTGAGGTAAATATTTCACGTAATAATAGAGATGAAGATGATGGTTCTGATTACTCTTTATTTGTTTCATCCATCGATTGTTCCACTAATGCTAAAGAGTGGATATTAGATTCGGCTGGTACTTATCATGTGTGTCCCATAAGGGAATGGTTTTCTAGCTTTAAAAGGCTAGATAATGGTGCAGTAGTGATGGGGAATGATCAACCTTGTCATGTATTGGGGATAGGTACTATTCGATTGAAGATGTTTGATGGAAAGATAAGAGAGTTGAGGAATGTAAGATATGTTCCTGATTTGAAGAAGAACCTTATTTCACTTGGTACTTTAGAAGCCAAAGGTTACAAGGTAGTAGCTCAGAATGGTGTTCTAAAGGTTATGGTTGGTGCAATGGTATTACTAAAGGGTACTCGACGAAGTAACCTGTACTTCTTGCAGGGTAGTACAGTTACATGTGATGTGGCCATGTCAGAGGCTACAACGAAGTTTGCTAGAGAGACTACCAAATTGTGGCATATGCGGTTGACGCATAAATGTGAAAAATCTTTGCAGACAATGACGGAGCAAAGGTTTTTTATGGGTGCTATCGCCTGCAAGTTAGAGTTCGGTGAGCATTGTGATCTGGGCAAGCAGACAAGAGCAAAGTTTGGCACAACTATCCATTGTATGAGTGGAGTTCTTGATTATGTTCACATGAATGTCTGGAGACCTACCAAGTACACAGCTTGGAGAGGTAAGTCTTATTTTGTGTCTTTAGTTGATGAGTTTTCTAGGCGTGCGTGGATGTACATCATGAAGCATAAGGATGAAGTCCTAGAAATATTGAAGTGGAAGAAGCTAGTTGAGGCCCGAATTGACAGAAAGATCATGGTATTGTGCTTAGATAATAGCATAGAGTACAAAGATGATCCGGTCTTGCAAGTATGTCAGACCGAGGGTATTGAGCGTCACTTCACTGTGAGAAAGACACTGCAACAGAATAGGGTGGCAGAACACATCTTGTCTATGGCTGGATTAGGCAAAGTGTTTCGGGTTGAGACATGTCATCTTATTAACAGGTTGCATTTGATTGTGATAAGTGGTAAAACTCTTATGGAGGTTTCTATGTTGAAGCCTGAGAGTTCTCAGCAGGTGGAGAACAAGACCAAAGAGGTTTTGCAGTGGGTGGAGATTTGCATATCTCCATATGTTCCAGTGGGTTCTGTATCTAATGTGGAAACTCTTGTAAGGGTTTTGGGTGTTTCAAATTCTGATGACATGACAGATGATGAGACGATTGGAGATGCAGAAAATGGTGATCCTATTGATGAGGGTCCAATTGCAACTAGATTACCTAAGAAGGAAGAAGAATCTCCAGGTAAAGATGTGCACTTGAAGGTAAACGTTTGCATCCTTATGGCCTTGGTAGTGCGATCTGATTGTGTATTAGCTCTGTTTGATGTGAAAACGGTTGTTTTACATGGTGAGCTAGATGAGAAGATATATATGTCTCAGCCTAGTGGTTTTGGAGTTGCAAAGTATGATGAGTTGGTGTGTTTCAAACCATATATTTCACGAGCAGTGGGCATTGTAGGTAGATACATGCATGATCCTGATGTGAGACATTGGGAAGCTGTGAAATGGATGTTCCACTACATTCAAGGTAGTGTGGAGGTTGGTTTGTTAGTTCAACATGGAAGGGCTTTGAGTCTGCGGTGTGGTGGTTATGTGGATGTTGAGTATGATTGTCACTTTGATAGACGTTGGTCGGAAGGGCTTTGAGTCTGCGGTGTGGTGGTTATGTGGATGTTGAGTATGATTGTCACTTTGATAGACGTTGGTCTACTCTTGGATATGTGTTTACATTGGCAGTGAGATCTATCAGCAGATTGTCCACATTATATTCTATGGTTGCTTTGTCTCCGACAGAAGCTTGGAATATTACCGTGACTAAAGTGGTATATGGGACTAAGTTCTATTGGTTAGAATTGGTCCATATCATTCCTTCGAGTTGATAGTATATCTTGGGAGTGAACTACGATGGCTTGATCCCTTAGAATAAGGGTACGTAGGCAACCATGAGGTGGTACAGCCGAGGTGGTCCTTCGGGACATGCGTGGGAGTTTGTGACTTGTGATTCTTGGTGTCGGCTTAGATTTATTGAATCTTCGCCGAGGTGGAGAATTGTTGGGTTTTATGTGCAAATCAGGAGAAGGGGAAGTTTTTTGTACAGGAACGTACGTACGCAGTTAGGGCGTTCGTACGTTCAGTGTGACAGACAACTTTGTGGAGAAGGAACGTACGTACGCAGTTAGGGCGTTCGTACGTCCCGTACGCCAGATCTTGGTTTCGTGGCTCAACGTACGTACGTGATTTCGACGTACGTACGTCCTCATCTGATTTTGTACAATATGGGCCTGTTTGAGCCCAATTCGTGGTCTATTGTAAGGCTATGGTATAAAGCCAAATAGAAGTGGAAAAACCTAATTAACTTTTCTAAGAGAGAGATTGTGAGAAGCCATTAGAGAGTTTGAGAGAACTTTGTGAGGAAGAAGACTTCGGTTTCTTCGTGAGGGCTTGTACAATTGTCTTGTTAAAGAAAAGCATCATCCTTTCTCCCCGTGGACGTAGGCATATTGCCGAACCACGTATATCTTGTGTCTTGTGTGTGATTGCTTTTTTATTTTGTCGTTTTTCGTTTTACTTTCATACACTAGTTCAATCATATTTGTGCATTAGTTTCCGCTGCGCACAACACTCTTTATATAGATCGGCACTGTAGCCAAGTTGAAGGTACAATCTGCGCGACAAATACATTAAGATGTAGGCCCTGCTCGTTAAATAGATTGTGATGATATCATCTACCACCATTATGAGAGGACAATATTTTCGATAGGATGGTACATGTTTGTTGCATCATAACGCTACCAATACGGAAACTGTGAATCATACTAAAAGCTTGCTGCTTCTGCATGTTTGCTATTTCCCTTCCTAGATGGCTATACTATACATGTTTTCTTCATGTGCTCACATTATCCTGCCACATAGATAATGTTCTTTAGTTTTTTTGGTTAGTGCGTGACCATTTACAAAAATTTTAAAAATAAATAAAATAAAAATATTGTTTTAGCATAGTTTGTTGTACGCTTGTCAACTTTTACGTAATTCCTCAAGTTTATTGATAAAATTTTTATTGTTATACTTTGAACAAAAAAAACACTTAATATACCTTTTACTTCATTAAAGAGAAAAAACTTAATGGGAA
Organism: Aquilegia eximia; assembly: GCA_023053565.1. Taxonomy (NCBI): domain Eukaryota; kingdom Viridiplantae; phylum Streptophyta; class Magnoliopsida; order Ranunculales; family Ranunculaceae; genus Aquilegia; species Aquilegia eximia. The sequence continues at coordinate 5,455,607 of JALIGU010000012.1, forward strand.
TGTTAGTTTTTGTGATCTTTTATTTTGTGAGATTTAGAGATACCCCAGAAAAGTTTGCACTCTTTGATACTCTCAGATTTGAAAATCATTAGAGATACCTCCCATTTTCTCATTTAAAGCCGGTCAACAAAGCTGTTGACCATGGTCTGACCAATTTATAAATATTTATAACTGAAATGCCCCTCCACGTAGATTTAATCTCATTAATTAATAATTATTAAACATCCACCATCTCTAACCCAAATCCCACGATCCCTAACACACAACCCACCACCACCCATTCACCTCTACCATTAGCATACTAAAACCACCACCATTTGTGTGATTAATGATGGTGGACTTTGGCTTTGAAAACAATTAAAATATGTTGAAAATGTGATGAAGAAAATGGTGGATATGGGATTGAGTTTAGAAGAGATGTTGATGGGGGTGAAGATTAAGGTAATGATGATGGAATGTGAAGAATGTGAGATGATGTTAATGATATAGTGTAAAAATTAATGATGATGGGGTGTGATTGTGTGAAGATGGTGGTGGTGGGATTTTAGAGATCGTGGTAATAGATGGTTATTGGTGGTAGTGGTGGTGGTGGTAATGTAGTGTTAAGGGTTGATATGGCGGTGGTGGTTAGGTGAAAGAACGCGTGAAATAGTCGTTAATTAGATCACGTTCTTTCTAAACCTTGCTTTGACTACCTAAAACGAGTATAGCTTCAAGAAAGCGTTATCGAATCCACGTCTAGAAAATAAGGGGAATCAAGTTAAATGAAGAAAAAAAATTCATTTTTACTAATCTAGAGAATAAGGGGAAAATAATTTTGCAAGGTAATTGTGATTAACTACTACTAATGTGAGAAATAATTTTAGGAAGACAAATATGATGAGAATTTCAAGAGATTGAATCCACCAATTCAAATATATAATGAAACCGGCACTAGGTTGTTTGACATTTATTTTGTGACATTGGATGTCCATGGTTATCTCGCCTTGAGTTCATTGTTAGGAAAACCGCGTTGTACGCGCGTCATCCCGAGTCTTTGTCTTCGCGTCTAGTGTATCAAAAGTGTGTTTTTGGTTTAGGACGTACGTACCTAGTTAGGACGTACGTACGTCCCACAGGTCAGCAAACTTTCAATCGTGTTGAACGTATGTACCGAGTTAGGGCGTACGTACGTCAGGTTAGGCAGCAGGAAAGTTTTTGTTCAGGATGTACGCATCTAGTTAGGGCGTTCGTACGTCCAAGCAGTCAGCAAGTGTTTGTCGTATGGGGACGTACGAACGGTGTTTCGACGTACGTACGTCCAATATGGATTTTGTTAAATCCCGGCCCATTTCTTATGTACTCCAACCCTAAGTATAAATAGGGTTTCTCTTCCAAAGAATGAGTTAGTTCTTTGGCCGTCCAATTCATCTCTTGTCTTGGAGTTTTGTTTAGGTTTTGTGTTGAAGTTGTTTTGGTTATTGAACTCAATTCCTCTTCTTCCTAATTCATCAATTCCTTATCTGTCGTATATCATAGTGAATTCGGCTTCGAGTCTTCTTGTGTGTTCATCAAGGAGTTGAGTGTTTTGTGCGTACATCAAGGTGCTCTGGTGAAGTCAAGGTGTTAGAGATAACGTGAAGTATCAGCTCGTAGTGAGTGCAGGTAGTTGATAGGTTTGTAAATCTCTTCCATCTAGTGAATTGTTTGTTGTTATCAGGGCAACCGTGGACGTTTCCCAAATTGGGTTTTACCACGTTACAAAATTCCTGTGTGTTATTTACTTTCTGCATATCGTTTGAGTTGTTTGAATATTGAACTGGTAGATTAGCACTATTTGTGTTCTTCCAATTGGTATCAGTCGCAGGGCGCTAGTTATGGAGCGTAATGGCTCACGCGTTGATCCTTTTAGTGCTATGATTTAATCTGGTAAGACACATGTGTCGTTTGTGGCTCGGTTGTCCGATGAACAATCAACTGCAAGTCAAGAATGCTCTAGTGACTGTGACAGGGAATTGATTCTTGTTGAAAATACTGATTGGGCTACCCTATACCGGTTATCCAGAAAAGAATGTCTAAGGTTAGAGGCACAGAATAGTATTTTTCAAGAAAGACTGGACTTAATATCTTCTAGTTCTTCGTCCATGTCAACCTTGGATACGGAATCTGAATCCTGGCGTATTGATAAGGTAAAATTATTGAGCAATCTTGCTGCTCTTGAGCACGACAATGTAGAATGGGAAGCTCGGTGTAGTATTTTGTCCACTGAACTAGAAGACGTCAAAAAGGAACTGGTTCGTCTTAAGTCCTCTGTAAGGTGCAATGGGTTGTCATCTTCTGAACTACCTCCGCTACTGCCCAATCCTCCTATCCAAAATTCTAACAATCATCAATCTGCGGCCAAGATAGGCAACGGGAGTAAATGGAAACCTTTTAGGCGTGCTTCCTCTCAAGGCAGAAAACGTCAAGTGGCTTGCTCATTATGTGGGCAGTTTGGACATTGGGCCCCTCAGTGTGTTGTGACTGCTCCTGGTTCCCAACCATGGACGCTGTTTTCACAGCCATCGTATGTCTATCCGCCTTATCAATACGCATCTTACCCTTCTCCTTGTAATCTTGCAGGCAATGCTTCAAATGTAGCGATTACTGCTCTCCATGTTTCGAGCTCAGACAGTGAATGGCTACTTGATAGTGGTGCTTCGAAACATATGTCAGGTAATGCCAAACTTTTCTCATCTGTTACTGCTATAGATGGTGGAAGTGTCACTTTTGGAAATGGTAAGCGCTCTCCAGTGATTGGAAAAGGCTTTGTTGATGGTATTGGTCTATCCTCGAATGATGTTTGTTTATTAGTTGATGGGTTGCGTGTTAATCTGATCAGCATTAGCCAACTGTGCGATACTAATCATACTGTTAATTTTTCTAAAAATATATGTACTGTCTTTGATAGTTTGGGTAAGTGCATCATGACAGGCAAACGCACATTAGATAACTGTTATGCCGTTCAGCCCCTTACATTTGGTATAAACTGCTTACCTAGCAAACTGAATGAGGTTCTGTTGTGGCACCAACGCCTTGGTCATGTCAACTTTGACCTCCTAGACAATCTAACTCGAAATGAATATATCAGGGGAGTTCCAAGACTTGGAAGGGCTCGGGACACCGTGTGTGGGGGATGTCAGCTAGGCAAACAAATATGCAGTCCACATTCCAAGAAAAAGTCTATAACCATATCCTCTCCTTTAGAACTCATACACATGGACCTGATGGGTCCCACCCGTACTCCTAGCTTAGGGGGCAAACGGTACATCTTAGTTATGGTTGATGATTACACTCGTTTTACTTGGGTATCATTTTTGCGTGAAAAATCTGATGCGTTTCTTGAGTTTCAGGGGATATGTCTTCGTGTTCAGAATGAGAAAGATACTCAAATTAAACATGTTCGAAGTGACAGGGGTGGTGAATTCACAAACACAGGTGTTATTGAGTATTGCATTGCAAATGGTACGTGGCAAGAATTTTTGGCTCCATACACTCCACAACAAAACGGAGTCGCTGAAAGGAAGAACCGTGTCATTCAGGAGATGGCTCGTGCAATGCTACATGCGAAGGATGTTCCCAACAAACTCTAGGCTGAAGCAATCCATACTGCTTGTTACATTATAAACCGTGTATACCTACGGTCTGGTACTACGCAAACTGCTTATGAGCTATGGTATGGTAAGAAGCCAAATCTCAAATATATGCGACTTTTTGGCAGTGTGTGCTATGTGTGCAAGGACCGACAAAGTCTTTCTAAGTTTGATAGTCGAGGTGATGTTGCTCTTTTACTTGGTTATTCTTCAAATAGCAGGGCCTTCCGAGTATTTAACTACAACACTCGCAAGGTCATGGAATCCTTTAATGTTGTTGTTGACAACACCATTATAACTGACTCTTCTGTTTCTACTGGTACACAGGATTCTACAGTTCTCTCACCCTTATCAGACTCTGCAGACATGTCTCCACCTTCGTTACTGTTACCTGATAATGCTGATGATGGTGATGAACCTTCTGCTACTTCAGAGGACTTGCCCAGTAAAATCAGTAATGTACCCACACTGGATGCTGTAGTAACACCGGGGGCGGTTGAGGTGCCTCAGGATCACTCCACTGTGACTATTGAGCCTGAGGAGTTGTTTGTAAAAGCGTCAACCCGGGTTAAACAACACCAATCCATTGGGGATGTCATTGGGGACATTAATGATCAGCGTTTGACTTGTCGAAAGGCCAAGGAGACAAACTGTGTTCACTATGTTTGTTATCTTTCTTCTATTGAACCTAAACATGTTACTGATGCTCTTACTGATAATGATTGGTTAGTTGCTATGCAGGAAGAACTAGGTCTGTTTAGGTGTAGTGATGTTTGGACATTAGTTCCCAGACCTACTCACACTAATGTGGTTGGCACTAAGTGGATCTTTAAAAATAAAATGGATGAGTTTGGGCAGATTGTGCGAAACAAGGCTCGGCTGGTAGCTCAGGGCTACAGTCAAATTGAAGGTATTGATTACGGAGAGACTTTTGCTCCTGTGGCTAGGTTGGAATCTGTCAGACTTCTTCTAGCTATGGCATGCCATTTAGATTTTAAACTGTACCAAATGGATGTCAAAAGTGCATTCCTCAACGGTCTTCTCAATGAAGAGGTCTATGTTGAACAACCAAAGGGGTTTGTCGATCACACCTTTCCGAATCATGTCTTCAAACTGCAAAAAACATTGTATGGTTTAAAACAGGCTCCTCGAGCATGGTATGAACGCCTGACAACCTTCTTATTAGGGAAAGGATTTGTTCGTGGTAGTGTTGATCGAACCCTTTTCATCCTGAGAAAGGAAAACGATGTTCTTCTTGCACAAGTCTATGTGGATGATATAGTGTTTGGATCCACTTGTCCCTCTCTTTCTGAATTTTTTTCTCGGTTAATGAGTTCTGAATTTGAAATGAGTTTAATGGGGGAACTAAATTTTTTCCTTGGCTTGCAGGTGAAGCAGTTTAATCATGGAGCGTTCATCTCTCAAACAAAGTATGCCAAAGAACTTGTCAAAAAGTTTGGTTTTAGTGCTTCTAGTGGTCAAGATACCCCCATGGGTGATAGGGTACGTCTTGGTAAGGATGTTATGGGTAAGTCTGTTGATATTCGTGAATATCGTAGTATGATTGGTAGTCTTTTGTATCTCACTGCTAGTCGTCCAGATATTGCTTATAGTGTTGGAGTGTGTGCAAGGTTTCAGGCTAATCCTAAGGAATCTCATCTCACTGCTGTTAAACGTATCATTCGGTATGTTGGTAGCACGCTTGATCATGGATTATGGTTTACCAGAGATACAAATAGTGTTGTGGCAGGTTATTGTGATGCTGACTGGGGTGGTAATCTTGATGATCGTCATAGTACCAGTGGTGGTTGTTTCTATGTTGGGAATAATCTTGTTTCCTGGCATAGCAAGAAACAATCGTCCGTATCCATCTCCACGTGTGAGGCTGAGTATATAGCTGCAGCTAGTGCATGTACACAACTTCTGTGGATGCGTCAGATGCTTCGGGACTATGGCATCCAACAGAAGGCGATGGACTTGTTCTGTGACAACACCAGCACCATTAGCATATCCAAAAATCCTGTTCAACACTCACGAACAAAGCATATCGACATTCGTCATCATTTCCTTCGTGAGGCGGTTGAGAAGGGTGATATAGCAATGGAATTCATTCCTACTGAACATCAGCTAGCGGACATTCTTACGAAACCTCTTGATGTAGCCCGCTTTCATTCTCTGCGCAAGTCCATTGGGGTTGTTCCTCTTCCCTAAATGTTACTGGTAGTCTCCTCTCCTCTCTCTCTTCTTCCTTGTATATTATTTTTCTCTTTCTCTGTATATATCTGGTCAAGTTTGTTTTGTCGTAATGGTCTGTGTTGGTTCTCCATATTCGGTTGAGGGAATTTGTTTTACTGATTATCGTTTTGGTTGTCGTCCTTAAATAATGTGCAATATGTTGGGGTTCTTAGTCTTTCTGCTCAAATAAGGTCATTGGGATCTCTCATGGTCACTCTCCTGGTTTACGTTGCATAATGTGTGGTTTACATGTTAGAATTTGTTATTGGTATACCCTTTCTTTGTCGTGTGGATTTTTCTCATCTTGTCACCTCCTACGAGTGGTCGATAACTCACGTAATCCCCAGCCATTTGAATGTCTTGAGAGCATAATCATTTGGCTAAGAACCCGTTGGGGCTGTGAGGGTCATGCTATGACGGATGCACTCGAGAGATGTTAGTTCTTCTGTTGCACATTATCATGGTATTGCACTTCTGGAGTGTATTCTTGCCAAAAAGATGTAGGCTACACCCTACCCTCGTGTATTAAAAAGATGGAGGTCATCAATTCCTCCCACACGGGAATGGCAGTTTTTTTTTTTTTCCCACTAAAAAACAAAAAAAAAAAAAAAGGGGTGGGGGATAGACAGGAAGATTTAAAGTAAAGGGAGGAACATAGGATGGATGGAATTTTTTTATTTTATTTTTTATTTTTCCACTGTGTTCTCCTCAGTGCTTGTAGGCATCCTTCTGTTTATTCGTTGGATACCTTATCCTTTGGTTCCTCGTGCATATTTGGTTCTGGTGCTGTAAATGGTGTTTTGATTATGTGTCATCTCAATCCCTTTGAGCATGTAGTTTGGTAACCTCTTGATATTGCTTGTTTTATTTTATTGGATGCAACTACATCGATTTTGGGGAGGCTTGTAGTGCTTCTCCCTGATCTAAGGTCTATGTGTCTTTCTTGTTCTATCCGTATCTCTGTTTGCTAATTGGCCCACTTGGTGTGTTAACCCACATTTAACTCAACCATTGTTACTAGCTATATAAACTAAGTGCTTTGGGGTTCATCAAATCCCTACATGTTCTTTTATATTATTTTTGCTAAGGTTTAGTTATTTCTCCCTGTTTTCTACTCCCTCTGTTATGGGTTCTTCTTACTGTTCACCTTCCCCCTTGTATCATCGACATTCTTCCCATCTGTCTTGTTTATCTTACATGTCATTCTCTTGGTTACAGTGGTTCTTGTTTTCCTATACCTCTCATTTGTTCACTTGTTGTGACAAAAAGGGGGAGAATTATGACTCTAAACACTAACAATCGTCTCCTTGCTGTTAGTGTATTTTTGGGTCATGTTTCAGGTATGCTACACGTATGGGGGAGTGAACGTGTTGATGTTTAGAGGTTGTACAGTTATGGGGGAGCTCAAGTATCTAAAGTTGGAGCTCCTGAAGCATGGGGGAGTAGTTCTAAATTCTTAGTTGCTTCCGTTCGGTCTCTGATGGTTAAAGCGTCTTACTCAAGCTGGATATCAAGTGTTGGTGATTTGGTATGTATTTTCTATGAGTGTTTTGTAGGCATGTTTTATAAATGCCATGGTTTGGGTTTGTAAGCACGTGTTATAAGTGCTATTAGAGTCATAGGTTTTTGTCACAAAATCAATGTCAAAGGGGGAGATTGAAACCGGCACTAGGTTGTTTGACATTTATTTTGTGACATTGGATGTCCATGGTTATCTCGCCTTGAGTTCATTGTTAGGAAAACCTCGTTGTACGCGCGTCATCCCGAGTCTTTGTCTTCGCGTCTAGTGTATCAAAAGTGTGTTTTTGGTTTAGGACGTACGTACCTAGTTAGGACGTATGTACGTCCCACAGGTCAGCAAACTTTCAATCGTGTTGAACGTACGTACCGAGTTAGGGCGTACGTACGTCAGGTTAGGCAACAGGAAAGTTTTTGTTCAGGACGTACGTATCTAGTTAGGGCGTTCGTACGTCCAAGCAGTCAGCAAGTGTTTGTCGTATGGGGACGTACGAACGGTGTTTCGACGTACGTACGTCCAATATGGATTTTGTTAAATTCCGGCCCATTTCTTGTGTACTCCAACCCTAAGTATAAATAGGGTTTCTCTTCCAAAGAATGAGTTAGTTCTTTGGCCGTCCAATTCATCTCTTGTCTTGGAGTTTTGTTTAGGTTTTGTGTTGAAGTTGTTTTGGTTATTGAACTCAATTCCTCTTCTTCCTAATTCATCAATTCCTTATCTGTCGTATATCATAGTGAATTCGGCTTCGAGTCATCTTGTGTGTTCATCAAGGAGTCGAGTGTCTTGTGCGTACATCAAGGTGCTCTGGTGAAGTCAAGGTGTTAGAGATAACCTGAAGTATCAGCTCGCAGTGAGTGCAGGTAGTTGATAGGTTTGTAAATCTCTTCCATCTAGTGAATTGTTTGTTGTCATCAGGGCAACCGTGGACGTTTCCCAAATTGGGTTTTACCACGTTAAAAAATTCCTGTGTGTTATTTACTTTCTGCATATCGTTTGAGTTGTTTGAATATTGAACTGGTAGATTAGCACTATTTGTGTTCTTTCGTATAATAATTAATATATAGATTTATCAAGATTAATTAATCTGTAGATAGATACTCATTATACACTAAGATGATTCGAAATGCATAATGAAAATGTATGACTTTAAACACTTATTCTATCTACATTAGAGTCTATCATTTCTGGAAAATCAATGATACTTCTTATCATTAAAATGTGAGGAAAGACTACAACACAATGTACAACTATTATGTCGGTGGCAAGAAAGAGTACGTTCGTCTTTCAGACCGTCACTCAATGTGTCCCCAAATAGCTATAGCAAAGTGTATATTCCACCTACTAAAAGAATTTAAAGAACTGAGAAGAAAGTAAATAAACACCGTAATATGATTCATTTCACAGATAAATCATTGCAATTACTTACCTCTAACCTTCTCTCGAAGCGCTAGATCCTTGACCTCCAGAATTACTCTAATGGATTAAAGCTTAATAAATCATATATTAACTACTACATAAAACAAAAGGCTTCATTTCTCCTTTGAAAAAGGAAGATTAGCCTAGCATAATATTACTAAACTAAAATCTATTAAATGAAATGACATAAAATAAAAACTAACTAAACTAAAAAAAAAAAAAAAAAAAAAAAAAAAGAACTTTTATTAGAATGAGTTTTGCTCTCAACTCTTGATGATCAATACAATGAATAGAGCTCCCTATTTATAGATCCACAGGGAGCCTAAAAGGAGAAAATTACAAAATATTACATAAAATTTGATTTGATCGATAATCAAATCAATTACAAAATATTTGTGGAAGAAAATGTGAAGAATAAAATCTTTGAATGATTGTGGTCAAAGATTAATGAAAAACATGTGTTGAAAATAAAATCCTTGCCACCATTGTTGTCAATTCTGTATAAAACTGCCATATATAGTGTCATTCTAGAATATGTTGGCAATCTTTCTTGGATGGCTGAGTTGCCTCAATATTCTCCATATTTTACACATGCTATAATCTTAAATATCAACCTTGAAGTGATTCCATGCTCCATCTTCTATTTAGTAGTCTCACTTCACTTATCTCCTTAATGGGCCTCTCTTGGACTTAAGCTTTGCAGATTATTTATGGGCTCATTTAGATTTAATCTACTAAGATTCATTCAAGGCTTTGACCAGTTGGATCCATGACTTTGGGCTTCACACTTGACTCTTCTCTTTTTGATCTTTTTATATCATTTTGTAGGTTTTTTCTTTGATTTATTCCTTTCTAGGTTCTTTCCTACAAAAATACAAAAATAATAGAAATTACTCTAATTCAAGTCCAAAAGTGAGTTCTAACATCATACTAATTAGGGGTAAAAACTACGTTTTTGGATACTTATCATTAGGTTGTGGAAGTGGTGGAGTTAAGGAATTGGAAATGGTGGTAGTGGGTGGTGGTAGTTAAGGATGGAGGTGGTGGTTGTTTAGAGAAGAAAGATTGAAAAAAGTTATGATCCCGATCATCGATTTTGGATAGCTAAAGATAGATTTAGTTTTTAGATGGTGGAGATTAATTCAATTAATAATGAGTGACATATTATTTTTATGATGAAGGGTATTCTTGTCAATATAAAAAAATATTGGTCAATGGCTTGGTTGACCAGTTTTAAATAAGAAAATGGGGGGGTATTCCTAATGATTTTCAAATCTAGGGGGTATCTCAAAGAGTGCAAAGTTTTTCGGGGGTATCTCTAAATCCCCCTTTTTATTTTTAATAGAAACATTTATTCATAAATTGGTTCGGGCAACAACCTCGGACGAAAGAGTTATGATCACTGCCAAGTGTACCTGTAATCCTGTATACATCGGGCAAATGTGGCGGTGGCTAAAACATATTTCTAGCTATCAACACATTTTGATGGCACAAGATTCCTTGTAACGCCCGGGATTTCGTCCTCGCTCATCCCGGTGCGTCGAGCACCATACCGCTCGCTAATGTCAATATTGTCCCCATTAGTCACTGCGGATATCCAGCAGTAGAGGGTTTTGGATCAGGGCCCACCCATGTGGTTTACCCCAAAAGGCCTTGACATTAGTTAGAGTATGGTTAAGCTCTATATACTTCCAATACAACTACTTCCTTGGCAATGTGGGACTAAGACCAACTCATGGGTGTTACAATCTCACCACCTTAGAAATAGAGCCGTCCTCGGCTCTGCAGTACACTCAATACAGTCCCAAAATCTCCGACGTTCCCTGCCAAGTGAGACAAGTACCTGGCACTCCCTGGGCCTTTCCAGCGTACTTTCACTTGCAACAGGCGACCCGTCGTCGGCTTTGATACCAACTGTAACGCCCCGGGATTTCGTTCTCGCTCATCCCGGTGCGTCGAGCACCATACCGCTCGCTAATGTCAATATTATCCCCCTTTAGTCACTGCGGATATCCAGCAGTAGAGGGGTTTGGATCAGGGCCCACCTATGTGGTTTACCCCAAAAGGCCTTGACATTAGTTAGAGTATGGTTAAGCTCTATATACTACCAATACAACTACTTCTTTGGCAATGTGGGACTAACACCAACTCATGGGTGTTTTATTTTATTTTTTTAATTTTTTTTTTTATAATGATTGCAATAACTTGATTGGAGGGTTTTTTTTTTTTTAAAAAAATAAAATTTTATTGATAAGCTCAACAAATTACACAAAAGTAGAGGACTACAAACTGCGCGGCAAGTCCTTTCTGGATAGCAAACCCGATTCTCCTAAATACATATTCGTTTGAATCTGCAGTCATCACGTTGATATCCATTATCTTCTGCACTCTCCTGAGGAGCTCAACTGCTTCTGAGCCTAGCAATCCAAATGTGTCATGAATAGACTGCATTATCTTTATCAACATGTTTTCATGAGAACTCAAACATTATTTTTAGCTACTAACTTCCTGTTGCTCAAGACAATTTACCAAGCTATCATACAGCATGGTCTCCCTAAGTCCTAACAGCATTCTCCTATGATGACTTGTGGTAAAGTGATAACATATGAAAGTGCACATCTACTGTACAGGTCTGTGAGTCTTTCTCCTCATTGTAATGAGCTTATCTAGCTCTTTGACTTTACAGGTTTGCGAGTCTTTCTCATTGTAATGAGCTTATCTAGCTCATTAATGGGTGGGTCGAAAAAGAGATTTTGAAATTCTTGTTCCTTTAGAATTTCAAAGATCAAACATAATGGAAAAACGGTTGGAGATTTATGTAAGAAAATTTTTATGCCCTACATGATAATACAATCATTATAGATTAGTTATTTTTTTATGGGTGGAATGATATTAATGAAATTATGGGAAAATTCCTCTCTCACTACATATTGAATAGACACCACCCATTTGGTGTCTATTAGAAAGATTGGTTTTGAATAGACACAACTCTTCAGAAAAATGTATGCTTCGTTTCTAAATAGATTTTATGAAAAGACACATACCCTTTAGACAATAACAGGACAACTATTTAAAGCTTTGTCTTGTTCAAAGATAAAATGTCTAATAAGTATCTAATGATTATCAAATCTTAAGTGTGTATTCAAAACATAACAATATAGTAAATACTATTTCTAGAGATTGGTAAAGTCTCATTAAAGTTGTTCGTATTCTATTATAAAAGATCGAATTGTCTTCTCCAAATTTAAGCAATGAATAAAGGTATGTCCAATTTATATTTTCGCATTATGTTTATTGTTTGATTGTGAAATACAATATCCCAAAGATCATCATACATGTGGTATCAAGAACATAGTTTTAAGGGAATTGTGTTTCCATCATTATGTTTATGTGAATTTTATTTCTTTTTGTAAGTTGTGAGTTATTTCTAATATTTCTTAAAACAAGAAATTTTATTATTCATTTTTTCGCAAATTAAAATGATTTTTTTAGATGGTTGTAAAATTACTGTTGATGGAATTAATTTGTATTAATGGAGTTTTAATAACTCAATTATAATCTATTGAAGAGATGAACAGTAGCTAGATTTCTTTCATTAATGTTATGCCATGTTTTGTGGCAAAGAGAAGAGTTTTCTCTGGTTAAAAATCGCAATGTTTCAAGGAAGAAAAGTCTCTCATGTTAATGTGATTTATTCCTGTACACCCACTCACAAATTATGTTTATGAGAATTGTTTGGTTATGACCCAATGAACTTATTAATGGTATGGGCCCGTTTGCACATTATAAGTCACTGTTCAGTTTGGATTGTATCATTAAGTGTTATTGGGCCTCATAGACAGATTCCGTTTGGGTCATTGTCTTTGGGCCTGCTGGACAGATCCAGTTTGGATCCTAAAGTGATATTAGGCCTTATGGACCGATCTTAATTGGATCATCAAGAAGTCGAATTATGTTTAGTTTGAGCCCACTAACTTAAAACTCATGTATAGGACTCATTATAAGTTCGTTTTGTATGTATTTATAGTCCATTCGAAGAGAATTTAAAAGCCAACATTATGATATATTAAGCTTGGTAGACAATTATGTCTATATTAATTACTTTGATAAATACGTTATGATCATTGTGTAGTCACCAGTGACCCAATGATATTCTGGTAGAATCAAAATTATTTCAATACCCATTTTGTTGATCCTTATTGCGTAGAATGAATTTTATTATCAGGTATTATGTATTGTTATTTATCAATTGCTAGATACATCATACATAAAATAGCCTAAAGGTGGATTGTTATTTAGAGTTTCATAAGCCTAATTGCATACTTTGTGTCTATCCAAAGATAACATACTTTCTTAAGTTCATGACTTACAAGTTATCATAATGTTTTAATTTATAAGCATCATTATGTTTAGGTTAGTATATCATGCTTATTTTACCCAAAGGTGATGCATGATAGTACTTTCTGATTGTTTATCTCAAAGCATAATGAAGTGAGTATATGTTACTTGTAATTGCAGTCTTATCATCGTTGCCGTTTCATACGCAAGCTATGTTTGTTCCTATACTTATTGGCATGAATTTTATCGATTGGTCCGAAAAGGTCCAATTCAATTTAAGATTGCTTGACCTTGATCTAGTATTTCAAATTGATAAGCTTGATGTTCCCACTGCGAATAGTACTGAGACTCAAAAGACTCTCTATAATCAGTGGGAGAAATTGAATCGACTTAGCATTATGTTCATGCGTATGACTATAACGAATAATATTAAGCCTACATTACCGAAAACGGATAATGCTAAGGAATATATGAAGAACATTCAAGAAGGTTTCTTGAATGCCAACAAGTTCGTTCATTGAACACTTATGGGGAATCTTTCCACCTGTAACGCCCCAAAATCATAACACGAATCCCCATGACTCAATGTCAGATCTCGAGACATTCGAACAAACCAACCCATGATAAACATATAATAATACCAGATTCTGAATGATATTTATATATATAATTGGCTTTAAAAATACATAGCTTAATACTATATATAATAATCCAAACTGTGATCACTTCTATACAAAAGAAACTAAGTACATCTATCGCACGAACACTTATACCAATACCCTCTGTAACCTCCGCACAACCATATTTGCTGAATCCATCTATCCTCGAGCATTTGTTTAACTGAAAAGGGATTAATGATAGGGTGAGCATTTCCACTTGCTCAGTAGTGACTCACATTTCCAATATACTAACTAATCATGCATGACGATTAATCATACTAAACATTTGAAAGAATGCAAGTTTTAATAATTGAAAGTAACTTTCTACTATAAATAATAATATAATATACAAACATTCATACAATAAGTCGGGTACCTGTATCATATCAGAGTGTTGAGGGTACGACTGGTACTCGGTCCCAGGCAATATCTTAGTTCAGTTCTTACCGGTGTGAACCTGCACCGTTAGTTCCTGATTATCCGGTCGGGTGATTACCGTTTTGTGTCTCGAGAACACTAACCCTCTTCCAGGGCTCAAGTGGGCCCTCTGACCACGACGCCCCGAGGGGGGAATCACCTATCACGGTGGTCAACCGTTTCACGACTGCAGACTGCTCAGGATCCTGACGCACGCCCAGGAGTGGACTACCTCTCACTCCCCGCGTCTAACCTCCTCGAGGTAACACGTATCCCGACAACACACTAACTATCCACAGCAAATACCACTAAAACATGGCAATCCAGGAAGGTACAAGAGAAATTCCCGGAAACATCCTATAATGTTCGCCTCTAGACAGTGCCCATTCATCGTCTAAAGGTGAACACTACATATGTAATCCTAGAAAGGACTGTCATCATCTCTAGAATATGACAACAATTCCTTCTTTGTAGGAATTCACAGATCCCTTACCAAACCGCCTCGTGATATAATATATATAATATATATGGTGTCTTTTAATAATAGTTAATTTAATCTGGCATGTGTGACGAGTCCCTGAATTTATCAACCATCAAACCAGTTCCCTATTCACGGCTACCAGACACGGGCACTAGCCGAAGGGATTATACCGATCTGTAATAATATGTTCGTGTAAGCACCCAGATCATATTCCCAATTCAGGAACCTCACACCATACCAACATACAACTAGGATCCCACATCCCACATATAAAATCCATCTCCCTTTTCCCATCCTGAAAAAGAGATGCAATAAAAACCTAGATAACTTTTTCGTTTATAAAACCATTTCAATATACATATACTCCTTTAATAATTCCAATGTAAAACATGATATCTGTAACTAATTAATCACTTTAACAAAAGCTATAATCGATAAACCACGAGTAATCTAAATTATAATCAACAAAGGGTGCATAATTTGACTAGGACTAATATTTAGTATGACTAGGATGGATGTGTATGACTAGGATTTTCTAATGTGTATGACTAGACTCTCTTTTATTCTTCACTTCAATCGTGCCCTGAAGTCCTTCCACTAAACTTTTTTTTTTTTTGGTAAACTTCCTCTAAACCTTAATAAAACATCATCAAACATTCGAACCTTTCTAATCATCATCGTCAATCGATTTCATCATTTACTTCATCATCGTCTTCAATCGGCATAAGGTATGTCGTTATAAACATCTATTTCTCCTTCAATCAAACAAATTTCCTCTCATAAACCTCTATTTCTACTTCAGTCAAACTCAACAATTGCAGCCTTTCTGATCAGTTGAGCTATTCAATCATAGCTCTTATAAACCTCTCTTTCTACTATTCAATTATAGATATGATAACCCCAACCACACTTCAATTGAATGTTTCTGATGATTATGGGGAAACATAAATAACCCCAAACTTTAATTTTTTGTTTAGCATAAGAAAAAAAAAAAGGTACCAATTGAGTTTATATTCATTCAGGTGTGCTAATGCTCAATTAAATTTAAATCCAAACCTTTGTTTTTTTACTGGGATTAGAGTTTCAATCTTATTGTGTTGTAAAACAGAGAAAAATCGAAACAGATTACCAAGGATCCAGGCTTAATTTCTTGATAATTGAAAAGTTTCAATTTTTTTTTTCTGCTCTTTTGGACTAGCACTTTTAGATAAATATATCAAACTAAATTAAATTGAATTACTTTTAGATATTGTTATTCCTCAAATAATTCAGTGTTTCTATGTTTGCAGTATGTAACACTACGTACCAATCTCTGCGAAATCAAGTGGGAAATCTCTGAGGTTCAATACCAACTATTGAATCCTTATTTATATTTGAGTTCAGTATTCACAGTGGCTGCGCCCTTCTAAAATTTTATAGTTCATAGAGTTGGGCACAAAAAGTTCTAGAGGGAGTGAAACATGGTTTTTGTTTAGAGGTAAGTTTTGAATCTTTATCTCTTTTTAGAATTACAAAAATGGTTACAATTCCAGGATAAAATGTATATTTTAGGTTCTTATATTGTCAACATTCCTAGAGAGAAAAAGAATGAAAATGTAACACTGTAACTAAATCATGGCTACAATGCTACAGTACACTGAAACACAACCAACGAAAATGTTGTCAAACTTATATATAGTCAATTACAACCTTACATGTTGCCTACTGAGTTAGGTATTGCACCAATTATTCCTAACCAACACATCTATAATTTAAAAAAATCATTATCATTTCAGTGTTGTTTAATTGTCCATTCATTTATATTTTCCACGTCAGTGTTTCCAGATTGTATTTTATTAATCTTTGTAACCTTTATTTATTGACCCTCTTTCTTCAAAACACATCCATGCACATTAGAGTCTAATGAAGTTGATGTTACCTCAGTGACTTTTACAATATTATTGTTGATGGGGGAGGGGTAACTCAAATGATAATCTTATATGCAGTAGAATGTCGCAGATATAGTTGCAGACACAGAAGCAAACCAGACAGTAAACCTTTAGAAATGGTATAGCCTATGATGACTCTGTGAGGGTGTTTTAAGTTAATAGGGTGTTGCTCAATTGCAACACAAGATCCATCGTTCTTTGCAAATGGTAACTTGCATTTGTGACTGACATTCACAAATAAGATTCTTTTACAACCATTCTTTTGGTTTTTTTTTTGGTTACGTAATGTGCCTAACTAGCTAGAGCGTGTGGTTGTTAACCACAAGGTCGAAGGTTCAAACCCTTCCTCTAGCATCTTCATTTAGATGCATTCCGAGAAAAGAAAATATATTCTATAGGATCCTAGAGTAGGAGCAAGTGTGATGTGTGACTAAGGTGCAGTCCATATATGATGTCTGATTTTCATATTGTGTAGTTTAATTTTTTATTACTTTAAGTATTTTGTTGCATAACTATTTAATAATTTTAATAGGGCCTTTTGGAGGAAAGTTGTCTCACTAGGATCAATATTGGTGGATAAAGTAGCATTTTGAATCATATGAAGAACAGGATATGAACGAAATGGTTACACTTCGCTCCTTCGTAGGTGATTAAATCTTATATTGTCTTCATTGATCACATTTATAACAATCACTCTCACTGATTAAAAAACTCACTGGAATGATTTAAATATGCTTCATTTTGATTTTCGTTGTCTCCGGAGTGCACCGTATCAGTTATAGTGTGTAAATTACTATTTGAGGGGAGTTCTGCTACAAAGAAACTCGGGAATACAGTATGTGATTGAGTATGGCTTTCTCCCAGATTTAACTGTTAAGGCAGAAAGGTAATGCTTGCCCATTGATGATTGTGGACAGCCAATGCTCTAGGAAAGTTATAAAATCAGGAGACATGATGGCAGAGTAAAATATGCAATAAATAGTTCGAGGAATGTGACTTCAAATAGTATCATATTGAAGCTCAAGTGCAAGACAACATCGGACTGAAATTTAGATTGAGGTACATGTTTCCAGGAAACAGAGGACATCTGTGGATGCTTGGCAAAGCAATTGTATTCTTTGAAAAATGACAAGCAAAATGATATTTGGTACAAAGAAATAGTCTTTTAAACCAATAACTAAATCAAGACAAAATTAAGAAATAGATGTATGGTGTTAACCATAACGTGAAGCTAACTATTAAGATCAGATAAAGTGTACCCTTATTAAGAAATCAGATATTTACTCAATTTGATTTTGAACGTCTCTCAACAAAGATTATTTGTATATTAACCTCTGTCACTAATTAATGTGCATTGAGAATCTTTGTCGCTTATTTTTTTGCAATTTGTTAGTAGACCCTCTAATCCCACTCTTGATTCCAATTCTGCAGATTTAAATTTGATTCAAACTATATCAGTTGGAGTAGCAACTCCAAAACCAACCGTTGAGGTGGAGAGGAACATAACTTTTGTGTATTCTATTGCTAGACTTACAGGTATATGATCCAGTATCAAGAATTAGTTAAGAAAGAGCTTTACAAAATTTAAATTATGCAAAATAGTGTTATTTCTTGATAATTTAAATTGAAATAGTGTCACAGTTGATGTTAATAATCTTGGTTAGACTCACATATATTGAAGAACTTTTACTGAAGCATAAGTAGTGTCTACATTGAAGGAGCACACTCACACTTTTCATCAAATATGCTCTTCTCTTTCAGGTTCACTTTTTTTCAACAATTATAGCTTCTCTCAACACTTTCTCAGGTAACTTTCTATGGTCTTCCTCTCATTTTTTGTCTTTACTGTGCTTAGTGATCAACTTTCTATCAAATCATTTCAACCAACTCCGTTTTAATCAACTCCGCCAAAATGAACTAATTCTTGCATATGTTTCCCTGTTGTGGCTTGAATTATGCTTGGACTTTTCTTTTTAAGCAATTTTTAGATTTTAAAGTATTCGTCTATTTATCACAATTTACTTTACTCTTTTAGTATAATTCATCGAGATTTTATGAAAGGAATAATTTTTTCCAATTGAATCCTTAACATTTTGGTTATGTGGAATCTTATGTTTTACGGATTTTTTTTTTTCAAAAAATACCATTGGTGGAAGTCTCTTTTATTTTTTTTCTTTTGGGTCTTTTGTAAATGCACTAATTCTATCTGAAAATTTGGAAAAGAGGCATTATTGTAAGATGCACTACTTATGTAAGATGCATCACTGTAACTAGAATTCAGTTACAGCAGCAAAGATTTATGGCGGTATGGGTTTAAAAGGCTAGAGACTTATAAACTTGGCATTTATGGGGAAACTAGCTTGGAGACTTCACTCAAACCCAAATCTTTTATTAGCAAGAATAATCATGGGGCTGGAAAAGAATACCATAAAAATGAAGTTATACTTCAAGCTAAATTCAAACAAGGATAATCATGGGGCTGGAAAATAATTATAACGGGAATAGAGGCTTTGAAGGGAGGTATGCAGTGGAAAATTGGGAGTGGGAATCAAATTTCATTTTGGACAGATCCATTGGTAGCAACAAAATCACTTATTGATGATCCTACTTTACAGGGGCTTCTTATCAATAGGGATGAGAAAATTCTACAGAGTATTTGTAATAATCAGTGGGATATACATAAATCAAGAGTCCCAAGTACTGACATAGTTAATGTCATTAAAGGTATCCCATTACCTCTAACTTACACCAGTTCAAACACATTGGTCAATGGGATTAGGCTACATCAGTGGATATCGTGGATATGAGTCATTTAGGACTCCTTGAAGTTTCCATGGGGTAGCTTACGTTAAACCCATCTCTTTCTCTCTACTCTTAATGAATTTTTTTGTTAAACCTTCAAACTTTTCCTACTCTCTGTTTTCAGAATAAGGTGAACAAAATGTACCCTCATGTCAGCAAGCAAATGGTCCTAAATTAAAAATGTTGAACTATGGAGCCTGACCAATCAAAAAGTTATGTTTCACTCAACCAAACCACACTTCAGATATCTATGTTGCATGTCTAATATCTTGATAGATGGAAATATAACAATCTTACTTTGTATAGAAATAGATTGACTCAATTTGAGTATTTCTGTTATCGATTATTTGAGAGAACTACCGAATATTCTGCTTTATTCCGAGTTGGTCCTTTGTTTCAACAATTTATCGTAGATGCATGGGCGTCCTATGAACAAAATCGGTTGTATTACATAAGGACGCACCAAGATGATCTTCGTTGCGATGTATATAGTGGATTGATAGATATTGTTAACAACGGTGATAACCCAAAAGACCTTGGGAAATGATTTATTCTTCCTTCCACACATTTGGGCAATCCTAGGCATATGTACGAGATATACCAAGATTCTATGGCAATTACTAATACTATCCTTCATTTATTTGCAGGTAATTACTATGTCAGATCGTCATCTGGTACTAAAATTTTGCTTAACCATGACATTCCTGAAGTAAAAGGTTTCACAAAAGAAATGGAATATGTCGAAGATACAAATAGCGGGAACATAAGAACCATCAAACAAATATTCAACATAGTGAAAGGAGAACGAACACAGGTTAGATAATCAGATCATATCTACATAAATGTATCTTTATTACTATAAGAATATATATACACTAACAATCAAACTGATTTTATTAATTACAGATGGACGAATATTGGTTCGTTGGTAAAATAATCCATGTTTACCACAATAGAGAATGGCACTATATGGCATGTGGAAAATGCCATAAAAAAAACAGAATTCAAAAATGAGAAGCACTCTTGCAAAAATTGCAAAGATCTAAAAGCAAACGAGAAGCCATTTGAAGTGTAAGTATATATTTCTACAAAAAAATATGAAATCTACTAAAAAAAAATTCCTTCAAAAAATAAAAATTAATATTTTGATGTAGGTACAAGCTAAGCATGGATACTGAAGATGAAGATGGCGTAATGATGATAGCTGCATTTGATGATGCAATAAGAAATATTTTCGGGATCTTAGCCGATGAAATGGTTGCTATAAGTCTACAAGTAAGTTATTAGAAAATCTAATGATTAAATATTACAAATTCACAGCATTTCAATAGAAGTACTAATCAATCTTACATGCATGAAAATAGTCAAAAAATTGTAGAAAACATTTTTCAAGAATTAGTCGGAAAGGAAACATCATTTTATGTTCAAATTAACTCTTACAATTGGACAAGAAGGGAAACATCATCAATGTCAGTTATCAAGACTAAAGAAATACTAGGGATGAAGATGAAGGCAAAAGAAATGCTCAATGCTCACAAGGCATCAAAAAAAAAAATTATAATTTTTTTTTTTTTTTCACTCTTGAAGAAAATTAAATGAGTCACAATTTTATTAATCTTACTTTTATTTCTATATAGGAAAAACTACGACCAACTACACCAAAGAAGATATAAAAAGAGCAAAAGTAGTAGATGTGGATGAGGACATGGATGACCGAAAATATGAATCTAGCTACAAGAAGTTTAAGAGAATCAAAGAAGAAAAGGAGGAATGAAAGTGTCAAATTAGTACTTTTAAGTTTACCATTATTCAAGTTTACAATTATTAGGATTTATTTTAAGGGTTATTGAATTTAAAGACCAAGTAGTCCAACAATTTATGATTATTAAATCAAGTTATATTTCAGATTAAACTATTGATTTATTTTCGTTCATATTATATACTGTGATGTCAAAAATACACTGAAAAGATTTATGCTATTATAATTAAAATTCTATCTAAAAATTCAAATTAAATTTTAGTTTATCATTCTATACTGTGCATCATTCTACTGTGCATTATTCAACATACCTGGCAATTCTGCTTTGCATTACTAGATGGAATATGATTATTTTTTTAGTAAAGTAGTTCCAGGATATGATGGAGTGTTAATTTTAAAGGACTTCTTTGGTATTATAAGGTTAATAAAATATTTGCAAATTGTATATAAATTATGTGTATAGGCAATCTGCTACTAATGATTATAGTTTATTATTGAAGTAGTTCTAAATATTTCCCACTTGATAAACAGTGCGACTGCTAGATTTCAAATCATATTA
This sequence comes from Aquilegia eximia, assembly GCA_023053565.1. Lineage (NCBI taxonomy): Eukaryota > Viridiplantae > Streptophyta > Magnoliopsida > Ranunculales > Ranunculaceae > Aquilegia > Aquilegia eximia. Next base: position 5,477,331 of record JALIGU010000012.1, read on the forward strand.
ACAAGGAAATTAAATAATCTTAAAGAAATACATTTTCGCCAGCAATGGTGTCATTGAAATACACTAAATGGTATAGGTTTGGGTCTGTTTTTGTTGAGCTTGGTGCCATATGGGATGTATTGGTATTTGGTACCTCTGGAGAATGACAAAAGAATCAAAGCACTGTTGTGGGCATGGATGACCATACATGTGGACATTCTTAACGAGCTGAGTAAACACCATTTCCCTGACTTGCTGGAAAACTTTTCCAGCACATTAGGACTCAAATAACACACATTTTTTGTATGAAAAACTGGTGTTGTACATCTTATTTCAATTATATGATATTATACTCAACTAAAAATCAAGGTAAAAGGAAGGAAGGAGTGAAACCAGTTCATGTCTTCAACCCTATTTCAATTAATATGCTTCAGGAATATTTCAAACTAATGGAAGCTGAGTGGATCAGTATATGGGGTAAGAGGAGGGGAAAAAAGATATTGCAAGACAAACTTTCAGCCAATATTCAAACCAGGATATGGGCTAGACCTCAGGTTGTGCAAGACCCGTTTATGGTTTGGAGAGATTTCTTTTACTATTTTGATAGGTATGTGTGCGTCCTTCAGTATATCTGGAGTGTCGTCCTCTAGAATGGCAAACCCAAGATCAGATTCAGGGTATTGACACAACTTGCTCTCATTTAAATGCAGTGTTAGAGAAATGAGTGAACTACGCCATTGAAACGAAAAAAATAAGCCTACACTCCCTTGCAATTGAATGTGTGAAACCTTGCCAGAGTCTCTACTGTTAAGATGGTGCAAAATCCTTAATTTTATATCTAAACCTAGAATTCAATCTACTCAACTACGAGTCCTGTTGCTATTAATACAAGATAATTTTGTGAGTTCACTGTATAAATTTATTGATCTGTATTATATTGCTTGAAATCTTGACTTTTGAAAGGTAAGCTTCTGGTTATTAAAGATTATATCCAAATTTTCGTAATCCATTTTAGATTGAGAGCCTATCATGGATAAAAGAATATATATAATTCAAATATGAAGAAAACTAAAAAGGAACAAAACTAAACATAGCTCTAAAAGGAACAATTGACGCAAAGTAAATTCAAAAACCTATAATTGCCTTCAGACAAAGAAACAAAAAATCAAACTGATAAATTTAAATATAACATATTCTTAAATCCTTTAAAAAATCTCATATCCCTGCTTCTTCAACCGCAACTACTGTAGAAATTGTTCGAATACTTTAGAATATATAATTGTGGATATATTTCACAGATCTAATTGACATAATTGAATCCAGATTGATGTCAACTTCAATTGATCTTTCATTATCACTATCAATATCATCCATTCTATTGCTACCAACACCAACAACTTCTTCAGTTTCAGAAATATTAAAGTCATTCATCCCCCCCCCCCCCCAAAAAAAAAAAAAAAAATTAAACAAAATCAAGAGAAACAGAATATTGTCTTCCATTGTAATAATAGTAATAAATCAAAAATAGCATACTAAAGCAATAATTATATAGGCCTCATACATTCCAAAAAAAGAATCCCTAATATTAAAAATATATATTAATTACTTCAATAAATAGATAGGTATGATGTTTACAACAGTTTTAAATTATTATATCGTATTTTTGAATTATGTGATAACAATAATATAACAAAATAAAACCATTATCTAAATTTAATCCTATAAAAATTATTAAATATGATCATCAGCTTTTAATCGAACAAACAAAATTTATTTATCTAAATTATAATTTGCTATGTAGTATACAATGAAATGACAATCGTGGCAGCGCCACGGGTATTACTAGTCTATATATACCAAACAAAACCATGCATGCATTTTTATCATCAATAATATATCAATTAATTTGTAACATTTAAAATATGACACATGAAAAGACAGTATAAAAGAAATGTAAGTCCCTACCTCTTTCTTGCTCCCGCGTCACCTCTAATCTCAAGCTTACTACTATGTCCAAAAACCTATAACGGAGGCGAAATATAATTATAATTTATATAGAAAAATTATTATATATTTTTCTATTTGTGCGCGTCTCGTGTTTCTAATTTGGTTCCAAATATAGTTGTAATTTCGAGCCATAGGCTATTATTAACTGACTTGTTTTTCTACTAAATGATTATGTGAAAACATGTTAAATGATTTATGGTTCAAAATGCCCATCAAAACCGGCCACAAATCTTTATCAATTGGTGCCTAGATTTGTGAGTGAACTCAATAAAAGAGATAGTTCCTCCAATTTAAACCCCACTGATCTGTTCATTAAAACCCCAACTGAAGCTAAGGTTACATAAATCTAATGACCCATGATGCCTTATTAGAATCAAAGTGTTATTCAAGTGTGTTATTTCTCAAAACCAAATTTCTAAGGTGATAGAAAAATAACTGCCAGACTATTTCTCCCTAGCTATTCCTGCTTTCTTTCCTTTTATCGAACTAGCTAATTACTTCGGCTCTGCATATTCCATCTAATTACTGAGTGCTAAGTTGATACTAACTTCACAAGAATTTTATGGTGGTGGATACGTTGGATTTCGTTCCTTCTTCCGAGCCTTAACTTAATCTCCCACAGGTGGTTTCACATTTAATAGAAAGACTTTGATACCAGCTGTATTTACCTTAGCAGGAGGTGTCAACCCAATCTTCATATATATCCATGCAAGGGCTCCACTTAATCTTGTGTTCATGGGAGCAACTTAATAAGTTACCTCCTATTGGTAAATTTTTACCTATACCATATGTGGATCTGTTTAAGCCCATTTGCACGTTCACTAGCTCGATACTTGTGTTAATTTATTAAACCCAATTAATTAAGATTATACTCTATATGATCATAACTATTGATTGTATGTAAGCTTACTAAAATGCCCCTAAGGTGGGTACGGGTCGTTACACCACCGTACAATTTGATGGGAGTAGTACCATACATGACCATGTCTTACAAAATGATCCAACAACGTTTTCACAAGCTTTGATGTGTGTTAATTCTCATAAGTGGATTGATGTCATGAAAGAAGAGTTGGAATCAATGGTACATAATGAAGTTTGGGATCTAGTAGAATTGTCAGAGGGTCACAAAACCATTGGTTATGAATGGGTCTAGAAGACTAATTGTGACTTGAATGGTAATATTGAACGATATAAAGGTAGACTATTTGCCAAAGGTTACACTTGTAAAGATGGTATTGATTATAAGGAAATCATCTCTTATGTTTTAAAGATGGATTCACTTAGAATTATCATGGCTTTGGTGGCCCATTATAATTTGGAGTTACACCAAATGAATGTGAAAATGACATTTCTAAATGGAAGTTTATAAAATGATTTATATGGAACAACCAGAAGGATTTAAGGTTGAAGGCAAGAAACACATGGTATATAAGTTAAAGAAGTCAATTTATGGACTTAAGCAAGATACCCAACAATGGTATATAAATTTTAATGATACCATTGTTTATTTTGGTTTTGAAAGTAACATCGTTGATCGATGCATGTACCTTAAGATCAGTGGGAGTAAGTTCATATTTTTTATTTTATGTATGGGTGATGTATTGTTGGCAAGAAATGATGTTGGTTTATTAAATGAAACTAAGAATTATCTTTCAAAGAACTTTGAAATGATTGACATTGGAGAGGCATCTTCTGTGATGGAAATTGAAATATTTCGTGATAGATCACAAGGATTGTTAGGATTGTCTCAGAAAGCATATGTTAATAAAGTTCTTGAACATTGGAAACCTGCAAAGAAGGTTTTTCGATATTTACAAGGAACGAAAGATTATATGCTCACATTTCGAAGATCTAAGAAGAACATTGAAGTCATTGGCTACTCTAACTCGGATTTTGCTGGATGTGTTGACACCCGTAAATCCACTTTTGGCTATTTGTTCCTTTTGGCTGGAGGACCAATATCATGGAAGAGTGTTAAGCAAAGTGTTATAGCTTCATAAATTATGGAAGGAGAATTTATAGCATGCTTTGAGGCTACAATTCAAGCATTATGGCTGCAGAATTTTATTTTGGGACTTGGAGTTGTCAACACTATTACCAGACCGCTGAAAATTTATTGTGATAATGCTGCAGTAATTTTCTTTTGTAAAGATACCAAGTATAGTAAGGGTGCTAAACACATAAAGTTTATATGTATTGTCATAAAAGAAGAAGTTCAGAAAGAACGTGTGTCCATAGAACATATAAGTACAAAACTTATGATAGCAGATCTACTAACTAAAGGACTACCTCCTAAGACCTTTTATGAACATGTGAAAAGCATGGGTCTTACTAGTAGTTTGAATTGAAAGCCATTATTATGTATTATGTTCTATTTGACTTATGAGATCTCTTTAATATAGTTATTTCTGAACCATTTTCTTGTTCCCAAAATATTGTACAATTACTGTTTTGGATGAAAGTTGAACAAGAATGTCTTATGTAAGACATTAATGTTGGACTAGAATGTTAATTTCTTGCTTATAGATCATATTGAATGATGTGTTAAGGATGTAGTATATAGAAGGAAAGTTTGTCTCTTAATTGATTTACAACCGCTATGACTTACCTTGATTAATTATTTAATTATGATATTATGATGTTTTTTATTGTCTTATCATATTGGCCAAGTGGGAGAATGTAAGAATAAGTTTATGTCCCACATGATAATACAATCATTATAGGTTAGTCATTCTTTTATGGGTGGAATGATATTAATGAAATTATGGGAAAAGTCCTCTTTCACTACATATTGAATAGACACCACCCATTTGGTGTCTATTAGAAAGATTGGTTTTGAATAGACAACTCTTTAGGAAAAGGTATGTGTATTTTCTGAATAGATTTTATGAAAAGACACACACCCTTTAGACAACAAATGTCACAATGAAAATCTGAATCGCTAACAACTTAAAACAAACGAGACTGTAGCTTTTTAAGATAACTAAAAGATAAATGTCCTAAATGACGATTCCATAACCATACAACTGCTTTTACATTCTCAACCCTGTTGACCTGATTAGCTTTTGCCCCAAAAAAATTCTTCTGTTTCTCATCAGTCTTTGTCAGATCCAGGTAGTACAATTTCCCCTTCTAACACTATAACCAAGAATCTGCCGAGTCAGAATGTCCTGAAACACACAAAAAAATGGATAGCACGTCACAATACATGCAAGTACTAGAATAATTTGAGAAACAGAAAATATTTTATAAGCTAAAGATTGAACGACACAGACAGATTCAAGAGTACGTTAGGGTATCATATAGAATAAAAAAACCTTCACCGCTAACCAAAGTTAGAGTTTCATCAGCAGTAAAGACATTTTGAGAGGAAGCTCTAAGATTTTCCACAAGGTTAGGGTCATTTGTCATATGATCAGATGTACTTTTGAATAAATGATCCATGTACTATTCGAAGTAACCTTACCATTCATACCTGATTGCACTACATTAGCGAAAACACTGTCTAGGTGTTCATTCTTGGCAGTAGCAATGGCAGTCGTGCTTATATTCTTTAGTGGTTTCTTGCTATGGCCTAATTCTCCAATCATAATAACCAATCACTTCATAACATCTCTCCTTGCTATGGCCTAATTCTCCATAGGCAATTCACTTTTTGTTTGCATATGGATTTGGTTTACCTGTAGGACGATGTGAAGGAGGACCAGAGAAGCCTTGAGAAGTAAATTGCCTTGCTCTGAATAGCCAAAACAGATGAATTCGGTAGATATAGAACACCCCATAGCCTGTTTTCTGATTGCATCTTGCGGATGTAAGCATAGCTCTGCTCCAAGGTGAATTTAGGTTCCTTGTGCAAGATCTCTCCACGCACCTGTTCATACTCTGAATCTAGTCCACTCAAAAATATATAACACGCAATTGGGACATTGTTGAAGTCTCGTGGACTACAACTGCAACATTATTATTTTGAGAAGTCACCCTTTGAACAACCTCCCGGACACATGACCACCAATTCATTGTAGAAGGTAGGAACATGTCATCCATTCTGCTTTGCTTCAAAACACTCCTTGTTCAATTCAAAGATTTGGGTTTCGTCAGAGTCGTCATAAAAAGTTTTCTCCACAGTTTTCCAAATAGCTTCTGGAGTAGGAAGATGAAAATATCGGTTCATAAAAGAGTTCTCCATGAAGTCGATGAGCCAACTTTTCACCATTTCATTGTCTGTAGTCCAAGATTCATATTTTGTAGAGTTCATAAAAGGTTCATCCTTTGGCCCGGTCAAATAACCAATCATTCCTTGCATGTGCATCTGCATAAAGGGAGCCTATAAGTGTAGTTAGATTCATCCAAGGAAATAGTTTTCGGGAATGCAGAGTTGTCTTGTTGGGTGTAGTGGTGATGGATGGTTTGTGAGGATAATTGATTTTCTAGCACTGTTGTGTTTTTTGAATTTGTCTGATCTTCTTCAATCACAGATCCGGCTATTGAGGAATTCAATGTTTTTGCAAGATAAAAAGTTTTGGATTGTCAAGATTGAATTCAGGTTTGAGATTCAAGGATTGAAGATGGAATTCAGGTTTGAGATTTAAGGATTGGAGGATGGTTTGATTATAATGCATGGTTGTTGTACGCAGCGGTTTTGTAATGTTCTTTAGGATTCAAAAAATGCAAAGCAAGGTCAAACGATTGCAACTGCTTTGATACCATGTAGAAAATAATACTTCAAGTTTGTGTTATTTTATTCATCCCGAAATAGGGGTATGTATACAAGACTTAGAGGGTGTTTGGCAACAAAAAGTAAATTTATTTTTATTATAGTAGAAATAAAAAAGTAAAAAGTTAGTTTGGCAATGTACAGATTAAAAAGTTAACAAACTTAAAATGTTAGTTTGGCAACACATCCAATAATCCCTCGTCTGAGAACCGCCATTCACGCACGAAACGGAATTCCTTTTAAAGTTAAGTGACGAGCCCCCTTGTTAGGTTAGGGCGATTGTACAAGTTCGTGAAGATGGCTGGACGAGTGTAATGAGGGGTTCTTGTGTAGGTAGAGTCAAACTATTACCGAGTTGTAAAGAAGCGAACCTATATCGGCTCATAATTAGGACATATAAAATAAAAGAAAGTAAAAAAAGTAAAAAATAAGTTAGGTGATGCAATTTAATATAATGAAACTTCTTCGAAATGATAACATATTACAATTCAAGTAAATGTCGTAGAGGTGCTAAGATCAAAGACGAGAGATGATTTCATTTTGTAAGATCGTAGGTGCTTAAAATAATGTAACCAGAGCAGGTGAAAAATTTCTACGATTTTTTTTGGAAGAAGATACATGGTTTTTAAACGAGATTGAGACAAGAATCGTAGAGATTTTTTGTGGAATAAGGAATCTTAGTTTTAGAAAGAAATTAGGAGAAGAATTGTAAAGATTTTTTTGTGGAAGTAGGTAACTTAGGAGAAATATGATCGTACCCAATTTTATTAGATTTTATTGTTTATAAGTAAAAAGCTAATATTTTAAGTTTTTTTAAAAAACAAACTTTTGCTGCAAAAAAGTAATTTTTTGTTATAACCCAAACATATTTTTTTATTTTTTTACTTTACACAGTTAAAAAGTTACTTTTTATGTGTTGCAAAACACCCCCTTACTCCTTAGTCTTGTCTAACAAGAAATCAATCTTTCAGAATATTACAATATATTATAGGTGATTCTAAATGTATACTTAAAATAATCCTAAATATATACCATTTCCTATAAAAGCTAAGCAAACCAACAAAACGTTTGACTTTCTTATTCTTAAAAGTTTTCCAGGTTGCTTCCAATTTCATTATTTACATTATTTACAATTTAGTTGACAATTCATGATTTCATCTCAGTTGACAATCAGTATTTGGAATCAGGACTATAAATTAATCATGATTGATCTAAAATATTAATCAACTACCTAGTAGAAGCAAACGTAGGAAAGAATTTAGAATATGATCAACTAGGTAAATATTTCATATTGATATGACACTTTCATAATTAAAGCTTGTTGGATGCAAATTCATATTTGCTTCTCTTGGTTAGTTTCTCTCAAACATTAGAAGCAAATTAACATGGAGGTTATTTCCTTTTCTATGCTCATCATCCTCCTTTTTGCTCTCTTCTTAATTTCTCTTCCCCTGTTGTTATTCCTCATTCAAAACAAATCCCATTCATCTAAAAACACCACCATGTTCCCCCATGGGAATATGGGATGGCCAATCATTGGAGAAACACTTGAATTCCTTAAACTGGGACGTAAAGGTATCCCAGAAAAATTCATAAATGATAGGATGCAAAAGTTCTCTTCCAAAGTCTTTAAAACTTCGTTATTTGGAGAGACAATGGTAGTTTTATGCGGTCCAGAGGGAAACAAGTTTTTGTTCTCCAATGAGAATACTCTGGTTAAAGGTTGGGTTCCTGGTTCAATTCGAAAAATCATTCCTTCTGCCGGGAATGTATCAACCAATGAAGGGGCGATAAAAATGCGTAAAAAACTTCAAACCAGTTTTAAACTTGAAACACTTCAAAAGTTTATTGGAAAAATGGATTTGGCAGCTAAAGAACACTTAACAACTCACTGGGATAACAAGAAAGAAGTACTCGTTTTCCCTCTAGCAAAAAACTATGGGTTTTCCCTTGTTTGCCAGTTGTTTATGAGCTTGGATGATCATGTTGAAGTGGCTAAGTTTTATGACCATTTTGCAGTTTTGTTGGCTGGGCTCATATCAATACCAATTGATCTTCTTGGAACATCACTTCATAAAGCAATCCGAGCATCAAACATCCTTGGCAAATATATTGCTGAGATAGTACGGCAAAGGAAACTTGATATTGCAGAGAGAGTAGAGTCTGTTCCTCAAGACATACTATCACATATGCTGTTAACAAGTGATGAGAATGGGCAGTTCTTGAACGATATGGAAATAGCTGATAGAATAGTTGGATTGCTTGTTGCAGGTCATGATACTGTTAGTGCCGCCATTACTTTTATTGTAAAGTATCTTGCTGAGCTTCCTCACATCTATGAAGAAGTACAAAACGGTAAGCACAAATGCTATCCTCTCTTTTTTAATTATTCCTTAACGAACTACACATAACATTTAAATTTACACAACCATAAAAAGATACATGCGATCTTCTCAAGAATTTGTCATGATGGTCTTAGCTATGATCCGAGTAGATGGTCATATAATTTTTTTCCATATATATGTACTTGCAAGCTAGTAATGAGCGGTGGTCACGTATGTTCAACTCTCCAAAAAATATGATTTTCTTTGATGCTATGACCGGTCAATAGTTGTGTGGGTCGATCACCTCCCTCCCGCCGGATCTTCTAGAAACCATCAAGTAAAATATAATGGTTCCATATTCTGGCACATATCTCATCCTGCTTGTATGGTTAACTGTTCGTACTTAAAATGCAAGAAAAAAAAAAAAAAAAACAGAATATCAGTAGACTGCCAATTGCTTTTACGATTATCAGCAACTTCCTAGATGTAAAATATGTTGAAAAAAAAATATATGAACTAACAAACAATCAGATGATTTTATTGGAAATGACTAATGATATAAAAAAAAATGTGTGCTTGACAAAAGAACAAAGGGAGATCCTAAGGTCTAAACCAAAGGGAGAATTGTTAAACTGGGAAGACATATCAAGGATGAAGTATTCATGGAATGTTGCACGTGAAGCGATGAGACTTGCATCTCCCGCTCAAGGATTCTTTCGGGAAGCTATAACGAACTTCACATATGCAGGATTCTCGATTCAAAAAGGGTGGAAGGTAACATGAATCACAGAACTTTTTATATATACACCTTCTTCAGCTATAACATTATAGTTGTTTTCTTGCAGATATATTGGAGCACATATTCAACACATAAAGATCCAAATTACTTCCCCAATCCCGAAACTTTTGATCCTTCAAGATTTGAAGGAAATGGACCAGCTCCTTACACTTATATACCATTTGGGGGAGGTCCCCATATGTGTCCAGGGAATGTATATGCTCGACTAGTAATACTCGTATTCATGCACAATGTAGTAACAAGATTCAAATGGGAGAAAATATTTGCTGATGAGCGAATAATTATTGATCCACTCCCAAAGCCAGCAAAGGGCCTTCCAATTCGACTCCAGCCACAATGTACTTGATTTGGATTGAGAACTCAATCCATTGCTCTGTGATGGCATATACAATGTGTCTAGTTTACTGCACATACAGGTTGAAGGGGTAGCTAGTGTTATCAGTAGGTGGTTTGATCATCGATCACAATTTTTATCTTGTTGCTACAAAAATACGTCATGTATAAACTTAGTTGTCAGATCTGCTCATAAGTCATAACTATAAGTGTTTTACTATTTCCTAAACATGGGTGATTAGATTTGTATTTAGCTTTTGGTCTCAGGTTTGTTACTTAGCTTTTCTCACAACACATAATTTTTTTCATATGTCTAAAGTGCCGTTAAAAATGAAAAATAAAATAAAATACACAATGTAATCTTAAATGATTGTAGGGAGTGACACTGGCTTGTGAAGATGATAGTACACACTGTATGACAGGCGAAAGATATGTTGCTTGTATATACCCATATATTTGAGCTCACAACGACATCATATCACTTAACGAGCAATTACCACCCATTCTTTCATATCGAGTTGGGGCTTATTCCATTCGAGTTCTCAAGTAGGATACACTTGTATCATGGCTCCCCCTATAGGAACATAAACTCCCATTTAAGTAAAAAAAAAATAGAGATTAGGGATACACTTGTATCATGGCTCCCCCATAGGAACATACCCTTGACTTTGATGAACCATTCAACTTTGCTTGGAACTTAACCTGCACGTCCAATACGAAACACTGTTTGTTTCCCACTTCTTGTCTTAGTCATCTTATGCTCCAATATGCAATCTTCCTTGAATGACTCCTCTCAATCACCATCATCATCTTCTTGATTAGAAAACAAATTTTTCTGCTTCTGCTTCTAGTTGGCTTTCTGCTATGAAGTAGGTGTTTCTTTTTCCTCTGAATTCTTCGGATCTATTTCCGTCATCTTTTTTTTTCCTTGTCTTCTTAGAATCTTCTAAAGACAAGAATTTTACCTAGCTTTCTGTACTGCGAACGAGTTAAGACCATAAACCACATAAAACTTTATCAGGGAATCGAACTTTGCTCTTGACACCAACTTGATGCAAATTACTAAGTAAAGATACTATTGAATGCAAAATTAAACAATAGAAGTAAATAAAGATGAACAAAATACAAGATCTCGAAGAAAACTATCTTCTTTATTGAATATTATGAAGATTACATGAATCTCTGCCTCACAATACTCCCTAGACAAGCTAAACCCTAGCTGCCTCTCTTATATTTCTAAACACACTAAACCTTAGTGGTTTCTCTAAACAACTAAAATAAGTTGTTTCACTATGTTTTGGGTCTATGCCAAAACATCAATCTAAACAAGCTAAACACTAGCTTGTTTATCTATCTTGAAACAAGTAAGGACTACATGTTTTTTTTTTATATATCTTGGTTTATGCCAAAACATATATTTATAGGCCTCAGACAACGTCTAGTTGGCCAAGGATTTTTTTTTTTTTTTTTTTTTTTTCCTGAAATTCTATCTCTTGTGGAAGAAAAAAACCTATATTTTAAGGTTTTATTTTCATTGTCCTATAAGAAAAAGAACTGCTAAGTTCCCAAGTAGGATACACATGTATCACCGACATGCAATACAACTCATAGTCTAACTTGGTCTAACTCGATGACTCATATGCTCGTGTGGCGCTTATGTGGCGATTCCTATTAATGCCAACAACTACATGATCAATACTAAATATACTTCATTATTATTTGTCCGTTACAAAAATCAATGTGATTTATGTCACATGTGCTACAATTGTAATTCCCAATATATAATGGGATTTAATTCATGTAAAAAGAGACTCAAGCTCTCTCCTGTCATCTGTACTCATCTCATATCAATAAAATAACACTCATCTCTTCCGTGGATGTAGGCACCATTGTCGAACAGCGTAAACTCATGTATTGTGTCACTTTATATATTTCTTATAATTTCCATGTCGTTCTTAGAATGTTTAATGCAATTACATTGATGATGTTGTTACTCTACTGAACCAGCGTTACAGATCCTGGTTAACTCATCCTTGGGCTTTCAATCATATATCAAGGTTGTGGGTTGTTTCTTAACTATGTTGGAAGGTTTCTTTGGGGGCAGGATCAGCAACGCGGATAGGGTTTCATAAAGATGCATAACCTGAGGAGGGTTAAAGGTCCATCTGTACAATGTATCTTGTTGTACTTTTTATACAAGGAATGAATGATATATATCTTCTGACATTAAATCAATTTACTAGCTATATGATTCAGAGTTTACACACACGGTAACGCCTGGTGGCTTAACACACTAAGGACCTTCCTTGGGATCGGGCTATCCGAGATGTTAATGGCATTCGCTGCCAATAAAACATTGTTCTTGGTGTTGAGATAATACCAATCGGCTCATTGCTTGTGCATGTTTAACCGGGAAAGGCTACTATATCAATCTCGAACATCTGCATTGTGGGTTGAGGGTTGAGGTTGCCGTTGTCGCACATGATGGTGAGGCTTTGTGTTTTTGGAACATAACACCCAGCCTACTACATATAAGTATTCTGGTAGTGATTTAGAGGATAGTGAAAATTGGGAAGATTTATTGATGCTCGTTGGACGTTAGGGTGATATAACCGCTCCTGAAGCCGAAATTCAAGATCAATGCGAACCTTACGTTCCTTCAATACAGAGAGTAGGAAGGTTGTAACACCCATGAGTTGGGTTAGTCCCACATCATCTATGAAGTGGTTGTATTGGTAGTATATACAGCTTAACCATACTCTAACTAATGTCAAGGCCTTTCGGGGGAAAGCCCAGATAGGTCGACCCTGATCCAACATCCTCTACTACTGGATATCCGCAGTGACTAAAGAGTGACAACATTGACATTAGCAAGCGGTATTGTACTCGATGCTTCCATATGAGCGAGGACGAAATCCAGTGGTGTCACAATGGTCGCCCGTTCAAAGGGTTCCCCAAAGATTTCTCCGAGCCTGCATTTCTGACACAGGCTAAGAGGTTATTAAATGCTTGTTGTAAATATTCTTATTCCACATGGAATAGAAGTTTAGGAAAAAGAAAGACCTTTTCCTTGCTAACTACAAGTTGTCCAACTATTGATTAACTTGTTTAGAGACCATTAAGGTTTAGTGTGTTAGGGAATAGTGAGGCAATTAATTAAGGTTTAGTTTGTCCAACTATTGATTAACTTGTTTAGAGACCATTAAGGTTTAGTGTGTTAGGGAATAGTGAGGCAATTAATTAAGGTTTAGTTTGTCTAGAGAGTATTGTGAAGCAGAGATTCTTGTAATCTTCACAACACTTAAATAAAAAAAGAGATTTTTAGACATACCCCCTCATTTGAAAGTCGAAATTTGAGATACCCCCATTTGAAAAAAAAAACTGAGATACCTCCCATTTCAAGATGTGGTGTTATCTTAGCCGTCCATCATAAAACTAACCTACGGCTGTAAAGCTCTTCTGTCTTGAAATGGGGGTATCTCAATTTTTTTTTTAAATGGGGTATCTCAAATTTCGACTTTCAAATGGGGGTATGTCCAAAAATCTCATAAAAAAATACTATTTCTTTGAGATCTTGTGTTGTTTATTTACTGCTATTGTTTAATTCCTCACCCAATAGTATTTTTACCTAGTAATTTATCACGTCGAGAACAAATAATAAAAAGGGTAATTTATTGCATTATGTACATATATAACTAAAATGGCATTTTTCTATTATGTAGAGACCTTGCAAATGGGGTTTCCTTTGTATGGTACTGGTAGAACCGTCAAAGGCACAGCTTTCCTTAGTGTTATTCCCAGTCGTTCACTCATGTCCATATTCTCTGGCTTTAACCCGTTTGGCAGGACCCAGTCGAAGGAGTACATGAGAGAACCTAAAGCCAATGGAAGCACAAGAGACACCAGTGGTATTGCAGGACATATTCGGCGACCCGAACCAAATGGCAAATACTCAAAGTTATGTCCCTTGTAATCAACCATGTTCATTTCCAAGAACCTCTCTGGTTTGAAGATTAATGGGTCCTTCCATGACTTACGGTCCCTCCCTATTGCCCAAACATTGACAAGTATTTGTGTCTCTTTAGGAATGTAATATCCGAACATTTTGCAAGTATCCATGGCCTTGTGAGGGACTAGAAAAGGTAGAGGTGGATGGAGCCTTAGAGTCTCCTTGATAACTGCTGTAAGATATGGAAGTGTTTTCATGTCATTCTCTGCTAGCACTCCTTGTGAGCCTCGCAACTCATCTTGGGCTTTATTCATTGCCATCGGGTTTTGGAGGAGCTCCGCCATTGCCCATTCTAATGTACTCGTGGTTGTGTCAGTTCCGGCTATAAACATCTCCTGACCATCAATAAAGCAGAATCAGTACAAATGAAAGCTGGACGCATGCACTACAAAGTCCAGTAATTGTGAGACAGAGAAAATGAGTAGATATGATGTTGAAAACTTACCATGACACTAGCATTTATAATTCTAGGAGAGAACATTGCAGGCTCCTCCACCCCGTCACCACGAAAATTTAAGAGCACATCTAGGAAATCATTTCTCTTTTCTCCAGCATCATCCTTTGATTCTTCCATTCTCTCTTTGATGAAACCTCCCACAAGATTGAATGCCTTTTCCATATGAAATTGTGACTTCCTCTTTATTCCTTGAGGATCCAGCCACCTTAACATAGGCAAGAAATCAGCTATATTTGGCTTCGCAGCCAAATCCATGATCTTACCAGCATGGTAAAAAAAATCAGCCCCTGTTGTAGAATTTGGATCCAGTAGATCCTTTGAGAACATGAAGTTTCCAATGAGATTGAAGGACATCAAATAAATGTACCTTCCAATGTCAATAGCATTATTTGTACCACCATCACTAGCCTCTTGGACATAGCGCACCATGCCACGAACACACTTTTCACGCAGCACTAGGGTTGTGTCAAGACGACTTTTAACAAAGAATTCACTAGTACACAAGCGTCTCAACATACGCCAACGTGGACCATGTTGTGCTAGTATAATAGACCCTTCAGAGGCACCCTCTTTGCCTCTCATGGCCTCGTAAATTTTTCTCCCAGCTAGCACCGTGTCATGGTTTTTGAACATTTCTCTGGCTACATCGCTTGATGATATGACGATGGTTCTCATTGTACCAAGTCTAACAGTCATGATAGATCCATGTGTCTGTGCTAATTTTGCGAAGGACACATGAGGAGCCCAGCTCAACTGGAAAATATTACCCAACACAGGTAACCCTATAGGCCCTGGTGGCAACTGACCTAACTCCTCCCTCCGATGTTGTTTCCAGTCGATGATCATTGCCCATAAGACACACAGTGCCAAGGCCATAAGCAGACCTGCCACAACCTCAAACGCCATTTTCCTATTCTGAAACTGCTATTGAAGGTTGAAGAGACTAATATAGACTGTCTGCTTTTTTCTGTCCATTTTCTAAGCAGTTGTATGACTTTTTATTTGTTATACAAAAGTTCATACTTGAAGTTTGGAATAAAGATTTTTCATGCATTCTCAACTTCTCAGGTGGGCAAATTTAAATTCATTTAATTTTAATCTATAACTAATATGCTTATTGAGATGCCAATATGGCCTTATCGAAAAGAAAAAAAAAAGTCAATCAACATTCACCAACAATCCAAGATGGCGTTATAACTTGTTGCTGTCAGAATCGCATGAAGCGTTGACATTGATAATTATGCGCCCCGAAGGAAATATAAATAAACCAATGGAAAAGAAATTAAAGAAATTCCCACTGTTTAGTACACGACTTGATTACTTGAAAGTGTTGCTTTATATAAAAGAAAAAAAAAATTCATTAACTTGTTGCTTAAGTAAATGATGGATGTGCTTGTCATATGTTAGATCATCAAGTTAGCAAACCAACTGTATTATATTTCACTAATTCGACCAAAGGTGCACAGTCATCAAAAGTAGCTATTGTGGCTACCCTGTATGTGTGCCTTTTTTAGGTCTTTCCCATGCATGCTTCCTCATTAGCAGAATCAGTAAACATTACAGCACTTGAGCTGACCTGTCCGATCACTTTGTTCTTACATTTCCTTGGGATGATTCGCAAATTACAACAGCTACTTCAGTGCCTTCCATTCTTCCATCTTCAGTTTTCATTCTCTTGGTGCAAGCTAGAGTTCCTTTTGGTGCTTTGTTTTGACTCAACAACAAAAACCCCAACCTCTTTGTTTTTACTAACTTATTTCGACAAGTTGAGCATGTCCTGTTTACAGCTCCATTCCCAGCATAGGGCATACTTCTAGTTCTCCCCGCGTGCACTCCACGTTCAATCATAGTTGACAAACAAATAAACTAGAGCATCCAATATAATTTATCACAATGTGCTGCATGCATGACTTAAGAAAATATTCTGACTTTGCTTGATGAAAATCACATTTGTGTACTTTATTTATATGATCCACAACATAAGTTGACAACAACATACTCTGACTTTGGGATCGATGGATAGTCCAAAACAAATTTTGTTTATTTTATACTCATAATTTTGTGTATTTTACACGATCCATAACATACAGTTGACAATTAATTGAGTAAGCGTGTTTTAAGAATTTATATTAAGCCTTACGAAATTTAGTATATTTTCTACTCCTAGTGTTGCTAATTTATATTTTATAGCCAGACTCATATACGCCAATGTTTAGTTGTTTGGTGCTAAAATTCAATATGA
The DNA here is from genome assembly GCA_023053565.1 of Aquilegia eximia. Taxonomy (NCBI): domain Eukaryota; kingdom Viridiplantae; phylum Streptophyta; class Magnoliopsida; order Ranunculales; family Ranunculaceae; genus Aquilegia; species Aquilegia eximia. The sequence continues at coordinate 5,494,195 of JALIGU010000012.1, forward strand.
GTTATAAAAAAGGTCATGAATCTGGTTAAGCTCAAAACTTTTTTGAGACTTGAGAAAAGTGAGTGACATTGTTGTGTTTGAAATTTGATCAGAAAAGTGATGTGGAAGCTTAAGATTAGTGAAGGAGAACATAATCCATGGCTTAGTACTGTAAACAATCATGTTGGAAGACAAGTTTGGGAATATGATCCCAATCTTGGAACACCAGAAGAGCATATGGAGGTGGAGAAAGCTCGAGAAAGTTTTAGGAACCATCGGCTTGAAAGGAAGTACAGTTCAGACATTCTCATGCGACTTCAGGTATGCATACGTTGTTACAACTGTTTGCATACGGTAGGTCAAGCATGACAGAGCTAAAGATAATGAACCAAAATAATCTTATTGTTTTATGCAATAGTAATTGCATTACTTAACAGAAAATAAATAAATAACATTGCTTAATTGTTTTATACTAAACTCTAAAGGAATGATAAAAATAAACCTTCTAGCATGTTTATATTTACCATTTTTTTTTTTTATATTTTGCAAACATAGATGACAAAAGAACATCCACGTGGTATAGATTTACCTCAAGTCAAAGTAGAAGATACAGAAGAAGTTACTGAGGAGATGGTAACAACCATACTTAGAAGGCCTATCAGCTTTTATTCAAGTATTCAAGCAGATGGTGGGCACTGGCCAGGGGATTATGGTGGTCCTATGTTTCTCATGCCAGGTTTGGTAAGTGCTCTTGGCTAATTCAAAAGGGGATTTAGGTTCTAGTCACTAAAAGTATATACTATTTAGGGTCTATTGTTAATTAGGTTTTAGTCATGAGCCAGGCCCGGTAGAAAAAATATCCCCTAAAAACAATTGTTATAAATTTGATAAGCACTCATTTAAAATAAAGATTTTTGGACATATCCCTATTTGAAAGTGAAAATTTGAGATAGCCCCATTTGAAAAAAAAAATTGAGATACCCCATTTCAAGACAGGAGAATTTACAGCTGTAAATTAATTTTATGATAGATGGCTAAGATAACACCACATCTTGAAATCGGGTATCTCAAATTTTTTTATTTTTTTTTTTTCAAATAGGGGTATCTCAAATTTTCACTTTCAAACAGGGGTATGTCTAAAAATCTCCTTAAAATATATTACACATCTCGAGTTCTTGTAGAGAAAGTCAAAAACTTCAAAAAAACTTCCTTCAAATTTCTTTCTTAATCCAATGTAGATTTTACAGAGAAGTCCTTCAAAACCCTTGTGCCTTAAGATTCAAAATGTCTTATTCAACCCATATCATCCCTTCAATCTTACCTGAATTCCGAAATAACCCGCAAAGTTCTCTACAAACACACATCTTAGTACTCAAACTTGTTGATTTTCTTTGTTTTTCCAGTATGTTTTATCACATAGGCTTGATCTTGAAACCAATGGTTCCAATTTGCAGAATATATACTACATCTCCTTCGTTTTGCTCTTTTGCTATAGAAGAAGATAAAAATTTTAAATACCCTTTTTTTTGCTACTGAATTTAGTCTAACTGTTTGTTAAAATTGAATTTATTAATTGCTCTCTTAGGGTTATGGTGAAGAATTAGAGTTTGTAAATTGGGTATATATTATCATTCCGGAATTTTAATCCCAAAGAGAAAGTGAGAGGTGGTGGTGGACAGAGTGTGTGTGTTATGATGGTGATATGGTAGTGCATGTGGTGGAGTGGTTGTGGCAAAGAAGTATTTTTTTTTTTGTCCAAAATAAATTTTATTGATAAAAATTTGAGGAATTACATAAAATTAAGGGAACAAGCATGCTACAAACTGCGGTGCAAGCTAGCAAAAACAATATTTTTTTTTGAACCTTTACTAACACATGATTTCTACGTAGATACCAACTGAGCCCAGTTGGTATTACCTTTGGGTGATGATACCAGAGGTATGGGATTCGATCCCAGACAGTGCATCTTTGAGTTGCTAATCTCATTAAAACAGGCTTGACAAAAAAAAAAACATGATTTTTACAGGGGTATTTCCAACCATAGTTTTAAATTTCGTTAAATTTCGTGAAATCTTGACGACATATGCCGATAACTACATGCCCTTTATAATTAGTAAAGATACTTTTAGTGACTAAGAACTAAATCCCCTTATTCAAATACGAAAAATCCCAAAATGGACTAATTAAGGGGGTTTTTGGCAAAGTCGTAAAAGGCTATTCATAACTTTCTACATTTAGAAAAGTAGAAGAGATTTTTGGACATACGTCACCACTTTTTAGGGGTATATTTGCATAGCGTCACCATTTTATTTTTTATTTGAGTTTAGTCACCATTCCGTCTCAGCCTCGTTAGTTGACCAAGTCAACCATTAGTATGTTGATTGAGATCGAGCTTCAATAAGTTAAAAACTTTAAAAACAACGAAATAAAAAATAACAACAACGAAGATAAAAGAGAGAAAAAAAACCCAAGTCTTTGTTGTGTGATAACAGTTAGACCAGGTCAAAGTTGAGTTAATCGTTATAATTGACGAAGCTGAGGCGAAATGGTGACGAAATACAAATAAAAAATAAAGTGGTGACACTGATCAAATTTACCCCTAAAAAGTGGTGACGAAACACAAATTTTCTCCTAGTACAAAAAAATTCATCAATTCTTTGAGAAATATGAAAACTTGACATAAAACTCAAAAATATTTTTTACTTTAATACTTTCGGAAAGTTAAGAAATGCATTTCAACACTTTTGTCAAAATATGAGCACACTGTGCTTCTTTGTAAAATTGGATTTGCGATTAAAAACAGAGATTTTGGCGTTATCCTCTCTGTCTCTAATTAAAATTCCATCACAAAAATATATACCCATCCTCTACTTTTGTGTAATTCTTTGAGCTTATCAATAAAATAATTTTTCTTTAAAAAAAAAAAAAAAAAACTAAATCCACAGCAAGATCTGAAATGCATTGTGTTAGGACTCGCAAGAGGAATTCTATCCATACTGTCCGTCCCATACCACAATTTAGTGCCTTTTTCCATATGAACTCCTTTTCCTGCACAGCTGCAAAATTTGCCTCTCTTTTTGTATTAGAAATAAGAAGCCATTCAAACTTCACTCTATAGACCTCAAATGCTCTCTTGACCTTCCAGTGAACCTTACTCTGCTTGGGTCATTGCTTCTGCAATTGCTTTGTATTATTCTTCATAACTAGTGGCATGACCTATTCCTCCAAAGTGAGCACCAAAAAACTTGATCCTATGATCTCTATCGACAACTCCCTAACCAACCTGGCCTGGATTGTCGTGTGCAACACCATCAGTGTTTGCTTTGATAGTCCATATGGGAGGGGCCAACCAATAACATTCAAAAACATTGAAACCCTAGCTTTCTGTTCTTCTCCTTCAGCTGCAACTTAGTTAGAACCTTCTTATAATAGTCAGTTGCATAGATAACCTTGGAAAATGTTCAGTGCACAAACTCCACAGCTTACTGAGGAAACAAGTTTTGGCTGAATATTCTTATAAAGCAATGCATTCCTTGCCTTCCATGGTTCAACCAGAATAGCAAGAGAACCAATCTTCAACATTTCTGCCAGCATAGGAGTCTTCCCATTTTTCAATTTCATCATATTAGCAACATCATCAAGTGGCCTCCCATGACAAAACCATTCACTAATCAAGTTCCAAAGTAGAGAGACCCAATTGCTCTAGAAAAATAGGCTTCTTTCTTACACAAACAACACTGTGACACTACAGAAATCTTCATTGCTGGTAGTCTATCATCAGTATTGCCTTGTGCAATATTTTCCAAGCTAGAGTCTTAGTTCTTGGATGAAGAGTGGTGGTTCACCAGAATTTGGCCCAACCATGGGTGTTAGTCTTCTTTCTATGTTGAAGAAATAGTAAACTCACCACCATTACTGTGTGGCCAAACTCTTTGATACACATTGAGAGTATCTGACGGCTTCAGAGAAACCTAGTTGATACCAAGGTGATGAAGCAGGTTTTCCAAAGCTTGTGCGAAGTTCCACACCATTTTTGATACAGTGAATGAGTTTGAGCTGGGAGACATTCCACAAACTATTATTTGGAAGAATATACTCATTAAGAGGCTTCTCCCCAACCCAGTGATCTTGCCAGATTTTGATGCTTGCCCCATTACCAACCATCCATGTCTAATGCCTTCTAATCATATCTAGTCTCTTCCTGATGCCTGGCAAAACTGATGAAGTTTTGCTTGTAGTCCAGTCACCATTTCTGGCAGTGTACTTGCCAGTCATAAACTTTGACCAGTTTCCCTTTTCTTGATAAATGCTCCAAGCCATTTTCATTAGAGAAACCAAGTTAATATCTGCCAGCTTTCTCAGACCCATACGTCGATCAGTAGGAGTGCACACCTGATCCCAATTCACTGTGATTTTCTTTGAGCTTGTGGCATCCCCAGTCCAAATGAAGTTCTTTATCAGTCTATCCCCTTCCTTTTGCATATTTGGACTGCCATTTGTAAATGGACATGTTGTGAATTGGAACACTATTCAACACATGCTTAGCTATAGTAAAACTGTACCTTGCAAAGATAAATTTTTCCCCACCCAACTAGACACTTTCTTCCTTATTTTATCAAGTAGAGAATCAATGTGCTCTCTCTCTTGAGTCTCCTTTTAAAGAGGGGAACACCAAGATATATTTCAGGCAAATGACCTTCCTGGAAGCAAAGAATGTTTTCGATCATATCCTGAGTTTTCTAGTCCTTGCCATACTGCTCACAAACATCTTAATTGCACTTGGATTTGTTGAAGTATAACCCTGAACTATCTTGGTAACAATCCATTAGCTTGGTCAGGTTTTTGAGGCCTTTTAAGCTAGCATTACAGAACACCAGAATATCATCAGCAAAGATGAAGTGAGTTGGACTAACAAATTTTGAATTTTGCACCATTCTTTCTAAAGCTTTTTGTCTTACCAGCCATATTCAAAAGGATAAAAAAGTGTTCAAGTCCTAATTATACTTGAACAAAAGTAACCAAAACCAAAATATCCATATTTTTGAAAAAAAAAAAAAAATATCAAATGGAAGATATAACTTCCTTCCTTGCATCAAATGGATTTTTGAGAAAGATTAATTTATTTTCTACAGGTCCCATGCACATAAATTAGAATAATGAAATTTGTAAATAAAGTTAAAAAGAAAAAGAAAAAAAAAACAATTAAACAGGGTTTTCCCCCAAAGAATTTTATCTGTGTAGCCTAATTGTATGTGGGTGTGTACACCTAATCACTTTATAAACACGTGGTGTCTTATACACCCACATATAATTAGGGAGCACAGATAATTGTTTTTGGGGTTTTCCCTTATTTTGTTATGCATTGACGAAGGGGCTATTAGCTAGACATTTTCTTCACCTATCGTGTAGTGTCTAAACCTCATTTAAAAAAATTGGTGGAATGAATTATTGTATTATTTTCTTGTTTTATTTCCAACATATGCAATATTATTTCCAAAATTCCATGTATATAAAATATGAATTTTTTTTATTTTATTGTTAGTTTTTGAGAAATCTAATGAAATGTACCGTTAATGTATCAGGTCATCACATTATACATTACAAGTACTCTAAATGCAGTTTTATCTTCAGAGCACCAACAAGAAATGCGACGTTATCTTTATAATCATCAGGTGAGAATAAATCCTGATAACTATATACAATCGAATTATTTTTTGATGTATCAGATCATTCACTGAGCTACTAGATGAACAATCAGCAAATGAAAAGGATGAAGACTAGGAGATGTTCAATTGATAGGGACATGGGAAGAAAACAATGTTTACAACTTTACATCACTGAATGGAGGGGAAGTTAGACTATGAGTACTGAGTAGTTTGTTAGACAAGTAGGGTTACCTGGGTTTGGGGAAAGTGTTGTTTTGGCCTTTTGGGAGGTGTCAATTAAGAGAACAGGCAGGTGCTAGTTGGGCTCAACTGGTAAAACCTTTGGGTAATGATACCAGAGGTCTGGGGTTCGAACCCCACCAGCATTACCAAGTTACTGATCTCATTAAAAACACGTTAATGGTTGTGAAGGAGCATGTGGCTCAATGGTAGCACCCTCTCACAAAGTGGAGAGGTTGTGGGTTTGAAACACTTCAACAGATGAGTGTCATCCACATTAGAGTAAAAAGGATTTCAAAATGAAGAAGGGTTACGTTTAGTTTAATTTGCTAAAAGAAGTGAAAATTTGTATTCAAAAAAATCTCAAATCATCTGTTGAAGCTAGCAACAACCAATGAGACTTTTGCCGAAGTCATTGCATGTCATCCATTTGTGGGCATGGAGTCCCATGTAGGTCTGTAATGTATTTCTTAACTTTCTAAGTTAAACCAAAACCTAAATAGCTCATTAATAGGAGGACCAAAATTTAAATACTCCAATATTTTATGGATTTCAAATTAAACACAGAAAAGCAGATTCAATATCAATTAATAAATTTGATATTTTGGCTGTGATAATTCTTTAATTTATCTTAAATCTCAAAACAAGTGATTTTTTTTTTTTTTCGCAATCTTAAATTTCATTGAAATGATGAATCTATCATGAATTCCATTCTCTTCAATTACGCTATCAATCTTATAAAGTATAGATTACTAGCAATTATTTACTCGTTGGCTGCACTTTGAGTTTAATATCTTCCTAACAATTGTCTTGGGTATTCAGTATTCAATCTATAAATTTAGATTGCATGTGTGGGCAAATACTACAAAAGGAATCTGTTGCACCTTATGAAAAAGGGAGTTTCTTGACCCTCTTTGTTATTAGTCCAAATTTGCTCAAATCCCACTAGGGTTAACTGTACCAAAGGTTTAGGTTTTATTTTGATGATGAGACGTAGACCAATAACAAAGAGTGTCTAGAAACATCTTTTTCTGAAGGTGCAACAAATTCGCACTCTACAAAAGTGCTAACAAAGAATTAAACTTGTGTATTGCATGCAGAATGAAGATGGCGGTTGGGGTTTACATATTGAAGGAGATAGTACTATGTTCATAACAACCTTGACCTATGTGACTTTGAGATTGCTTGGTGAAGGAGTTGATGATGGAGAAGGGGGGGTGGAGAGAGCACGCATGTGGATTTTAAACCATGGAGGTGCCACTTGGACAACATCGTGGGGCAAAATGTGGCTTTCGGTATATATATGATCCTCTCGTTTAATTTTACCAAAATAATACTAGTGTCTGACCAAATGAAGGGTTCATCTGCATTTGTTTATTTGTTTTCAAAATTTTTTTTTTGTCAACATTTGTCTACTTCTAGAAACACATTAAGATGCCTACAGAGCAACAAACTAGTGAACTTCTATGACAGAATCAAGGCTAGCGAAGTTATTAGCTGCCCTATTTAACTCCCCATATACATGCTTGAAGGTTCAAGTTCGTCCACATGATTTCATCGCATCATGTTCTAGACAGTTCCAAGATAGTTCAATCTTCAGAAGCAATATTTGAATAGCAAGTAAGAACTAGCTGCCATTCTTCCAACATCACCGTTTGTCTTTGTAGCGGTCTGCACCTTTGCAGTCCTGCTAGTATACCCAACTGATCTCCGTTTACCTTCTCCAGCAAATGCTAAGGAAACCTCACTAAGGTGTCAGCCATCGTATATATCTACTGCGACCAAGCCAATTATATTGAGTTTAACAATAGATTGTTTCTCACTCTCGCAACATGTGGTGTGTCTTAGATTATCTCTAGTAACAGTTGAAGTTATTGCTTCACTTCTGGCAGGAAAGTACCCTGTTCCTAGCAATACCCCAAGGGTTGCTATCATTTTTAAATCTTCTATATATTATCTTGCCCTCCTGCTAGATAAAATACACAGCTGAACACAGAAAGACGTTATAAACTTCATTTTTGATGTCGAGGATGTTTGTTACGGTTACAATGACATGAACTCATGACGAGGGAATTGATAAATATGTAATAGGTACTTGGAGTATTTGATTGGTCTGGCAACAATCCACTGCCTCCAGAGATATGGATGCTTCCTTATATTCTTCCTTTCCATCCAGGTCTAATATTTGTACTTCTTCTTGTTCCTTGTTCTTCTTTTGGATATGTTATAAACTTATCACATATCTAAAACTTACAACTAAATTTCTTGATCACTGCACCAGGTAGGATGTGGTGTCATTGTCGAATGATTTACTTACCAATGTCCTATCTATATGGAAAGAGATTTGTGTGTACATTTACACCAACAATTCTATCTCTGAGAAAGGAGCTCTTTACTGTTCCATACGATGAAATAGATTGGAATCAAGCTCGCAATTTATGTGCAAAGGTAATGTATCTTTTATCAACATATTCTGCTTTAATAGAGAATAATAGATTAACTTTAGATATATTAATTTGTTTTTATCCAGGAAGATCTATACTACTCGCATCCAATGGTACAAGATATTCTCTGGGGAGTTCTTCATTATGCCAGTGAGCCTATTCTAAAAACATGGCCACTAAATAAGCTTAGGGAGAAGGCTTTGCGCACAACAATGCAACATATACGTACATTTTGAAGACGAAAGTACTCGTTACATATGCATAGGACCAGTGAACAAGGTATGTCTAGGCCACTAGGCAATGGCTGGATGTCATAAGCTAAATTTTTTTTATCGTAAACTCGAGGAATTACCCAAACTAAGTGAATATGCACGCTCATAATAAAGTCTGCTCATAATTAAAGTAAAGGTAAAACGAAATTATCAGTATTTATGTGTATAAGTATTATTGGGTATGGGCTTGGGTTTTTATACAGCCTGCTTATAATTAACGTAAAAGTAAAACCGGAATTATTAGCATTGGGTATGGGTTTGGGTTTTTATATGGCCTATTTATAATTAAGGTAAGAGTAAAACTGAAATTATCAGTATTAGGTATGGGCCTGGGCTTTTATACAACATGCTTATAATAATTAAGATGAGGGTAAAATTGTAATTATAAGTATTGGATATGGGCTTGGGTTTTTATACGGTATGTTTATAATAATTATGATAAGGGTAAAACCGTAATTAAATGTAGAGATATGTGTGGGTAAAACTGTAATTATATGTAGAGATAGGTATGGGTAAAACTGTAATTATATGTAGAGATACATGTTGGTAAAACTGTAATTATAGGTAGTGATATGTGTGGGTAAAATTGTAATTATATATGTAGAGATATATGAGGGTAAAACTGTAATTATAGGTAGTGATATGTGTGGGTAAAATTGTAATTGTATATGTAGAGATATATGAGGGTAAAATTATAATTATATGTAGAGATATGTGTGGGTAAAACTGTAATTATATATAGAGAGATATGTGTGTGACTGTGTGTGACACGTAGGGCTTCATGAACGCCTCGGGAAGGAGGCGCCTTATAAAGTAGTAGAGATATATATGGAAGACATTTCTATAGATTTTAATCAGGTAAAATAAAAAAAAATAAAAATACACAAATGTGGAAGACACTTTGGCCGTGCTTGTTCTCCAGGAAAAAACAGGAATGGAAAACCACGTCAGCGATTTGCTGATTTTTTGTTTTTCCAGGTGCTTGGTGATTTCAGTTGATATGGGTCCCATTGTAAAAAGGTTTTTAAAATGTAAAACACGTCAGCAAAAATTGCAATTTTGATAAACCAGGAAATCTATGCAAAACAGAAAATCACGCCTCTAATTTATGGTCCCCATCGGTCCCCAAAGCTTATAATCTCGCCACGTCTCTTTTTTCCTTTTTTATTGATCTGGTAATCAAGCAACAATCCTGGTTATAAATGAAAAGTTTTGAAAATTTGTTACCTTTTTTTAAATTTAAAATCTTTCCATTCCGTTTCCCCATAACTTCCGGGGAAACAAGCACAGCCTTTGTATACTTAGTTAAGCTAAACTTAGGTAAAATAAATAAATTAAGAATATATATAAAAGAAATTATATGTTTTTAGAAGGATTGGTTTTACTATTTTGTAGTGTGCTTGGCCTTACTTTTGTATAATTCTTCGAGTTGATCAATAAAATATATGATTTTTTTAAATAAAAAAATAAGAAAACTGGTTCAAATTTGACCCCAGCCCCTTTAATTGTTCAAAATTTTGCACTGCATATTTGAGGGTTTTAGCTAAATTTTGTTTATGATACAGTAAAAGGGTTTTAGCCATATGAAAACATATGGGGGGTTTTGGACTTTTTATTTTCTTGATTGATCTCAATTCTCAAACCAAACTTCTTGAAAGCAAGTAGGCATAAACCCCTACCTTTCATTCTTGAATCACTGAAAAATTAGATTCATTTGACAATGAGAGAGCCATGGGGATGCAAAGGATACAAAGAGAGAAGAAGAGGATTTGGTGAGGTCAGAGCAAATGGTGATACTTGGGTTCAGAAGCTGAATATCTCTTTAGCTTCATTTGTAGAGGAAAAGTATGTGCCTCTTTTTAATTAAGTCATAAATATATACTCTATAATCTATATTGTTGTTTGTATATTGTTAGGTTTGTGTTTGATTATATTTGCAGGATTGGATTTTTTCTTGAAAATTTAGAAAATAAAGCATACATTGATAGGTAAGATTAGAATGATAGTAAGTAGAAGAACTGTAAGTTTAATCTAAACTTTTTGGAAAATACAAATTTACGTCGTAGTTTTAAAGCTTTTTGGAAAAATGGTTAATGGTACAATATGACATCCCTCTATTTAGGCAACCCCATGTACTAAGCGAATTACCCTTGCTGCACTGAGTCTAACACCCATTGGTTTTGATTGATTACAGTCGTTGGAATCGATTTTTGCCCCAAAAATTTAGAATATTAAGCAAACATTGATAGGTACATGTAGAATAATAGTAAGAAAAGGGAAGGACGAAGAACATTATTTTAAACTTTTTGGAAGATACAAGTTTACCCCAAAGTTTTACAAGTGTTTTGGAAAATTGATAGGGGACTTTAGCTAGAATCGGCCAATTACCCTTGCTGCACTCATGATAATCTTAAAAAACACACTTGGGGGTCGTCCACTTTTTACAACAGTACGTGGATGCTTTACCTTGGCCTACCTTGACCTCCTTTATTAGCCATTATATCAGCTGCAAAGTTAACTTCGTGCCAGGTTGAGGTTTAAACTTCATGCTGGACTGAGTCTAACACCCATTGTCATCTTGTACACAGCTCCCATGATATCTGCTTCCTGCCAAAATAATGCACGACGTACATGGAATCAACCTTTATATAGGCTTCAGACAGCCTTTCTTCATTGCTACCTCAACCCCTGCAACTATTGCCAGACACTCCTGAAGCTTTTTGAGTTGCCAATGTTTTTTTGAAATGTCTGAAAACATTTCCACCCTATCTCTCCTCTAAGAAAAGGAGCTGTCATAAAATCCTCAACATTTGGTATTATCGGTGTTAAACTCGAACTCTTTGACTAGAGGTAGTTGGTTCAATTGGACACAATTCTCCAAGATTGAATTTTCAAACTTTATAAGCATCAGGAATTGATTGCTGCAGAGTCTGTAATATGAGTGACTTCACTTCTTATGGTGAGTATAGAGGAGTGCAAAGCTTCCAATATTATTGAAGCCACAGTTAAAGTTGGAAATTCTCTGGGCCAAGAATATAGATGTTAAACCTTAGTTTGAGGGTAATGGAACATCACTCGTTGGTTTATAACATTTCAGGGTAATGGAACATCACTCTTTGATGTATGATAAATGGAGGTCGCCTTACGAAGTTGAAAAGCCATTGTGTTAATGTTGCTTCATGAACCCTCAAGGCATTGGCCTTTATGGCATATTGACAGATATTTGTATATTTTTGACCCTTAAGTATATTTTCCCGTCATTTTGGATTTTTTTATTTGTGTATTTCAAGGAGTGAGCTATTTAAGATCAACATTGAAAGATAAAATAGTGTTGGGAAGCATAGGCTTGACAGACAAAGATAATCGACAAGCAACTGGAGAGCAGACAAGCAAAGGTTGTCAGAGTAGCATTTTCAGTGGCCAAGCAACCTTTCTCCAAAGCCTTCAGTCATAAGTCGATTCACATCCCAACTTTGACCTAGTTTATTTGAAATTGTATGATAAATATCTGTGTGAGAGGTTAGACTATGTTCTCCTATGTCTTTCTTGTTGCTTTGTTTGCTCTAGGTGAGTTATATAATTAGTTTGTATACTTTTGGTTTGAATTTGATTAACTTTATATAGCTCATAATTTGTTCTCAACTGGATAGTGATTAAAAGCGTCCTTGATGTTCAGCATGATTACGTTGCTTTGATTTCCTACATTAGTTGCCTATATTGATTGGTATCCAGAAACAACCTTAAGAACTTCCAATGTAGCCATGTTTCCATTGCTGCTTTACAATAAGTTATCACGCAAAGAATTTAAATGAACTGTTGTTTTTTATGAATTGTTGAACTGATTGAAAAATTACAGGTATTAAATATGCTATGCTGCTGGGTGGAAGATCCAAACTCAGAAGCATTCAAATTGCATATTCCAAGAATATATGATTACTTGTGGGTTGCAGAAGATGGAATGAAAATGCAGGTTTGAAATTGTGTGATCCTTTCTTATTATTTTCTATAACCAGCTGTATGTATTAAAACTGTCGAATGGAAAATGCAAAAGGTAATTATGGTAGACAGCTAGAATAATTTACATTTCTTATGGAAGTAAAAATCGGCAGGAAAATGTTCTGCCATTTATATGGAAGTAAAAACATATAGCTGCACTGATACATCAGGTACACTACAGGGTTATAATGGAAGTCAAATGTGGGACACTGCTCTAGCTGTTCAAGCCATAATATCAACTAAACTCTTCCAAGAATATGGTCCAACTCTTAGAAAGGCACATGACTTTATAAAAGCTTCACAGGTTTGTTTCTTTCTTCAATTAGTGGAATTCTTTGATAGAGATCATGTTTAATAACTCAAGGTTCATATTTGTCCAAGTTTTCTTTACTGATCGGTTTTTCCCTTTGTGTTAAAGGTATTAGATGATTGCACTGGTGACTACAATTTATGGTATCGTGACATATCCAAAGGGGCATGGACTATGTCAACGGCAGATCATGGCTGGCCTGTCTCAGACTGCACTGCTGAAGGATTGGCGGTAACTGTTTATTATACTAAATAAAAACAAATGATGTAAAACCAGTTTTATTAGCTAAACTCTTCCTGATATTTTGTACTTTAATTTTCCTAGGCTGCTCTTCTGTTGTCAGAGATTCACCCAGATTTTGTTGGTGAACCATTAAGTGCCTCGCGTAAATTTGATGCCGTGAATATTATACTTTCGCTCCAGGTAGCTCCATGTTTTCATTTTCATATTCTGCCATAGATATCTTTCTTATAAGTTGGAATTGAAACACTTATTGTTTTTATTTTGTCTATATAACAATGAGCTTTTCACTTTTCAAACATGGCCACTCTGGATAAATTCATTAATGGCCTGTTTGAATATTGGATTCATATATCTCTCTAGGGAGAGTTGTACCCTTGCACTACTCTCATTCTATGTTCTAGAGATCTAAGATATTTGATACTAGAGGACTCCCATCTACTGGATCCTCGGGTCTAAAGAACAAAAAACCTACTATCTAAAGAATGGAAAACATAGCTAGGGCACACCGAAGTTTTTCTTGGGAATAATTCCACTTGAATACCAAGAACATTTCTTACTCATGCAGATGCCAGCTGAGCTCAGTTGGTGATATCTCTGGGTGATGATACCAGAGGTCTGGGGTTCGATTCCTGGCAGTGCATCTTTGAGTTGCTGATCTTGTTGAAAACAGGCTTTCGAAAAACAGAAAATAAAAACAAAAAATTTCTTACTCATCATCATGATTGGCTTGCGAGTGCAGTCTTAAAGATCAATGTGATATCTTTTGTAATGCTCTCCTAAACGAAATGGACACCATCATCCAGCAAGATGTTATGGGTGCAATATACACTAGTTATTAAGAATTTATTATCGTTATATAACCATGTAGGGGTCTGCCTAACGTCAGCTTGGTTCCTGTAAAAACAAGGAGTGGGGCATGATTAGTTCTTGTTCTAACACCTACTGCATATATTCTTCTTGAAAATATTAGAATTGCATATACATAGAATCCTTTTACGACCCCTTTGATTGTCGCACCAAGATAACTTAAGCCCTGGGAGTCGCTTTCCTGCACAGAGTGTACCTATTATAGAAGTCTTCCTTTGCAATTCTCATGAGGTAACCCTTTCCTATTTATTGAGAATGAGATCACTCTGGCGACAATTATTTTTGTTTTAAGTATTCCAAGATTGAAAAGTTCGAATTTCTCCCAGGAATACGCGAAACAAAGATAGAAATTTTGTTCTCCCTAATGCAACCTACAGTTGCATAGGATTTAACATATGCTGAATCACAAAGCTCTCCCCTACGTCAAACTATGAGCAGGAGTTTTTTTAATTGAAAAATTGCAAACGGTTTTCTACTTAATTTACATAAAAATTGGTGTTACAAGTACAACTTGGGTCAAAGAAGCACATAGACACTCACAAATTATATTCCCCTGTTACAGACCACCCAAATAGCTCTTCCGCAGTGCATCCCTAAACTGTCTTCCAACTCTATTTTCTCCGTGGTTTGATCATTGGGTGGCTGAATATGGTGAGGCACGCCTTCATTTCCCTTGAGAGATGCTAAATAGTCTGCAAGCCTATTGGTCTCTCTATACTCATGTTGAAATTTAGCACTTCCATGCCTTTCCCTCCCACATTTGGAACACATCCTCTTCTTGTCAAAATGCATCTTCCTTTTTTTTCAGTATCTGTTCTGCTCTTTTTATGCAGTATCTGAGCGTGATTTGTTAGTACAACAATAATTTTCAAGAAGTGGAGTCTAAATCAAATTAACTGTTAAACCTTTCTTTTTAGTGATGCCACTCTGTATGAAAAGGTAATCAAAACGCGTGAGACCGAAAGAGATATGAACCAAAGAAATAAAAAATCTTTAAATTCGAGCTATTGAATTACTTTGTTATTACTAGCGCTTTAATATTCCATCATATGTTTTTCATTAAGAAAGAGGGCGTGCACCGGTTCTGGTTAGAGTGTGGTTGTCAACTTACACCCTTGGCCTTCACTGATTTGCTTCTCAGACTGAGTCTCATGAAAAATTTCATCACTGGGAGATCATAAAGTTTTGAATGACTTTCTGACTTACATGAGACAATTTGCTTGACTCTTAGTCTTTAAAAGCCTGGGGCAGAAAACAGTTTCCGTCTCCACATGTTTTGGAGGGATTAACAGAAAGTCTGCAGCTTTATATTTCAATTGTCACCGTGTACGGGAAAAACCATCTGGTTGAGTTAGATAGATGCAACTTTCTCGTTAGTATTTGTGCATTTAATTTTTATTTATACAGTTTCTGCACTGTTGTTTACCTGTAGTATTTGTTGGATACAGAATACCAATGGAGGTTTTGCACCATATGAACTGACGAGATCCTACCGGTGGTTGGAGGTATATACATTTATTGTTTTTATATATCTTCATTTATTGTTAAAGACAACTCAAGTGGAAAGGTTTTTGTAAGGTTGATAATTCAGGTTCCAGTTAGCCTTAATCCCCCCAACCTTTTCAAAATATAATTAAGTTTTTTTTTTTATCTTGTCGATGACGACGTAGGAGCACAACACCGTAATTTTCTAGGTTTTTCATCATGCCTCATAATGTTCTATGTTTTCATCATGCCTCATATTGAACTCCAAAAGTAGGTTTTCCAATTGTGCTTATGTTTAACTATTTTGCTATAACATCGTATGTTTATTAACAGATATATGTGATCTAATTGCATTGAATTGGTTGGAGACTTATAGAATGCCATCGATATATTCTCAAAGTTGGAAAACTTGTGGATGGCATATGGATAATCATTGCAAAATGTATAGTGTTTTTTTTTTTTTATCTCTTTTGTGTTTTGCATTGGCTAAAGTTATTAACTGGTATGTGTCTTCCAAATCCCTTCTTGATTCCTGCAAAAAAAAAGGTTATTCAATATATAACTTTGAAATATATTTAGCAGATAAAATTTGGAAAATACCATGCCATTGATTCACAAGATCTTCTAATGTGTTTCTAACATTCAGACTATATATGTTAGCACCATATTTGATTCATCTCAATGAGTTAATCTATCTTTCTCTATAAAAAAAAATATCCCTTAAGAAAATGCTACCACTATTCCCTTGTTAAGTTGTTTCTATTTCCATCCTTTGGAGCATAATCCTTTCTTCTTGTTTTCCATTTTCATATCAGTTAATCAACCCTGCTGAAACTTTTGGTGACATTGTCATCGATTATCCGTAAGAACTACGCCTTTGAGTATCAATTCTTTTCTATTATTCTTATATATAATGCTAACTTTGAACAGTTATGCAGGTATGTGGAATGTACATCTTCTGTTATACAAGCATTGACATATTTCAGGAAATTATATCCTGCTCATCGAAGTGAAGAGATAGAAAATTCTATTATAAGATCTGTTGAATTTATAAAGAACATACAAGCTCTGGATGGTTCTTGGTTTGTATTCTGTCCTATTCATTTTGTGTGTGTTATTTAATATCTTAAGTACTTAAATGCTTCCACTGGCTGCTCATTACTTTTGTTGTCGGTGTATGAAATTGATGTTTACTTCAGAGTCATTAATTTATTTAAATTTTGACTGAGGTTGAGCCTTCCAACCATTAACTATATATTGACTCCTTCATAGGTATGGCTCTTGGGGAATATGTTATACGTATGGAATATGGTTTGGAATAAAGGGTTTGGTGGCTGCTGGAGAAACATATAAAAATAGTGCTAGCATTCAGAAAGCTTGCGAATTTCTTCTGTCCAAAGAGCTGGCTTCAGGAGGATGGGGCGAGAGTTACCTTTCTTCTCAGAATAAGGTTCATTTCTCTACAAATATGCATAGTGGTTTAAATATGATCATGTATAAGTGTTGGTGGAGCTTTTTTTCCATTACATTCCAAAGCTCGATCTATTGAACACTTCTTTTTTATCTAATCACTAAATTATTTTCTTTTTATTGACTTTGATGGTGTTGGTTTGTAAGTGTGTAAGTATAATTAAGCTATTCTTTAAATCAAATAAAGGCCATCATATCATGTTCGGTGTTGCTTACCCAGATTAACATATAACAGGTTCTAGAGTTAAATTGTTCAACTTTAAATTAGAAACTCCCCGGCAACATCTTATCAATATCATTCAAACGTCTATCGCAGAATGAATATACTGAAGAAGTACTATCATACATTAAACTATTTATTGTGTGACCAATCCTTTTGATCTATACAGGTTTACACCAATCTCAAGGGTAATAGACCGCACGTCGTGAACACCGGATGGGCTATGTTGGCTCTGATTGAAGCTGGGCAGGTGAATATGCCGAGCTCGTATCTTTTGTTTATGGTTCTATAAATAATTGTTTGGATTTCTCTTCATTCTGGAGACAAAAAACAGTTAATTAGCTCAAGTAATCTTCAAACCTGTTATCTTAAGGGAATTTCCCTGATATATCCTTGTTTAGGAATGTTGTTTTTAGTCTTTTACAATCCAAGCTGTGGAGCATTTTAATATTTTTGGATTATAATGCCTATATGTTGGTTTCGAACATTGTTTTTTGTCTCAAAACTCAATGTTCATCAAAAAGGTCTGGATAGTATGTATGAAGTTGCATGGAGTTGAGTACTTGAGTAGCACAGCCATCAATATGCTCTTGGTAAAGCTCTTAGCATATCTAATAGCATGTCAGTGAGTCAGTCAAATGCTTGCATGTTTTAATCATCCGAACCGTTTCTTTACATCATATAGGGTGGTTTCTGCCAGACATTCTATATGATATATCTATGTTGGTTTTAAAATTCGAAACTTGAGTACTGCATTTGGGTATGCACAAGGATTGTTCAGAGCTTGTAATATTTGTACCCCTCATTCTTATACAAGTATATTACAATGCGAAAGTCAGATTTCTCAACTTACCATAATTTATCTTAAACAGGCCCAAAGAGACCCAAAACCATTACATCGCGCAGCAAGGGTGTTGATAAACTCCCAGATGGAGAATGGTGATTTTCCACAAGAGGTAGCTCTTCACTCTCCGATTAAACATTGTTATTTTTCCTATATTTACTATACATTTGACACAGTTTCCTTTCACTTGCTCTACCTTTAGTCCTTTAGTCAGAAGAGAGATTACATATTTGTGTGCAATCTACATGATGGCAATTTTTGGAACAAAATAATTTTCCACTTCCCCTGCATTTCTGGAATTCAACTAACACTCTTAGGGCCAATTGATGTCTGAAACCTAAAATAGCTATCAATCTACACCTGTTAAAAGCACAATTAGTTGAGGGAGCAAAACATTATTGGTCTGGACACAAGTGATGCTCCTAGGCCTCTTAAAATTGGTGAAACTAATTGTGCAACAAAAAACACCAAATTTTTTTTACCTTTTTCCTTTTAATAAAAATCACCTTCTAGCGAAAAAAAAAGAAGAAAGTGAGCTGAATAATAAATGTTTTGGTCAAGTGTGAACAAGGTGTTGCGACTTGCGACTCCAGGGGATATGCCAGGCTCTTTTGCAAGTATCATTGAAGTATGGTGTTGGGTTTAAGCATTGTTAAATAGAATAGAGAGGATTTGATTTGGATCTCTTAATCCCCAGAGAAGGGGTGTCAGGTGTGGTAGAACTACCTTTAGGTTAAAAAATAACAGCTTCACATACAGGGGATGAAGTACATCACCAGTATTGTAAATGAAGTTCCAGGTATATAAAAATACCTGAGTGCAGTCTACAATGGTAGTAGGATGATTGTTTAAGTTTATAGGTAGCATGAATGAAATGTTGAAAATAATTGGCACTGCTGCCTACAATGCCTATAAACTAGAAGTTGTAATCCCGAAGCAGTAGGATGATTGTTTAAGTTTATAGGTTCAACACTGTTGAGCTGGAGGGTGGGTGTTAGATAGTTTCACTTCGCCCGAATACTTGAGTTTTGCTGGTTCGTATACTTCTGGGCACTCTCTCCTTGATAAGCTGGTTTTGATAGGATGCAGAGTATATATTTCGGCTTGAGGGGGATGAGAAACTACAAATAGTGCTAGTATAACAAATGTAAATTCAAACAAGCAATCAAACAATACGCAGAAAGTAAATAACACACAGAGATTTTTAACGTGGTAAAACCCAAACAGGGAAACGTCCACGGTTGTCCTCGCGACAACAAAATAATCCACTACATGAAAAGAGATGTACAAACCTATCAACTACCTGCATTCACTGCGAGTTGATACTCCTGGTTATCTCTAACACCTTGACTTCACCAGAGCACCTTGATGTACGCACAAGACACTCGACTCCTTGATGAACACACAAGAAGACTCGAAGCCGAATTCACAATAACTCTTGAAGATCACAAAGGTATGAATTGAGAGAAGGGGTAAGAAAGGGAATTGAGTTCAACAGCCACAAACACTTTCAATATCAATAACCTAACCAAAACACATGAACTAGAAGAAGAATGGACGGCCAAAGAACTGACTTGTTCTTTGGAAGAGAAACCCTATTTATACTTAGGGTTGGAAACCAAGGAAAATGGGCCGAAAAAGTGCAAACCGACTTTGGACGTTCGTACGTCGATATGACGTTCGAACGTCGCCACACAAAAATAAGCCTGCTGCCTACCATGACGTACGAACGCTCTAACTCGGTACGTACGTCTCCATACGAAACACGTCTGCTGCCTACTTGGACGTACGAACGTCCTAAATGCGTACGTACGTCCTGACCAAAAGATGTTTGCTGCTTCAGTGGACGTACGTACGTCCTAACTCGGTACGTACGTCCAGAACCCAATAACTTTTCCTGGACAGAACTAAGAAACACGAAGGACACGAGACGACCATGCGTACATCTTGATTTTCCTAACAATGAATTCAAGGCGAGATAACCAAGGACACTTTGTCACAAAATTGATGTCAAACCACTTCGTGCCGGTCTCAATCTCCCCCTTTGACATTGATTTTGTGACAAAAACCTATGACTCTAATAGCACTTATAAAACGTGCTTACAAGCCCAAACCATGACATTTATAAAACATGCCTACAAAATCACTCAAGATAGAATCACATAACAAGTCACTAATTCTTGTTATCCAGCTTTAGCAAGATGCTTTAACCATCAGAGACCGAACGGAAGCAACTAGGAATTTCAGAAGCAATCAAGGATTCAACAGAAGTTCCTTCGAGCAACTCCCCCATACTTCATGAGCTCCAAAATATTTTTAACACTTGAGCTCCCCCATAACTATATAACGTCTGAAATCATCAACACGTTCACTCCCCCATACGTGTAGCATACCTGAAACATGACCCAAAAATAACCTAACAACAAGAAGACGATTGTTAGTAATTAGAGTCATAAATCTCCCCCTTTTTGTCACAACAAGTGAACAAAATAACCAACCAACAAAAGAAACGAGAAAATAACAACAATAAACAAATAACCAAGAAAAAGAAATTAATACCAAACAATGAAGACAAAAACAGATAAAAAGATAAACCTAACCCAACTGTTAAAAGTTCAGGAAATCAACTAATAACCAAACATTGGAATCCATAACAGAAAAGACAAAACGACAAAAACATAAGGCTTGAGTTAACGAATTCGAAAAACCCGTTCCCAATGACCTAGAGGAAGCTTGGAGAAGTAAGCTTCCGCACGAGCCGAAGGTCTATTCCACCGAGCAATCACATGATCATCATAATCCTCCAGCCATTCACTCTTACAAAACAACTCCTCAATTCTGCTGTCCAAGCCACAGTCGGTAAGTGGAGCAGCAAGTCCTGGAACCTTCGGATAACCAACCAACTCCAAGATGTGATTTTGAAGATGTCCCGGTAATCTCTCCCAATGATTGACACGAACCAAACAAGGATTAAGAAAAGGTCGATGAATATAGTCATACCCATGGGGAACGTGACATAAACGACAAACCTTAGCATTGTTTTTGTACTCCATCACCATGAACGACACATAACCAACAGTCGGAACAAAAATTCCATGAAGTTCATATTCTGCCATAGAAAATTCTGAAGAACAAAGAGAGAACTAGCAAGAGGTAAGAAGACACAATAGGAGTGAAGGAGGAGAAGACTCCCCTATTTATAGGAAAAACAGGGGTAAACCTATCATGGGCCCAATAAGAGAGGTCCATTACCAAAAAAAAAATTTACTGCAAAACAAAGAAACCAACTTGAACTAATATGAAAATAGCAATATCCAAGAACATGCTCAATACCAAAAAAAAGAAACAAACCGATATAGCAAAAGAACAAAGTTAAGTACAAAAATGTGAAGAGGAAGCCAGAAAACCAACTACTCAGACTCCGAGGCACCATCACTGTGTTCACCATCACCCTCGTCCTCACTCTCTGAGTCATCACCATCACTCTCACCTGGAACTGGAGGCACCTCTTCCGGAAACGGAGGCAAGTCTGTGGGAGTGAAGTCCAGCTGTAGATGACGCATCTGAGCAACGTTCATCGCATGAATATCACTGATCATGACATCATGACGAGAGAGAATGACCCCAAAACGATCTAACCGAGCATCCATATGATCCTGATGACGTCGGAGAGAGGAAACCCGAGCATCAATTGCTGCAACAGCCCGATTGCCCCTAGCAGAGGCTGAGATGGGGCGTCCAGAGGTCAAAGCCCGATCAAAATCATCATGGCGAACAAGAGCCCTGCCTCCCCAAATGAGGTGATGCGTCAGACGCGCACCCACGGACTCAAAGGCCAACTTTCGAGACTGACAGCCCTTCTTGATTGCGTTGACCCAATCGTGGCCAACAAACCTTGGAGGGCTCACCCCCATATACTGTCCCTGAAAACCCAAGTGCTTGAGTATAGTCATTATAAAGCTAGGGAAAGGAAGAGTACCCTTAGCTGCATCGATCTGAAGCATTCGAGTGTAGATGACCTCAGAGAGATGAAGATGGTGCACCGACATACAGACCACTAATTTGACCATGTCGTCGGTCATGATAATCTCGTTGCCCTTGGAGGGGTAGATGTTGGAGTGGGCAACCATGTGCAAGAGGATGGCGCTGTAGTGCTTGGCATGATATCTTTCCGTGACACCATCAATAAACATCTGCTGAACCTGATTGACAAAGTCAATTTGAATCGTATCCGGAACGGGCCATCTGACAGAAACAGCACCTTCAGGAATAAAGTCACCATCAATACCCAACGCCTCACGTATCACCTTAGGAGAAATGGTGTATCGCCGACCTTCAATCAAGACCGAAAAACTCAAGCGATTCTGCGAGGGTGTCTTTGTCTCATAGAAGGCTATTGTATGCTCAACCGAGTACTTGGTGATTGGTTGAGCCACCCTTAGCCAATTCCGAGTCTCAAAGAATAGGGATATGTTGCCAAGTTGAGTAGTCCCAAGAGGGGTAGCAGCGATGTCTGCCAAGTCAAAGAATCGCTCAGGAACAATAGCTTTTGCTCGAGGATGAGCACCAAGAGATGTGGGAGGAGGCGACAAGGCCGGAGTGGAGCTTCGACTCCGTGGAGCGCGAGAAGATGATGCACCCTTAGACGCAGATGCCGTGGAGGTGGGAGTGGTGCGTGCGCGCTTTGAAGCCATTGTCTACACAAGCACAAATCAAAAATGTAAGAGAATTGACAGAAAAACCAATAAAAAATCATTGAGGTATTTCAACAAACACTTGGTGTGCAGAAACGTGATACATGCCATGGACAACAATTTAGAATGTCAAAACGCCCAAACACACAACCAATTACACCCAACAATAGAATAGAAGTGACAAGAAACAAAGAGAGCCAAGTTTGCCACCAATTTCAAGGAGATGAAGAGAAACACTAACCAACACAATCAATATAAACCAAAACAAACAATTCCAAAAAAAAATTTAAACTAACCATGCAATTCAACAAAACTAAGAGAATAATCATGCAATACAAAGAGAGGAAGGAAAGAGAGAAAGAGAAGAATGTGGGAAGGAGTCGAGTTACTTACTTGATAAAGAACAGAGAGTACACCAAAAAAAAACAAACTACTTGAGAGAAGCAATAAACAACCACCAAAGAAGAAGAAGAAGAGAAAGACCAAATAAAAGACGTTGAGGGAAGGTGGAGACTTCCTAATGTTCGTGCAAGAGAGAAGAAAAGGGCACGATTGATGTAACAGTAAGCCTTTGGTTCAAAAAATTTGAATTTAAACACAAATGGGCCGGACTGTATGACAAACGTTCGTACGTTCTGAACACGTTCGAACGTCGGGACCCAAAAACTAACAATCTGACAAAGATCACATTCGTACGTCCTAGAAGCGTTCGTACGTTTAAAACAGATCTGCCCACCTAAACGTACGAACGTCATGAAAGCGTTCGTACGAACCCCTTTTTTTTTTTTTTTTTTTTTTTTTTTAAAATATATATAAATATAAAAAAAACGAAGAACCACCCAACAGTCAGATAAGAAACCAAAGAACTACCAAGAACAAATATTGAGAGACATCACAAGAAAACACTTCTACTTATCATAAGGATTCCAATTACAGCTGAATACAGTATAAACAACCCTCAACCTCAAGACAATGCAAAATTGAAGAACGACATCATACACCATGACATGGTACTTACTAGAATGATGCAAGCATGCAGAAGAACCTTACAGACCAATACCAACCTCCGGAAACAAACTAAAAAAAATGATCATTGAATACCTTGAAAGTCTTTTGCAAGTAGACTAAGGAGAAGGTGAAACCGAGCACAACAAAACTAAGGAAACACAGAAAAATTGGTATTCTTCTTGTCTTCCAACTAGACAAGTGTGACAGACACTTAACATTCCTTTTTTTTTTTTTTTTTTTTTTTTTTAAAAAAAAAAAAAAAATGGCATTCCCGTGTGGGAGTATAAAGTATCTCCATATTTTACCAGAACACGAGGGTAGGGTGTAGCCTACATCTTTTCGGCAAAACACACTCAAGAAGTGCAATACCATGATAACGTGCAACACAAGAACTAACATCTCCTGAGTGCATCCGTCAGAGCATGACCCTCACAGCCCCAACGGGTTCTTAGCCAAATGAGTATGCTCTCAAGACATTCAAATGGCTGGGGATTTTGTGAGTAATTGACCACTTACAAGAGGTGAGTAAATAAAGAAAAAACAACGATCATGAAAAGCAACCATAGAAAACTGGAGTTATACATGTATTGAAAAAGACAAGCCAACCACATGTAAATGCATCATGCAAGAAACTACCAATACGAAGAGAGTATAATGTAACCCTACAACTATGCATGACACAAAGACAGTTGAGGATGCCAAACTAGAAACATCTGTAAAATGGAATCCACACAATAGAGAATGTAGTATGTCCTCAATACCAACAACAATAATAAATGACCAAACCTAAACATCCTAAACACAGACAGTTCCAATGAACACATTAGGTTTATGAATGCGGAAGAGGTGTAGTGACAATGAAGCAGTTATCAGATGAGCGACTACCAGTTAACACCAAGATATGATTGGAATAAAAAACATCACACCTATTATCCTCAAACACAACCTTAAATTTAGCATCACATAACTGACTAATACTCAATAGATTGGACTTAAGACCCTTAACAAAAAGAAGCTCATGACTATTGAGCGATTCAACCTCAGAAAAGTTACCTTTACCTTCAACCGGAAGCATTTTACCATTACCAAACCTAACCTTACCTCCATAACCAAGAGTCAGGTTATCAATCAGAGTCTTATCACCTGTCATATGACGCGAACAACCGCTGTCAAGATACCATGATAAAGACATTGGTTCAACCAACCGAGCCATGTGAGATACTATTTTCCTGGATGCATCCATACTCCTATCCCAGAAATGTGGTGGTGGAGTAGGCATGGGTGTTGTTTGAGGACGATTTTCATAAGGAGAAGTTCTGGGTAAACCCCACGGAGCATAGCCATTCCACATGTATGGAGCCTGCATGGAGAAAGTAGAAGACTTGTTCCAATATGAATTACCTGCAAAAGAAGGATGATGAGCAGGATACAAATTATTCCAACAAAAAGCAGAAGTGTGACCCATGCGACCACAAGTTAGACATTTAAAGCCTTTGTGTCTGAAATTCTTTTTCCGAACATGCTTTACATGAGTAACCTTGGGTGGTGATACCACACTAGACACCTGCACAGGAGCAGGAAGAGCGACACTTGTTGGTCGCACAAAGGTAGTGCGGGAAGTGCTAGCAGTAGAAAGAGGAACAGATGTGTCATAACCTAAACCAGATTTATCTGAATGGGATTTACCAATTCCCAACAGAGAGTTGAGGTTAGCACTTGCTTTACCAAACCCAACCAATTGTTTGTTAGCAGCAAACAACTCAGCTTTTACTTTCTCATGCTCCAATACAAAGGATCGATACCGTGTCTCCAGATCATTATTCAGTTTTTCCAGAGTGACAATACGCACTTGGAAATCCTCCTTTTCCTTCACAAATTCTTCCTTCAACATGTTGGAATCACCTGTAAGATTGCATATATCCTGTCCAAGACTATCTACCTGATCCTGCAAGACGGTGTTAGTTTTTTCAAGCAACTTTACTTGTTGCATGGAAAACTTATACATATCACATAATTCACTAGTAGTAGCATGAACACCAGAATCAGAAACATTAATATCATCAGAAGAGGATACAATACCTCCTGGATGTTCATCCAGGGATGCACTGAAGACCACATAATTGGAGACAACATTTGAGAGATTCCCATCATCATCTTCATCTGAATCATCCCATGTTACTGTGAGGTTCGCTTTGGAATTATCACCAGGTTTGCGATCCACCTTCTTGTCACATTCATTTGCAAAGTGTCCATATTCACGCCACTTGTAACATTGGACATCTTTACGATCAACTCGAGCTCTTCTCCCATCCACAGAGAACCGCTCAAAACCACGACTTCTAGGAGCATTTGAGGAATCAGGAAATCGCTTTCGAGGATCTCGATTCTGTTGATATTTCAGAATCTTCTGAAAGCTACGTGACAGAAACGCATAGTTATCATCCACATCCTGTTCTTCATCATCAGAAGGTCCTGTGGAAGGTTCTTTAGACGATGTTGCTCTGAATGCTACAGATTTGTTCTTCAAAGGTTCTTCCAAAGCCTGTTCCATCTCACATGTCCTTAGTTTCCCAGCAAGTGTCTCGATGGACATGTTCTTAATCACATTACTCTCAGTGATGGCATCCTTACGAGAACGAAACCGAGGAGGCAAAGCACGCAATATCTTACGTACCACTTGTGTGTCAGTATATGCATGACCAATAGCCGCACTGCAGTTTATGATGTCTTGGAGACGAATAAAGAAATCATCAAAGGTCTCAGAATTGTCCATTCGTAGATTCTCAAACTGAGATGTTAACAATTCCAGCTTACTTTCTGTTTCGTCACCTTCATGTGTACAGATAAGCCTGTTCCATGCATCTTTAGCCTCTTCACAGCCTTGCACCCGACGAAACTCACTAGCATTTAATGCCATGAAAATAGCATTGAGTGCCTTGTTGTTATAATTTGCCAACAACTTCTGTTTAGGCGTCCACTTTTCACGTGGCGTCAGTGATGTAACAGCAGTATCACCAGTACCTGTAGTCGTCAGAGGTTCTTTCCACCCTGTGACAACAGAAAGCCAGACTTCTTCTCCTAAGGCTTGGAGATAAGCTCGCATCCGTACTTTCCAATGACCAAAGTCTTTTCCACTGAATTGTGGAGGAAGACTTGAAGTAGCAACCTTGTGAGGTTCCATAAAGCACTATTGATCGTTAGCGTGAGCCTTTACGCTCCTTAACCAGCCCCCAGCGACTGATACCAATTGAGAAACTACAAATAGTGCTAGTATAACAAATGTAAATTCAAACAAGCAATCAAACAATACGCAGAAAGTAAATAACACACAGAGATTTTTAACGTGGTAAAACCCAAACAGGGAAACGTCCACGGTTGTCCTCGCGACAACAAAATAATCCACTAGATGAAAAGAGATGTACAAACCTATCAACTACCTGCACTCACTGCGAGTTGATACTCCTGGTTATCTCTAACACCTTGACTTCACCAGAGCACCTTGATGTACGCACAAGACACTCGACTCCTTGATGAACACACAAGAAGACTCGAAGCCGAATTCACAATAACTCTTGAGGATCACAAAGGTATGAATTGAGAGAAGGGGGAAGAAAGGGAATTGAGTTCAATAGCCACAAACACTTTCAATATCAATAACCTAACCAAAACACATGAACTAGAAGAAGAATGGACGGCCAAAGAACTGACTTGTTCTTTGGAAGAGAAACCCTATTTATACTTAGGGTTGGAAACCAAGGAAAATGGGCCGAAAAAGTGCAAACCGACTTTGGACGTTCGTACGTCGATATGACGTTCGAACGTCGCCACACAAAAATAAGCCTGCTGCCTACCATGACGTACGAACGCTCTAACTCGGTACGTACGTCTCCATACGAAACACGTCTGCTGCCTACTTGGACGTACGAACGTCCTAAATGCGTACGTACGTCCTGACCAAAAGATGTTTGCTGCTTCAGTGGACGTACGTACGTCCTAACTCGGTACGTACGTCCAGAACCCAATAACTTTTCCTGGACAGAACTAAGAAACACGAAGGACACGAGACGACCATGCGTACATCTTGATTTTCCTAACAATGAATTCAAGGCGAGATAACCAAGGACACTTTGTCACAAAATTGATGTCAAACCACTTCGTGCTGGTTTCAGGGGAATATTGAGAGTCTGTAAATTTTGGCAATTCACTTATTGGGGTTTAGTGCTGGTCTCCATACATATGTAGTCTTGCATTTTTATGTGTAAAAATGAATTATGATAATATAATTCCATTTCTCAACCGTTTATCAGGAGATCATGGGAGTCTTCAACAGGAATTGTATGATCAGCTACTCTGCATATCGAAACATATTTCCAATATGGGCTCTTGGAGAATACCGTTGTCGTGTATTACAGTGATTGAAACTTTGTACTGCTGTAACAGGGCAAGTGAGTGAAACCCTTACCCAAATATCTTTGAAAATATGTATAGTCGTCTATTTGTGCAAAATAAGTCTGTAAATGCGCTAATATGGTCTTCTCCCTTTGTAAATGCATTCGTATATAAAATCTATTGTTTCTCAATGATGTGTTTTGTAACTTGCTGTTGAAGATTATACGAATGCTCTCATAGACTGTCTCATAGCCGTAAGCCCTAACATATAGTGGCATCATTGACAAAACTACTTTCTAGACAGTGATGGATTGAGAACATCATATAGTTTGCAGCTAAGCTCCCAAGATAGTTTCCAGCTTGGTTTGTCTCCCTATAATCATGTTCAAATGCTATATCTTCGAAAAAATCACACAATAAACTTAATTAATTTAATCAAATTACAAAGAATTGAGGACAAAGTACGGTTACTGTGTGTGTGTGGGGGGGAGGGTGGCTGCTTAAGCATCGGGACAAGATTCATGGAAGTCTTCCCAACAAAAATATACTTCACGAGCTTACAGAAATAAACTGGACCAGCTACACACATTACACCCAACGGCAGAACCGAAAAAAAAACAAAAACAAAAGAAAAAGGAAATGAAAAAGAAAAGGAAGATACAAATTGTTTAACTGTACCATTAATCAATCCATTAGAATGAACTCCATCTGTGATTCCTGCATTGGAAAATATCATTTATCAAAATCTAGGCCAGATCCCTCTAACTTGGAACAAGTAACTTGGTCAAGTCGCTCGCTCATCTCCTTTGTGAAGCAGTTCTCCCAATCCCCAACAACCCCACGCCTGAAAAACGAACTATGGCTTAGGCCATAAGGAAAACTACCAGTTACGTTCACCTCCAAATTCTTCAGTCTCTCAATGCTACACCTCCATAGGACCTCATCAACTTCTTCATCCTTACTAAAAGGCTTATTAAGGAACTCTGCCAAGTTCTTGACATGTACCTTTGGCTCTTTCTTTAATTCTTCATACTTCAAGAACAGAATTTTCTTAGGATTCTTGATGCTTTCATTCCAATATTCTAAGACATGGTCAAGGTAAGGCCCAAAATGGTGAACCCCGTTGTAGAAATCATCAAACGCTTTTTCGAGTGGATATGGTCCTTGTTCGGGGGTTCTCAATGTGTTCATGAAGTGGTACAGTGATACAAATGTGTCTTTCGGGTTTCGAGCTATGTAAACTATCTTGCATTTTGAGTTCTTGATGGATTCTGGCAATGCATTGTATGGCAAATGAGAATGAAAAATTCTAGGAGAAAGAAAAACTGACAAATCAGGAGTTTTGTTCATTAAGTAAATAAGGCCCTCTAAGCTTTTAACAATACTATGAGGATTTTTTTTCTCCAAAGGGTCTTCTTCCTCTTCATTGTTGCATCCGTGAATGATGGTATTAAGAAGTGCCTTTAGCCATGTAGTACCAGCTTTCGGTGGAGATGCAATAATAACATCATCATCCAGTGCTTCGAAATGTGATTGAAAAGCAAGAGTGCTTTCGATGTGTGCTGGAAAGTACCATGAACCTTCCCACTTATATAAATCAAAGTCATCCAACCATACTTCTTTAGGGAGTTCAGCCAACAAAGAAGTTATAGTTTGAGATTTGGAGGTTCCATTGAGTAATGTAAATAGGTTTGCCATCGAAACAGGCGAATTGCTCTGTCAAAATATTTTTCCTGAAAAACTTCAATAAGTAGCCTCTATATATACCTGAGAAATGCTAGTTTTGAATTAGTTATTTTGCTCTTTGTTCTTCATTGTGGAGTTTTGTTTTAAGGAATATGGTAATAGAGAAGTTGTTGAAAAGACTCTTTCTCAGTCAAGACTCTACAAACAATTTTTTGTGTATAGTATATATTAGTTCTTACATATTTGTTTCTTTCAAAGATTGGTATGTTTTATATGATTTTACTCAGTCTTCAATGGATATATAGTTTTCCAAGCTTTATTATCATGTAAATTACTTGGTTTTTGATTTTTTATAGATAACGTTTTCCCAGGCCGGCCGGCTAACCTATTTAATACATTGTCGCAGCAAATTCCGAAACTAGATAGTCCAAACACAAGATAACACCAACGAAGAACTGTCCTAAGATCTTTGAAAAATGTCGAATGGGGAGATAGAAGTTTTCTGAGAGACTAGGTCTTTGATTCCTTCGTAATATCAGGAGTGAATTGTTTTTTGACCAGCTTTTGCGATTGAAAAGGTCGGTTGGATATATTGTCCGAAATTAAAACTGTATAAGCTCAGGTGTGACTAAGTTTAGAGAAACACCAAACTGTTTATTGCAAGTAGCATAATCTCGGCAGTTGCAAACTTCGCTGATATATTAACAACATACTTTGAGCTAAAATAAATCTTTCGTGTTTTTTGCGCTGTCTGGATAGTTTTTGCAACACCCTTGGAACCATTGATAGCAGTATTGAAAATAGAATAGAGATCAATTGACTAAAGGAAATCAAGACGAGTACATTAAAACAATTGATCTAGATCAAATTTCAAGATCTAGCCCAAACCCCTTATATTTTAATCGAATAATTTGATCGAGTCGCTCTTGCACATCTGGCGTGAAGTTGTTTTTCCAATCTCCAATAGTTCCAAGCCTAAAGAAAGAACTGTTTGCCAATCCAGAATGCCGCTCAACCCCACTCTTATTTATGGCCAAATTTTTAAGCCTCTCAAAGCTAGATCTCCATAAAACATTATCAAACTCTTCATCATTAGCAAATGACTTACCAAGAAATGAAGCCAACTCCAACACTTGTTCCTTTGGATTTTTCTCCATTTCTTCATATTTCAAGAAAAATATCTTCTTAGACAATTTAAAGCTGGCATTCCAATAATCTAATGCATGATCAACATTAGGTCCATAGAACTGAATCCCGTTGCAGAAGCTCATAAATGCCTTGTCAATAGGAAATGGACCTTGTTCTTGTGTCCTAGTTGTGTTCATAAAATGCCACAAGGAAACAAAAACATCCTTGGGATTTCTCGCCATGCATGTAAACAATCTTGCAATTTGAGTTCTTAATTGAATCTGGTAGACAATTATATGGCAAATGGGTGTGAAAGATTCTTGGTGAAGTTAGGGTAGAGAGATCAACATTATGGTTGTTTAGATAAATTTGAGCTTCTAAGGTAAGGACAACACCATGAAAGGGTCATTATTATCATCTCTGGGGCAGTTTATGATACATGGAACAAGGGACTTGAGCCAGGTAGTGCCAGCTTTTGGTGGAGATGCTAAGATAATATCATCATCGCGTGCTTGGAAGAATTTTTGAACAGCAAGTGCACCTTCGAGATGTGCTGGCAAAAACCATGAGCCCTGACATTGGTATAGATCATATTCTTCAAACCACGTCTCTTTGGGAAGTTGGGATAGTAAATTTGTTATGTCTTGGGAATCAGAAGTAGCTAAGAATAATGACTGGGTTGTCATGATCAACTGGTTGATGAAGAGAAATGGAGAGGTTTGGATGAACTCTTTATAGTTTATCTAATAGAGATGAGACTGTTAGTAACACACAAAACGCAATCAAAACGATTAAATTGTAATCTGCAACACTCAAAACCATTTCTTTAAGTAATCTTCATGATAAAGTATTAATGTGTAGATCCTGATGCTCATCATATAGATCTTGTCATCAAGTTCAGCAAATAATTAAGAAGATTTTATGATTGGGAAGTCTTTATGGATGATGGTGAAGAGTTTCTTCTTAGTTACACTAGATATATATAAACACTAGGTGACTTTTTTTTTTTTTTTTTAATTGGCAAGCGGGGTTAAGGGGACCCCTACCCCTTTAAATTACGTGTGAAAACTTATATCAACAATCAG
This sequence comes from Aquilegia eximia, assembly GCA_023053565.1. Taxonomy (NCBI): domain Eukaryota; kingdom Viridiplantae; phylum Streptophyta; class Magnoliopsida; order Ranunculales; family Ranunculaceae; genus Aquilegia; species Aquilegia eximia. The sequence continues at coordinate 5,526,200 of JALIGU010000012.1, forward strand.
CGGTTGACGTGTTTCAAACTCATAATTTTAAACTATTATTTTTTGAACTTGACACACAATTTTAAAGGATGAAAATGTACGTACAGTTGATAGTTAAATTAATTAAGAAAACAATCACCGTGTGATCATAAAGTGTTTCTTTAGTCCCTTGTTTCTTTAGGCCTGATCATAAAGTACACAGAAACTAACCTGCTATTATGATGAAAATAATTGGAACTTGATACCAAATTTTACAGAGAATGGCCGGAATCATTTGAAGGGCTATTTTGATTTTATTGGGTTGAATCACTATGGTGCATTCTACATCAAATATGTTCCTAGAAGGTCAGATGAGTATGGCAATTGGGTAACGATTACATTAGAGACATCTCTGTTACAACGATTACATTAGAGACGTCTCCGTTACAGGATCATGTTCGTAAGTAAATTCTTTGGTTATTTTAAAGACTAAAGATTATTTATTTTATCTCCTAGCTAGAAAGTCAGGAGATAAGAGACAAACAATTAGCTATTTTGGTCCTCTAACTTTGCTCAAATTTTCAGTTGAGTCCTTGAAGTTTGAACTGGTCAATTTGGTCCCAAATCTTTCAAAACCTTTGCAAAATGGTCACTTGTTATCTTCATGTTTCCAAGCATTTAACAAAGTTGTCCAGTAGCAGTTAATTATCATATGTGGTCTACCCAATTGCCTAGTAGGTATATCTAAAGTGAAAAACCTTGAGTTGAACAATATCAAAAGTGATTAACCTCCCTCCTTTATATTTTGGTATTTCATAAATTGCCACGTATGATAGTAAACTACCACTGGCCAACTTGGTTAAATGCTTGGAAACCGCCAAACCATTTTGCAAACGTTTTGAAATATTTGGGACCAAATTGACCAGTTTAAACTTTAAAGACTCAACTGAAAATTTAGGCAAAGTTAGAGGACCAAAAAAGCTAATTGTTCGATAAGAGACTATCCTTAACGTTGATACTCTTTTTCAACCTATTTTTTTTTTCACCATTATTTATTATTATTATTATTTTTCTCACACAAACACGTACATTAAAGCCAAGGCATGCAAACTGACTCGTGATCCTAAGTACTCTTGATGACAAAGCCAAAGCAAGTAAACTACATCCAAACAGTAGTAGCTCAACTGACCTCAATGTAATTCTACTGTATTTAGGCGAAAACAACTTGATTTTTAACTACATGTATATTTATGGAAACAACTGACAGTAACGCAAACAGGATCAACCTGCTCGTAAATGCTTTTAAGTGCCGCAGGAGGTGAGGAATACTTCCCGGTGAGCAAGTAAATATGAACTTGAATCAAGCTTTTGAAGAATACCTAGTTGGTGAATTGTTGGCGGAATCGATCCCACATGTAAATTAGAGCTCAAGTAATGTGAAGGATAAAAATGTTGAACTTTTTGTAGCTATTACCATTTTACAAAGTGTAATTGCATATACTACTGACTTTCCTGATTAGCTCAAACTGGTGAGCAAGTTAGTCCTCTGGCTAGGGAAGCCCAAACTCCTTATTCTTCGTCAACAATTTAAGAAAAAAAAACTTCAGAAAGAACTACCAGGAGACATGAGTGTTTCATTCTGATCTGCAATTGCAAACAAACCTCAGATTGAAAAAGAAATAGATAGAGAGAAGTTTAGATGATAAACACGTATTGAATTATTTATCGAGAAATGATTACACTTGACAATATCTAGAATTAAAGGATAATTTCTTGGAAAAGCACAAGATTATAGTGGCATACTCCAAACAGGCACGAAAATGGGAAAATATTCCCATTAGGCACGGAGTTGTACTTTTTATAATTTTTCTTTCAATAATAAGCTTTTTTATTTTTTTTTTTAAAAGTTTATAAATTCTATAACTTTTGATTCATAAGTCGGATATGAACATTTTTTATATGGTTGGAAAGATGTAAAGAAGATCTATTCAACAAAATCCCACATGACTACTAAATTCTAAATTTTATAAAAAAAAATGTAATTTTGTAATTTTTCACAACAAGGTATAAGTCAGAAATTGGAATATAGAGGTCCATTTAATGTTTTACAATAGTCCATTATAACGAGGGGAAACATTCTGTTATATATAAACTATAGAGTAAAAAAAATATACATGAAGTGCCAAAAAACCCAATAGAGGTCCCAAAATACGTAGTTGAGGTTCTAAAATAAAAACCAACTGAACAATCAAACACAACAAATCCCCAAACCATATATAGAGGTCATCAAAAGAAATAAATTAAAGAGGTCAATACAAAACCACTAGATGTCTTCAAAGAAAACATAAAAGACATCTTACCAGTTCCTCTGAGACACTTTTAAGTTTCAACACTTCAACATACGTTATCTTTGGTGCTTCACTTCGTAAGCTCTCAAGCAACAAAGGGTAGTTGTAGTTTCACTCGTGAAGCACCAAAGAGAACTTATATTGAAGTGGAAAAACTTGAGAATATGTTAGGAGGGACGGCTAAGATGTCATTTATGTTTTCTAGGACCTCTACTTGTTTTGTGTGGTCTTCCTTTATTTATTTGTGTGCCCTCTATATATTTGGTTTAAGGACCTCTATTGTTTGATTGTTCAATTAGCCTTTATCTGGGGACCTAAAGTATTTATTTCTTGTAGCCTCATTAATCATTATAATGGACTATTTTATAGCAATAAATGGGCCTCTACAATATAATTTTTGACTTGTACATACTTGTGAAAAATTACGAAATTATAATTTTCTTAAAATTTAAAAATTAGTAGTCATGTAGGATTTTGTTGAATAGATCTTCTCGAGAGCTTTCCAACCATGTAAGAAAATTTTAAATCTGACTTTTGAATCAAAAGTTATGGAATTTATAAAGTTCAACAAAAAAATACATGTAAAAGTGAGGAAAAAATACATGTAGGAACGAAAAATCTGAAAAGTACAACTCCGTGCCTAATGGGGTATATTACTATATTTGCCCATTTCCGTGCTTGTTAGAGGCATGCCACCATAATCTTGTGCTTTTTCAGGAAATTGCCCAGAATTAAATTGACTGTGGCTTTTACGAAAACAACTTTCTACATTGGGTAATTTCCCGAATAAGTACAATTTTATAGTGTTTCTTCTCAAATAAACACACTTGAGGGTAATCTTCTCCAATAAGCACAAAATTTGTTTTTACTTTTTCTTTTTTATCTTTTAGCGTATTTTATTACAATTTTACCTTTTTGTTAATATTAGTGTATTATCATGGGTATCATTGTCTTTTGACCATTTTTTTACAAGTTATCATTGATGTGACACATAGAAGAGTAACCAACCACAACACATAACCATTGGATCATGAGGGTGACTTGTTACTGTTGGATATTAGTGAGCAACATGTTATCCTCCAGCAATAACTAGTTCATCATCTAGATTATAATATTATTCTACTACAATAAATAATAGACACGTGGTATTAGTTGCTTGAACTATAAATGGGCAGGCTTAACGAGTGGGAATGATTCTTGATTACAATTAAGAATTTTCAACCGAGAAGAACAAAAAGTTTTTCAAATCCCTGACTAACCATAACTCAAATATTTAGAGTTTTTAACTTAGCTTGTATCCTCTACATCACTAACACACATCCTCCACCCGGTAAATTACAAAAAAAAAATAAAAAAATAAAAAAATAAAAAAATACTGTGTTATCTATACTCTCTATTAAAGTTGGGCATGCTCTTAAGAAAAATTTCTTTTTTCAAATTAGAGAAAATTTGATGCTCTAATTGAAGAGAATTTAACAAAGATTGAAATTAGAAGGGTTAGTAGTGTAATTCAATATTCAATGTTGGCTTAAATAGCTATATGGCTAGCTCCTGAATTTAATAGAATATAACTACTAAATTGAATGGCAATTTGGCTATTGACTATATAGCTACTTAATTTAATGGTAATATCGATAAATCCATTTTTAAATACAAAAATAGATTTATAATTTTGCACCTTACATAATTTAATGGTAATATCGATAAATCCATTTTTAAATACAAAAATAGATTTATAATTTTGCACCTTACATTTTTCCTTCTTAGTATAAAAACACAATACAATTATGTTCCTAGGATAAACTAATAAATTGTGAATTTTTTCACGTGAACTAAACCAATACTCTATTGAAGCGTACAAAAAAATAAACAAAATAAATAACTATTAGATCACAAAAAAATTAAAATTAAAATAAAAAAATCGGGCATATATAGTTACATATTCACATAGATAGAGATTAGAAATCTTGATAAATTGAAAAAGATGGATTTAAGGTGAAAAACAAGCGAATCGAATAATAGCCGAAGGTACAATGCCTTATAGATTAATTTATCAACAAACTTATCCTACCATACTAACTACACATCTCCCCAACAATGCCAGAATGAAAGTTGAGAACCCAATATATGTGCAATATAACAATAGTAAAGCAAACAATAAAGCAATAAACAAATAAAAGAACACACGATATTTTTAACGTGGTAAAACCCAATATGGGAAACGTCCACGGTTGTCCTCGCGACAACAAATAAATCCACTAAATGAAAAGAGATGTACAAACCTATCAACTACCTGCAATCACTGCGAGTTGACACTACTGGTTATCTCTAACACCTTGACTTCACCAGAGCACCTTGATGTACGCACAAGACACTCGACTTCTTGATGAACACACAAGAAGACTCGAAGCCGAACTATGAAACAAGCTTACACCAGAGTTCCTTGATGAACACACAAGGATACTCGACTTCTTGATGAACACACAAGAAGACTCGAAGCTAAATAAATATAAACAATAATGAAGAAGAAGATGAATGGGGAAGAAGGAAGAAGAAGATTAATGGGGAAGAAGAAGATTAGTTCAATCACCAAAACCACCTAAAACCAAAACCTAAACAAACTCCAAGACAAGAGATGAATTGAACGGCCAAAGAACTAACTTATTCTTTGGAAGAGAAACCCTATTTATACTTAGGGTTGGAACACACAGAAAATGGGCCGAAATTGACGAAATCCATATTGGACGTACGTACGTCGAAATAACGTTCGTACGTCTTCACACGATAAACACTTGCTGCCTGCTTGGACGTACGAACGTCCTAACAAGGTACGTACGTCCTGAACAAAAACAATCCTGCTGCCTACTTGGACGTACGAACGTCCTAAGAAGGTACGTACGTCCAGACCAAACAAACTTTCTGCTGACATACCATACGTACGTACGTCCTGAAGAGGTACGTACGTCCTGAACCAAACACCATAATTGAGACACGGGACGACGCGCGTACAACAAGGTTTTCTTAACAATGAACTCAAGGCGAAATAACCAAGGACGACCAATGTCACAAAATTGATGTCAAACCACTTCGTGCCGGTTTCAATCTCCCCCTTTGACATTGATTTTGTGACAAAAACCTATGACTCTAATAGCACTTATAAAATGTGCTTACAAACCCAAACCATGGCATTTATAAAACATGCCTACAAAATCACTCAAGGTAGAACACATACCGAATCACCAATTCTTGATATCCAGCTTGAGTAAGACATTTTAACCATCAGAGACCGAACGGAAGCAACAACAATCAAAGAGCCAAAGGAAGTTCCTCGAACAACTCCCCCATACTTCATGAGCTCCAAGGTTTAATACTCAAGCTTACCCAAAACTGTATATGCACTTTGTGATCATCATCACTTTCACTCACCCATACATGTTCACTCCCCCGTACATGTAGTATACCTGAAACATGACCCAAAACTGTACAACCTCCAAACATCAACACGTTCACTCCCCCATACGTGTAGCATACCTGAAACATGACCCAAAAATACACTAACAAATAAGAAGAAGGTGTTAGTATTAGAGTCATAAATCTCCCCCTTTTTGTCACAAATGAAGCAAGGGAACAAAAAAAAGAGAAAAGAAAAATACCAAACCATAACAAATAAGATTAAAGAAGAAAAGAAAGAGAACAATCATGTTAACAACAAAAAAGATATGCAACGGAAGCAATAAAATAAACACTTGTTAACACGATGTCAATACAAAGAATTCTCCCCCTAAACAAAAGCTTCACCTAAATGCAATGCATATGAGAAAGATGCACCTAGAACAACCAAACCAAATAAGGATATTTGAAACACACAAAGAACCAAGCATACAAGGGTAGAAAAGAGTATATGCAAGCTCAATTAAAACACGATACTTAGTAAAGATAAAAGGAAAAGAATCGATGTACCATAGAAGTGAAGTGGAACACATCATGAACTTCCAAAAATAGTAGCCAATCCCAATCCGTACAAAAATAAGAGGCAATATGTTGGGATAAACAAAAGATTGAACAATTAAGAGAGTTGAAGTGCATCATAAACTAAACCTCGGTGTGTGTAGATGCAATGCAATGCATAAAGAGAGAGAAAGTTCACCACTAGAACACACCCTTTGAAGACCTAGAATATATAACCATCAACAAGAGACATACGATTAGCAAGTGAGCTTAGAAGAAACAAACTTCAATCCCCTTTGAAACAAACAATATGAGTAGAAGACAAACGAATATAAATATGAACTTTCAAACAAAAAACAAGATATCCAAAAGGCAAAGGAATGTAAACTTTGTATGCCTTACATAAAAAAACAATGAACATGCGCTTGGATTATCATTTTGCCGCATGTGGTGGAGTTTAGTCTACATCTTTCAATGTCATTCCCGTGTGGGAGGGGTTTTTGCCTCCATCTTTTCAATTACACGAGGGTAGGGTGTAGCCTACATCTTTTTGACAAACACAAACTCAAGAAGTGCAATACCATGATAACGTGCAACACAAGAACTAACATCTCTTGAGTGCATCCGTCAGAGCATGACCCTCACAACCCCAACGGGTTCTTAGCCAACTAATATTGCTATAAAGACAATCAAATGGCTGGGGATAAAGTGAGTCATTGACCACTAACAAGAGTTGTAAGAGGAAGATAAGAATGCTCAATAACACGAACAATAAGATGAACATTACCCAAAACAAAGGAGAGATAGCTCAAGATAACATAAATACTCGAGAGATAGAGAAGTTCTATGAGCTCAAAGAATATGTAAGTGGTTTCCAAAAACTCCCATCATGCAAGCATGTCGTGCACTGTGCAAACAAGCGAGGAAAAATGCATGATACATACCAAAACATACTTAAGAATTCAGAAAGAAAACACCCAAACATATTGCAACTTATTTAAGACAATTGAATTAAACCAATATCTCAGAAAAGATGCATCCAACAATACATACATGGAATAATGAAAGAACAATTAACGCATGCATAAACAGAAAGACAAAACACACCAAACAAATAGCCTATGTAGTTAGAAAAATATGCAATTAAAATAACACAAGACTAGAAACAAACTACATCATCCCAAATATGGGACACCACCAAACCTTTGCAAGTCCAGAAAAACCTTCAACTTATCCTTTCTTACCCATACTTGAGAGATATTCTGCAAGTTGGACCCGGATATGGAGGATTTTTGAACATTATCCCTGATAATAGACTTTCCAATCCTTAACCTCTCATTCTCTAGACTACATTTGGCAGCATCGATGCTTCTATCCCATATGTGGGGTGGTTTGATGACCTTTTGCACAACCCTCTTTCTATTGTTGAAGTGTTGTGGTCTTTTAGGGCCACTTCTTCGCATAAAAGGAGGCCAAGAGGAATGATGAGCCTGTACAGGAAAAGAACAATGTGAGTTCCAATAATTATTACCATAAGAAGAAGAACATGGAACCATGGAATTTTTATCCCAACAGAAAGCTGAAGTATGACCTAACCGACCACAAGTAAAACACTTAAAATGTCTATGTTTAGGACTTGTCTTGTTCTTGGTCATCACATTTGGCTTAGATTCAAAAGCCTTGATAGGTGGAGGCGGAGTAGGGATATGAGGATTTGGTAACAAAGGAGGCAATGATGGCCTCACAAAAGAAGTAGTAGGAGGGACACAACTGGAGGAAGCTCCAACATAGTCATATCCTAAACCAGTCTTATCTGAAGAAAACTTTCCACTTTTAATAAGGGTGTCTAGATCAACTGAAGCTTTCTCAAACCCTCGCAATCGCTTAGTAGAAGCGAATAAATCCTTTTTCACAGCTTCATGCTCAAGCAACAAGGAACGATACTTATCTTCTATCTCACGATTGGATATTTCCAAAGAAATAATTCTAGATTGGAAATCTAGCTTTTCTTGGGAAAATTCCTCAGATAAGGCATCCATATCACCTGCAAGTACAGTTTTCTCTTTTACAAGAGACTCAACCATATCATTTAAAATCTGATTAGTCTTACGCAAAGATTGACATTGTCTAACAGATGACATATGTAATTCCCTTAACTCACCAGGACTTACCAAAATAGAATCATCGAATTCATGATCGACAATATCGGTTACCTGACAATCCACATTCTCATTCAAAGATGCTCCATAGGCAACACAATGTGTAGCATGGTCTTCCGCTACATCATCATCATCGCTTTCATCTTCCTCCCAAGTGGTAGATAACTTGATTTTTTGTTGTTCTATCCCTTGTGCACCAAATTTCTTGGGAAGCTTACACTCGTCAAAATCATGGTTAGTCAAACCATTATATTTCATAGTCTTAAAAATATGTTTTAGATAACGATAAATGATACTTAGATGTTGCTTAGTGTCAAGAGACTTATCATGATTAATTTTTTCATCTTGTACATCCTCAAAAGTTCCAGCTTTAAAAGCAAAGGATTTATTTTGAGGTTGTTCAAGTTGAACCTCAAGTTCATAAGTTCTCAATTTTCCTGCTAAGGTCTCTATGGACATGGTCTTTAAGTCATTGCTTTCTTGAATGGCATCTTTCCTAGAACGAAATCTAGATGGCAAAGACCGAAGAACTTTACGTACTATTTGAGTATCGGTGTACACTAAACCTAAAGATGCACTAGTGTTGATAATATCCTGCAAACGAATAAAGAATTCATCAAAAGATTCATTATTATCCATTTTTATAGTTTCAAATTGAGTAATAAGAAGTTCAAGCTTACTCTCTTTGACAGCAAAGTCACCCTCATGAGTTCTTACCAACCTATCCCAAGCCTCTTTGGATGTTATACAACCATGAACTCTCCGAAATTCACTAGCATCCAAAGCCATAAATATAGCATTAAGCCCTCTTTGGTTGTTAGTAGAAGCAACTTTGTCTTCCACACTCCATGTGTTTCGTGGCTTTACACTTGTAACAACCTCATCTGTACTACCTGTAGTAACTCTCGGTGGTGACCAACCATCTTCCACAGCGATCCACACATCCTCACTCATAGCCTGCAAATACGCAGCCATACGAACTTTCCAATAGGGAAAATTAGTTCCATCAAATTTAGGAGGACAAATTAGTGTTCCAAATTTATCAGAATCCATTAAAATTGCACTAAGGATCTACGCGTGAGCCTTTACGCTCCTTAACAAGCGCCCTGCTCTGATATCAATTGAGAACCCAATATATGTGCAATATAACAATAGTAAAGCAAACAATAAAGCAATAAACAAATAAAAGAACACACGATATTTTTAACGTGGTAAAACCCAATATGGGAAACGTCCACGGTTGTCCTCGCGACAACAAATAAATCCACTAAATGAAAAGAGATGTACAAACCTATCAACTACCTGCAATCACTGCGAGTTGACACTACTGGTTATCTCTAACACCTTGACTTCACCAGAGCACCTTGATGTACGCACAAGACACTCGACTTCTTGATGAACACACAAGAAGACTCGAAGCCGAACTATGAAACAAGCTTACACCAGAGTTCCTTGATGAACACACAAGGATACTCGACTTCTTGATGAACACACAAGAAGACTCGAAGCTAAATCAATATAAACAATAATGAAGAAGAAGATGAATGGGGAAGAAGGAAGAAGAAGATTAATGGGGAAGAAGAAGATGAGTTCAATCACCAAAACCACCTAAAACCAAAACCTAAACAAACTCCAAGACAAGAGATGAATTGAACGGCCAAAGAACTAACTTATTCTTTGGAAGAGAAACCCTATTTATACTTAGGGTTGTAACACACAGAAAATGGGCCGAAATTGACGAAATCCATATTGGACGTACGTACGTTGAAATAACGTTCGTACGTCTTCACACGATAAACACTTGCTGCCTGCTTGGACGTACGAACGTCCTAACAAGGTACGTACGTCCTGAACAAAAACAATCTTGCTGCCTACTTGGACGTACGAACGTCCTAAGAAGGTACGTACGTCCAGACCAAACAAACTTTCTGCTGACATACCATACGTACGTACGTCCTGAAGAGGTACGTACGTCCTGAACCAAACACCATACTTGAGACACGGGACGACGCGCGTACAACAAGGTTTTCTTAACAATGAACTCAAGGCGAAATAAGCAAGGACGACCAATGTCACAAAATTGATGTCAAACCACTTCGTGCCGGTTTCAAAAGTTTATCTCGCAACAATTGATATCCAACATTCTTAGACGTTTTACAAATGCATAAAAACCAGCATCCATTTGTTTTTTCTTTTGTTTGCTCTCATATTATTTTTATTTTTATTTTATGTCCAATTAGTTTGTTTCATCAATTTGGTTAAATTTAATTTCGCAACAATATCATACTTTAGACTTCTATATAGAAATATACTTCATAAGCAAAATAAAATATCAAAATATACTTCTAAATAATGCAATGTTATAAATAACCAAAGATCTTCTTATGAATTCTTATTACCTAAGATGTAAACGACTCAAAACAAGTCATGAAGAAGGTGTATTAGAACCTAACACCAATCACATTGCAAAAAAAATAAAAATAAAAAATAAATATAAAATCGATTACAATGGGAAGAGATGTTGCACTTCCATATAGGTTGGAAACTTTTTGTTTTGTTTTCATTTATTCAATACTATGAACAAAATTAAAATGTGAAAATAAAAAAAATTATCATAAAGTTTAACTTTGCTCTATTTACATTGTAAAAGAAATCGTTTATCAATCACATTCAACATCGAAATTGAAATACAATCCACACTAATTGATCGTCCCCACAAAAGAATGTATATCTATACATCCAACAACCTTCAGATTTACAACCACCCACACTATATTCCATCATTGGTTTCAAAGTTTTAAGAGAGAAAAAATTGAGCTTCGATATTAAGTTTTTGAAAAATAAAACACTTATTCTCTTATTATGATACTTACAGTCACCTAGATCAACATATGTTAAGAGAACACCCATTTTTTAAAATTGAAATCAACCATATTTTAAACAATTAAAATTGGTTTATATAATATGGACTTATAGCTAAACACGTTAATAAAACCAAAGAAAAATTAAAACAAAATATTTTGAAAAGAAATGCACCTAATTTATAAATGTTTTAATAACACTCGTGCTTTGCATGGGCCTTATAGCGAGTGTATTTTTAGTTTTAAAACTTGAAAAATTCATAACTTTTGATTATGAAGTTGAAAATGAATATAATTTAGGGGTTTTTAGTTTTTGGCCCATCTAAATAATACGTATTTAAGATGTAGGACGCTTTTAATCCATATTTAGAGTATGGGACGCCCTCCGTCAGTTGACTGCGTTGACCATAAACGAATGCATTAGATTTTTCAGAAACCCATTTCTACCCCTGCACGTGCTGAGCACGAGATATAAAACAACATTAAAAATATTTGAGGTTTTTAGTTTTTGGTCCACCTAAATAAATGTATTTAGGATGTAAGACGCTTTTAATCCATATTTAGAGTATGGGACGCCCTCTGTCAGTTGACTGCGTTGACCTGTTGGATTTTTCAGAAACTCATATTTATCAGCATTAAACTATACAGAACATAAAGGATATTATTTGAATTGAAATCTTCAAATCCTCAGAACATCTTGAATCCCTTACTCTTAAGCCTTTGCCCAACGTGAGAACTGATAGAGCTGCACCGTCTCATTCGTGACATGGGATGCTAGAAGCAGATAATTACGTGGTTGTACCATCCATGCAAATCTCATGAACAACGCCGAATAAACACACAATACTGCAACATAAGGTCAAAAGTGAAAATTAAAATAACACAACTAATTAAGTATTCACAGGTTTTAAAGTCATAGAAATGATTACATCCAGTCATATTGGCAGATATGAGTTCTGGGGGTTTCTGCGCGTTGACTAATCCCTGTTAAAGCCACCGATTAAACAAAATTATTATTGAGCCAACACAAAATGATAAAGAATAATATTACTAAGCTTCCAAGAAATCATCTTACAGTAAGAAAAATCTTATGCTAATAACAAATTATGCTTGTTATACAAACTCAAAAGGAGTTTTTAGTTTTTGGTCCACCTAAATAATACGTTATGGTCAACGCAGTCAACTGAAGGAGGGCGTCCCATATTCTAAATATGGATTAAAAAAAGCTTACATCCTAAATACGTATTATTTAGGTGGACCAACAACTAAAACCCTTTATATTTTTAATGTTGTTTTATATCTCGTGCTCAGCACATGTAGGGGTAAAAATGGGTTTCTGAAAAAAACAACACATTCGTTTATGGTCAACGAAGTCAACTGACGGAGGGCGTCCCATACTCTAAATATGGATTAAAAACGTCCTACATCTTAAATACGTATTATTTAGGTGGCCCAAAAACTAAAAACCCCTATAATTTATATGGTTGAAAAGATCTTGACGGATCTAGCTAATAAAATCACTCATGACTTGTAAATTCATGCTTTAAAATTTTAAAATCTCATAACTTACAATTGAAAAATTGGTTTTCAATAAAATTTCATATGGCTGAAATGGTTTTCTCAAGGCCTTTCCATTGAAACCACATTGATTACCAAATTCAAAAAAAAAAAAAAAAATGTTTGTCCTCTATTTATGGTATAATTTCCTCTACAATTACAACAATATCCTCTACGTTACTTACTGTTACCTCAAATGTGCTTGTTTGAGAAGATTACCCTCAAATGTGCTTATTTGAGAAAAAAAAACCATAAAATTGTGCTTATTCGAGAAACTACCCTTCTACATTACATGAGGATGAAGTTTTAGTCAATCAGAATAGATACGATACTTAGAATTTTGAAATATAGCTAAGTCTATCCATGCACATAAACATTATAGCATAACATAGGGCATTGTAAATTCTGATACAATGAATTCGAAATCCATTAAGTATTGGCTCTTTCACATCCCACATTCATATATGCCAATTTCAATTCACATGATATAGAAAAAAACCTAACCTAAAATACTTATCTAATCTCTGCTTATATATGTTCATGTTCAAAGAAAAAGTCATTGTCAAAATTGTGCTTGTTTGAGAAGATTACCCTCAAATGTGCTTATTTGAGAAAAAAAACCATAAAATTGTGCTTATTCGAGAAACTACCCTTCTACATTACATGAGGCTGAAGTTTTAGTCAATCAGAATAGATACGATACTTAGAATTTTGAAATATAGCTAAGTCTATCCATGCACATAAACATTATAGCATAACATAGGGCATTGTAAATTCTGATACAATGAATTCGAAATCCATTAAGTATTGGCTCTTTCACATCCCACATTCATATATGCCAATTTCAATTCACATGATATAGAAAAAAAACCTAACCTAAAATACTTATCTAATCTCTGCTTATATATGTTCATGTTCAAAGGGAAATTGCATTCTTCGATCTCTTTCCTCCCTTTTCTTCTAACATATGGAATGTTGGCCATTCATCAACTTGTGGTGTATGTCTTTATGATCTAAAAACAACCTCAAGCATCAAAGATGCGTTTAAAAATTTACCATTAAAGTCAATTGGCACAATGCAATATGGTCTAGGGTGTTATGGTTATATAGTAGTAGCAGTCTGTGTACCTTTACCTATCTTATATTAAACAAACACATAGACTCTAATGCAGATCAAACCCAAACTCTAAAATCCCATTTGGAGTAACCTAACTAAATTAGGCATCACTATAATGTGTAATCCAAAATCCATACCAAAATAGGTTGTAACAAATGTAAGTGTGCGTGCATCACTTTAGTGTCTAAAACAATTGCAATGGGAAGAAAAATGATTAAACAAAAAAATCTAAATTTAAATCAAAAGTTAAAAAAAATAACATAAGACCTCAGTTTTTTTAGTTAGATTTGAGTGGTCAAATTTTGTGATCAGAATTTACATTAGTTTGTTAAAACTGAGTCTTAACTTCTTACCATTTCACATCACTCATGAGACAAACTAAGCAAAATCTATTCCCAACACCTAATTAATGTCTCTTAAAGTGATTAATTTAGCTAAATGCCCTCAATTACTCATCCAGAATTAATTAAGTTTGGAAGAGTTGATTAAGGTAAAGTTGCTTGAGATGGTTTGATAGAGATTTGATTGATAAGCAGCACAGTGAAGACAGAGAGCGAGATAAACAGTGTAAAACCCTATAAGGCTATAACTCCTTGTCAATTAAAAAAACTCTATGAGTTACTCGTACAAACATTTATTCAAACACATTTTAACAAAAAAATAACAAAAACACAAAAGCATTATTAAAACTGAGTCTAACTTTTTACCATTTATTGATAACATTTTATCAATGGATATATAACTATTGATATCAATAGTTTATCAATAAATGTTAAACTACCACAAAAGGATTAATGGCTACAACAAAAGAATTTCGTTAAGTTATGAATCAAACCTAATGAAATCATTTGAAAATTGTTGGAATATTTGAGAAGAATCAATTTTTAATGGCTATGTGTTTGTCAAAACAAAATAAAAAAACAAGAAGGAATCAAGCTTTGAACAGGGTTTGGTCCTAAGCGCTATGGACTGAAGTTTTTCTCTTTATCATCAACTCTCTCTCTATGAACCAGAATTACAAAACAGGTCAGTTCTTTTCCTTTGAGAAAAACTTCGGTCTATAGTGCTTAGGACCACTTAAGACCAAATCCTGTTCAAAGCATCTATCCACCACACATTACAAAGATCTATGCAATTCTCGAGGTTTATTATAATGATGGTCCTCGAGATTTACATAGATAATTAAAATGAGTAGAGAAGGAATGCTTTGGACAATATTTCGGTCCTACGCGCTATGGACCAAAGTTTTTGTCTATGATGAATATAGAAATGAAGTCTGTTTTGTATTTAACTCTCTAAGCTTAATGAGACTAGTGGGTTACAAAAATACAGTGAGGGTTTGTTAAAATTGTATAATTATCTCTTCACGCGATCTGCAGCTTTGTTACTTTCTCTGAAAACATGCTTATATTCTCGGTTTCAATGTCTGAACCTCTCAGCAAATTTAATCTGGATCATCACATTTATTCAATCTATGGCTTGCTCGAAGTCTGTCAAATATGTGTTCTCTTGAATGCCAAGGCCTTGACTAGCTAGTTAGAGCATCTCTAATGGGTCTGCTATAATCCAAATTATAGGAATACCGAAAAAAAGCATTCCCAAACGCGTCGTCTATAATTTTAGCAGCCGGCTATCCACGTAGGATGTGGTGGGCCGGTCTGCTAAAACTTCGTCCAAAATCGAACCAAAGATAGGATTATAGAAATTGCTAAAATAAAATGTTCCACGCTGGTTCAACCAGCGTGGAACTTTTTTTTTATTATTATTTTAATTCCACGCTGGTTGAACCAGCGTGGAACATTTTTTTTTTTTTTTTTTTTTTATTCCACGCAGGTCAAACCGGCGTGGAACCTTTTATTTAATTTTTTTTTTTTACTTTTTTTTTAATTTTTTTTTTTTAATTTTTTTTTTATTTTTATTTTTATTTTTTTATTTTTTAATTCCACGCTGGTTCAACCAGCGTGGAACATTTTTTTTTTTTTTTTATTCCACGCAGGTCAAACCGGCGTGGAACCTTTTTTTAAATTTTTTTTTTAACTTTTTTTTTTTTAATTTTCTTTTTTTACTACCCCCAAGCCCAGCCCCAAGCCCAACCACGCGAAGGGAACAGAAAAACATTTCCACGGTGGTTGCACCAGCGTGGAAGATAAAAATTTGGCAAAAAAAATAGGAAACGCGTTAGGGATACCCTAATATAGGTATGGAAGACCTGTTAAAAAAAGTGATAGGAAAGGAGGTGGCACCTACGTGGAGGCTAAATCGTCCCATGTGTAGGCTAAATATGGGAGACCCATTAGAGATGCTCTTATAGTCCTTTTTGTATTGCTTCTGGCCAGTTCTATAAAAAAATATTAATTGTACACAACAGGAATACTGCAGGCACTACCTATACAAGGAATATAGGTAACAAGATGTAGACAAGTCTTTTCGGGCATTGCACCCCAAAATGTTCAGACATCCACTCCCTAGCAAAAAAACCTGTACACACACGAGTAAAATAATTTCTTCTTAATTCCTATAAAGATCTGATCACTAAAGAGAAATAGGTTTATTGTATTAATAGTGGCAAAACGTACAACACAAGTAAAACAGAAAACACATCAAAGGTTACAAGGAATTTGGGTAGAAGCATTAGTTCTTATAATATTGGGACTTCGAGATTATAAGAAGTCCAAAACAAAAACATCACACTTTTGACATCATCTAGGAATACTATTTCATATCTCAAGATCAAGGCCAGACCCTTCGCACTTTAAGTGTACAACTTCATCTAGACGTTCCTGCATATCTGGCGTGAAGTAGTTCTTCCAATCTCCAGTAGTTCCAAGTCTAAAGAAAGAACTCTTTGGGAAACCACTATTAAAAATAGAGCCACTCTTATTTACCTCCAAATTTTTAAGTCTCTCAAAGCTTGATCTCCACAAAACATTATCTAGCTCCTCATTGTTGGCAAAAGATTTACCAAGAAACGAAGCCAACTTCCCCACATGTTCTCTTGGATTTCTTCGCATTTCCTCATATTTCAAAAAGAGTATCTTGTTTGGCAATGTTCGGCTGTTATTCCAATATTCTAGTACATGATCTAAATATGGTCCATAGAAATGAACACCATTGCAGAAGCTCTCAAATGCCTCATCAATAGGAAAAGGACCTTGTTCTTGTTGAAAATTAAACTTAATTTATGACTTATCCTGATGTTACTATGTTAGTATGAAGGAGTATGTGATCAATCTATTAGAAGTATCTAGGTGTGTCTTTTCAGTTCATGTACTGGATGTTTCCATGAGTTAATAATGAAGTCTGTTCGTCTTCCTAGAGTCAGTTATGTATCTAGAGTCATCCAAGATATCTATATATACCTTGGGAAGTAATTTGTTTGAAGTAGTTCAGAAGAAAACCTTAATAAAGAGTGTTATTTTAGGTCCTACAGTTCTGGAATTATTTTGCTTTCTTCCTCCCATACTCTTTAAGCTAACAAAATGGTACCAGAGCCATGAATAATTCAATGATGCCGTTTCAATTTCCCCGTCTTACAAAGGAGAACTATGAGAATTGGTCTCTCCAAATGAAAGCTTTGCTTGGGTCTCAAGATGTGTTAGAGATTGTAGAGAAAGGGTATGTGGAACCAGAAAATGAGTCCACATTGAACCAAACTCAGAAAGATGCTTTAAAAGATTCACGAAAGAGAGACAAGAAAGCTCTCTTCTTCATCTATCAAGGTTTAGATGAAGGTGCCTTTGAGAAAGTTGCTTGTGCCACCAGTTCGAAACAAGCGTGGGATATTCTCCAGAATTCATACAAAGGTGTTGAGAAGGTAAAAAAGGTTCGCCTTCAAACGCTTCGAGGTGAATTTGAGTCCTTACACATGAAAGAATCAGAATTAGTTTCTGATTATTTTTCTCGAGTTTTAGCCGTTGTGAATCAGCTAAAACGGAATGGAGATACTATAGATGATCTCCGTGTTATGGAAAAAATTCTTCGATCATTGCATTCAAAGTATGATTATATTGTTGTTGCCATTGAGGAGTCCAAAGATTTGGATGCCATGACTATCGATCAACTCATGGGATCCTTACAAGCTCATGAAGAACGGTTTAAGAAGAAGAAAGAACCAGTTGAGCATGTTCTACAAACAAAGCTTGCTTTCAAAGACGGCAAAGAAGAGTTCAAAGGTCAAAGAGGAAGAGGACGTGGTCGCAGCCAAGGACGTGGTGGTGGCAAGACATATAACAATGACCGGGATCGAAGTTCATATTCTTCTAGAGGACATGGAAGAGGCAACTATTACAAGCAAAATGATAGGCCCAGGCATGATAAGTCCAAGGTGAAATGTTACAATTGTCACCAAACTGGTCATTATGCATATGAATGTTCAACTAGTATTGTGGAGGAGAAAGCCCATTATGTTGATAAAGATGATCAAGAAGAACACACTTTGTTGTTGGCCTACAAAGAAGAAGCAAGTAATAAGCCACAAAGTGCTGAACACCAACTGTGGTATCTTGATACGGGCGCAAGCAACCATATGACTGGGAACAAAAACATGTTCACAGACCTTGATGAATCAGTGAATGGCAATGTCACATTTGGAGACGATTCTCGAACTCAAGTGCAAGGCAAAGGTAAAATCTTAATTCGTTTGAAGAATGGACAGCAGCAATTTATTTCCAATGTTTATTATGTGCCTACTATGAAAACCAACATTTTGAGTATGGGCCAACTCTTAGAGAAAGGCTATGATATTCGCTTGAAAAATCGTAGTCTTTCAATAAGAGATCGGGAAAATAATTTAATTGCCAAAGTACCAATGACAAGAAACCGAATGTTCGTGCTAAACATTCAGAATGATGTTGCAAAATGCTTAAAAGTTTGCTTTAAAGATTCCTCTTGGCTTTGGCATTTACGATATGGACATCTTAATTTCGGTGGCCGCAAGTTGTTGTCTAAGAACAACATGGTGAAAGGATTGCCCCACATTGATCAGCCGGACCAGTTATGTGAAGGATGTTTACTTGGAAAACATTCTCGCGAAAGTTTTCCAAAGGAAGCAAGTACGAGATCGACGAAACCTCTAGAACTTGTTCATACTGATGTATGTGGCCCTATTTCTCCGAGTTCTTTTGGTGAAAACAGTTATTTTCTGCTCTTCATTGATGATTATAGTCGAAAGACTTGGGTTTATTTCCTAAAAGAAAAATCTGAAGTTTTTGGTGCTTTCAAGAAATTCAAAGCTTTTGTCGAAAAAGAAAGTGGTTGCGATATCAAAGCCATGAGATCTGATCGTGGAGGTGAATTCACATCCAAAGAGTTCACAAAATATTGTGAAGATGTAGGGATCCGTCGCCCTCTCACAGTTCCATACACACCTCAGCAAAATGGTGTGGTGGAAAGGAAGAACCGGTCTATTCTTAATATGACGAGGAGTATGCTGAAAAGTAAGAGAATGCCCAAGGAATTTTGGGCCGAGGCAGTTGATTGTGCTGTTTACTTATCTAACCGGTCTCCAACTCGAAGTTTGAGGAACCAAACCCCACAAGAAGCTTGGAGCGGAAGAAAGCCTGGGATATCACATTTGAGGGTGTTTGGGAGCATTGCATATGCCCATGTACCAGATCAAAAGCGATCAAAGCTTGATGATAAAAGTGAAAAGTGTATTTTCATTGGCTATGACTCAAGTTCTAAAGGTTATAAGCTTCATAATCCCAGCAATGGAAAGACTATCATCAGCCGGGACGTGGAGTTCGATGAAGAAGGCATATGGGACTGGGATGTCCAAGACGAACAATATGATCTATTTCCCTTCTTTGATGAAGGAAATCAGCAGCTTGATATTCACCAAGAGCCCACCACTCCACCAATAACACCAGTCCACCAATCCCCTCAAGGAGTATTATCACAATCACCTTCTTCAGGAGAAAGTTCGAGCGAACGAACCCCACGCTTCAGAAGTTTGCAAGAACTTTATGAGGTAACTGAAAATCAGAATGACTTCACTTTGTTTTGTCTTCTTGCTGATTGTGAACCCATAGGATTTGCGGAAGCGGTTCAAAGTAAGAGGTGGAAAGACGCCATGGATGAAGAAATTCATGCCATAGAAAAGAATGGCACGTGGGAGCTCACTACTCTACCACAAGGCCATAAAGCAATTGGCGTAAAATGGGTTTACAAGGCTAAAAAGAATGCTAAAGGCGAAGTTGAAAAGTACAAAGCAAGGTTGGTCGCCAAAGGATATAATCAACGTCATGGCATTGATTACGAGGAGGTATTCGCTCCCGTTGCTCGCTTGGAAACGATTAGGTTAATCCTTTCATTGGCTGCTCAAAATCGGTGGAAGATCTATCAAATGGATGTTAAGTCCGCTTTTCTAAATGGCCACCTCGAAGAAGAAGTCTATGTTCACCAACCCCTCGGATATGTGGTGAAAGGGCAGGAAAATAAAGTCTTGAAGTTGAAAAAGGCTTTATATGGGCTGAAACAAGCTCCAAGGGCTTGGAATTGTCGAATCGACAAATATTTTCAAGAGAACAACTTTATTAAATGCCCATACGAACATGCCCTTTACATCAAGTTAAATTCACATGGAGATATGTTGTTGGTATGTTTGTATGTAGATGATTTGATCTTCACAGGTAACAATCCAAAGATGTTTGATGAATTCAAGAGAACAATGACCAAGGAGTTTGAAATGACGGACATCGGGCTCATGTCCTACTATCTTGGAATCGAAGTGCAGCAGTTGCAAGATGGCATCTTCATTTCTCAAGCTGGTTATGCTAGAGAAGTTCTCAAGAAGTTCAATATGGCAGATTGCAAACCGGTAAGCACACCAGTTGAGTGCGGCACCAAGTTGTCAAAATATGATGACGGTGAACGAGTAGATCCAACTATATTCAAGAGTCTTGTGGGCAGCCTGCGCTACTTAACATGCACAAGACCGGACATTCTCTTTGCAGTTGGACTTGTTAGTCGTTGCATGGAAGCACCGACAATGCCTCATATGCAATTCGCCAAGAGAATTCTTCGTTATCTTCAAGGTACAATAAACTTTGGCCTATTTTATTCATATTCGAAGGATTGCACGCTGGTTGGATATAGTGACAGTGATTGGGCTGGAGATAAGGATGATCGAAAAAGCACTACCGGGTTTGTGTTTTTCCTGGGTGATACTGCATTCACTTGGACTTCCAAGAAGCAACAGATTGTTACTCTCTCAACCTGTGAAGCTGAGTATGTAGCAGCCACCTCATGTGTTTGCCATGCTATTTGGCTTCGTAATGTGTTGAAGGACCTTAATGTGCCACAAAGCGAAGCGACGAGAATCTTTGTTGATAACAAATCAGCTCTAGCACTTGCCAAGAATCCAGTTTTTCATGACCGCAGCAAACACATTGACACAAGGTATCATTTCATCCGTGAATGCATCGCAAGGCAAGAAGTTCAGTTGCAGTACACAAGGTCTCATGATCAGCTTGCAGATATCTTTACAAAGCCCCTCAAAGTAGAAGACTTCACCAAAATGCGGCAGATGCTTGGAATGGTTAGCGCTGATAAATTAAGTTTAAGGGGGGGTGTTGAAAATTAAACTTAATTTATGACTTATCCTGATGTTACTATGTTAGTATGAAGGAGTATGTGATCAATCTATTAGAAGTATCTAGGTGTGTCTTTTCAGTTCATGTACTGGATGTTTCCATGAGTTAATAATGAAGTCTGTTCGTCTTCCTAGAGTCAGTTATGTATCTAGAGTCATCCAAGGTATCTATATATACCTTGGGAAGTAATTTGTTTGAAGTAGTTCAGAAGAAAACCTTAATAAAGAGTGTTATTTCAGGTCCTACAGTTCTGGAATTATTTTGCTTTCTTCCTCCCATACTCTTTAAGCTAACAGTTCTTGTGTACGAAGTTTGTTCATGAAATGCCAAAGAGATACAAACACATCCTTGGGATTTCTAGCTATGTAAACAATCTTGCAGTTGGAGTTTTTGATTGAATCCGGTAGACAATTATAAGGCAAATGGGTGTGAAAGATTCTTGGTGAAGGCAGAGTAGTGATATCTTGCTTTTTTGGAAAAACTTGGAGTTCTAATGTAGGCACAACACCATGGGGATTGTTACGAATTAAAGGGTCATTATCATCATTAACTTGAGGGCAATTTAGAATACTTGGAACAAGAGACTTCAGCCAGGTAGTGCCAACTTTTAGTGAAGATGCTATGATAATATCATCATCGCGTGCTTCAAAGAGTGATTGAGCCGCGAGTGCACCCTCGATGACTGGTGGTAAGTACCACGAACCCTGCCATTGGCATAGTTCATAATCTTCAAACCATGTCTGTTTGGGAAGTTGGGATACTGAAATTGGCATGTCTTGGGAATTAGTGGTAGCTAAGAATGATGGTTGGGTAGTTGTCATGAAAAATGGTTGATTCAGATAATGTGAAGATCTTTTGTATATAATCCAGTGAACTGTAGGTGCAGTAGCTACTTAGTTGATAAACCTGTACTTGTTTATATAGTGCAAAACTTCGCCTCCAATTTCTTTTAAAGCCATTTGCAATTAGCAAAATGCAATATCTCATGGAATTGGTTAACAGACCTCATTAAACATGTGGAAAGCATGGAAAAGCGTGTGGCCACATTGGACCTTTAAGTATTTAATATCCATAATGCTAATCAAAAATAAAAGTGGTTGTGTATAGGGCAGTTGGACACAGGTGGGGTGTTGGTTTAGGGTAGCTTGGTCATTTCACAACATTATTACGCGATCACTCCTTAAATTTTGTTTTATCCTGGGTGAATCATATTAAATACCCCCACTAAATACCCCCACTTAAATTTTTGCTCACCATGCTCCCCACCCCAATGAGATCTTTACACGTGGCCTTAAAATCTTGAAAATATCTTTCTGATAACTTCCATTTTTTGTTTACTGATATGCCCCTATCTAATTCATACTAATTAAAACAGTTTTCTTAAAACAAAACACCTCAGTCGTTACTTGGATTTCTCTCAATCTTTTCTCCTATTTTTTTTTCTTTCTGCTCCTCATCTTTAAACTACCAAATGGATGGAAGAATTTTTTCAAAAATAAATAAATATTAGTTTGAATGGACATGAATGGTAAATAATATTAGACGTTATTGTGAGTATCAATACAATTACTGTGTTTAGCAAAAAAAAAATACAATTATTGTATGTATTTCGATCTAAATATCAAGAACATAAATAAATAATAGTAAAACAAAAAACAAAAAATAAAAATTAAGAATATAAATACTCTCACTTGAATTCTTTTGTTCATATACCAATGTATTAACCATATTTGTGAGGTCGGTCAATACATTAATGAAAGATGATCTGTATGTAAATGATATGAACAATAATAATAAAGTAGAGACATGAACACCATTGTTTACGTGGTTCGGCAATTGTGCCTACATCCAGGGAGAGGGAGAAAGAAATTTATTATAGTAGTGGTGGTGATACAAAATGGGAGCTCGATTATGAGGAGAGTTCGAGAGAGATGAGACCTGAGAGGTGAGGTCTCATCATGAGAGATTGGGGAGGTCATTGATCATGAGACCTCACCATGAGATAGTGTTGAGAGCATTCCATTATCAGCAGATCAGAACATGTGAGAAGATCAGAACATGCCTAGAATGAGTAGCTTGCCTTCATATTTATAGGCTACAATGTAACTCCATTCTTAGCATTTACTAGGGTAATAATGAGAGAATATCTTTGTAGTAATTGGCTTTAACTTTGTAACTTGTGTCATCAAGAGAGAGAGCCCATTAGATGTTGACACGTGGCACCATGATGAACGGTAGAGATGGTGCCACATGTATGTTGTATATAGTACCCCTACAACCAACATGTTATTGATATGATATATCTATAGATAATTAAAGTTTTTTTTTTTTCAAGTTCGTTGTTTTTTTATTCTTAATTTCGTATGCTTTGTTTCAATGGAGAAGATGGAAAGAAAGGAGAGAGAAAGTGATTCGATATCCCACAAAATTAATTGGGGCAAAATAGGACCTAAGAAAGATAGAAGTTATCACACAAATCTCTATAAAATTTTAGGGCCACATGTAGAGATCTCAAATGGGTGGGGAGGGTGGTGAGCAAAAGGGTGGTGACCAAAAAATTTCTCCACTAAGATACTTTAATTTGGGCTTAATTTTTGGTGGGTTGGATTGAAGGTTTGGGACACCTCTTTGTAAAGAGTAGTTCAAAATGCTGACATATTTCGTGAAATTTCGGTGGAATATGTCGGTTTTTAGAGATTCGGCATTGTAAATTCTGGAAATATCCGAGCATATTCCCGACATTTCAGGTGATATATTTATTTCAAGGGTTGGAATGTCGGAATATACTGTTTTTTCTGAATCCGAAATTTCGCCCAGATTCAGAATTTTAAACTATGCTGAATAGTATAGTGTGAATATCTCGATCGGGCATTTGGTTGAACTTAAACCCTGATTTCTGACAAGTATACGTATGTGCATGGTTTGTATGGGTCTGTTTTTGTTTTTGTATTCCTATTACAGTTCATGTTCGGATCAGATAGGTTTGGTCATAATTATTCCCAGTTCGGACTTCGGTTTCGATGTACATACCTAATTACTACTTTTCTGATGAAACTCTGGAACTACACATACAGTACTTTCACTAGCCGGCCATTTCTGAATGCTTGAAGAGACCCACAGTACAGTAATATAAATGTTGCCGACATGCAATATTGATCGTTGTCATCGTTGTGAAATCATCATCATCAATAGATCATGCATCTTCTTTAATTTTTGAAAGTATAGTAAATAGGGGGACCTTAATTAAGGTCCCATGGAGTAGTTGGAATGGCCACATCTGACATTTTAATTAAATTTCAACTGCATGCCAACTGATCAGAAAAGGTTTCATGTAACACACTCATCAATTTAAATGTTAAATGTGTGTGAACAAAAGAATAGATCGAGACAGTCGATCGACCGACCGACACGTTTTAGTTCGTGGGGCTGGGCATCTTTGTTTATGTTGCTGCTCCTAGAGGCTAGAAGGGAGAGATCAGATGATAAAGAGTTAGTGTGACTGAGAAAATGTTAGCATACTAGGTAGCTGAAGGGGCCCTGATAAACAAGAATACGATCTATCAAACAACTATATTCTTGTTGCATTACTGGTTGTATATGTAATATTCTTCTTAAATTATCCTCCCTACCACAGATCAATTCACCAAAATCAAAACAACCTAGGAAGGGAAAGTTGAAATTCTTACTACATAGAAACAAAGGTAACTTATAATTTCTCATCATCACAACTTCAAAACCAAACTTCACCAAAAACTTTGTTGTTGTTGTGGACTTGTTGTTTGTTTGATGATAAATAGGAAACTTTGTTATATCATTAAAATCAGGCTTACAGTTTAGATTCAAGTATTCAACCATTACATCCTCCTCAAAAATCATGGATGTAAGAATACATGAACCCATCCATGTAATTATTGAAGTTGTGCTAGCTTGGCAATTTTCAACCACATAGGATTTTGGGTCAAAAATATTTACTTAGATTCTGGGCCAACATCAAAACTTCTTTAGGTTCTGGGCAAGTATCCGATTCCTGAAGATTTTTGAGCCAGTACACATTTTTCCAAAGTGTAGACATTTATTTATAACTTCATTAAACAAACCAAGCCATTCTACAAACTCAATATTAACCAAGTACCGGCCTATAAATAAAAGCATCACACATTTTCCAATCATCTGGTTTCGGTTTTTTATAAATCAAAATCTAGACGAGACTTTATATATACAGGGGGATTTAGGATTTAATCACTCAAAGTATATGTTATTTAGGGAAATAGCATTTTTCTTTCGTTAATTAGATTTTGGTCACGAACCGGTAGCTAAACCGAACAACATTTGAAAATAGCTAAAATACCCCTACATTAAATTAGGAGGGACAAGACAAGTTGCACTCGTTCATGAGATTGATTTAGTTCAGCATAATTTTGAGCATACATCTGAATCATATTACATATGTGGAGGATTTCAAGGTTTGATAAAAAAAATCAGAA
Source organism: Aquilegia eximia (assembly GCA_023053565.1). NCBI lineage: Eukaryota > Viridiplantae > Streptophyta > Magnoliopsida > Ranunculales > Ranunculaceae > Aquilegia > Aquilegia eximia. Next base: position 5,552,224 of record JALIGU010000012.1, read on the forward strand.
TCCATAACAATCTTTCTTAGTTCTTTTTTTCCCTGTGTTTTCCCCAAAAAATTGTTTATAGTGTGTTAGGTGTTCAACAAACAAACTGTTTTATTATAAACATAAAACAATATCTAACTCTTTAATATTAGCAAAAGACTTACCAAGAAATGAAGCTTTTCTGGGACATGTTCCTTTAATTTGGATTCCTTTTCATTTCCTCATATTTTAGGAAAAGTATAACATATCCTCTGCTAAACTAAATGCTGAGAGTTGTGGGGTTTATGACATACACATTACACATAGATAAACTGAATAAATTAAACTAGAAATCACCAGACAGTTCCAACAATCATATCTCAATGTTAAGGCTAGACCCTTCACACTTCAAGCGTACAATTTGATCGAGACGCTCCTGCATCTCTGGCGTGAAGTAGTTTTTCCAATCTCCAGTAGTCCCAACTCTAAAGAAAGAACTCTTTGGAAAACCACTATCAAAAATCAAACCATTCTTATTTACCTCCAAATTTTTAAGTCTATCAAAGCTAGATCTCCACAAAACATTGTTTAGCTCCTCATCGTTTGCAGACTTACCAAGAAATGAAGCCAACTTCAACACTTGTTCCTTTGGAGTTCTTTTCATTTCCTCATATTTCAAGAAAAGCATCTTCTTAGGCAGTAGTAGGCTTTTATCCCAATATTCTCGTACGTGGTCCATATATGGTCCAAAAAAATGAACACCATTGCAGAAGCTTTCAAATGCTTTGTCTATAGGAAATGGACCTTGTTCTTGAGTCCTGAGTGTGTTTGTAAAATGCCATAAGGATACAAATACATCCTTGGGATTTCTAGTTACATAAACAATCTTACAGTTTGAATTCTTGATTGAATTTGGTAGGGAATTATAAGGCAAGTGGGTGTGAAAAATTCTAGGTGAAGGCAGAGTTGAGATATCTAGCTTTTTTGGAAAAACTTGGAGTTCTAATGTAAGAACAACACCATGGGGATTGTTTTCAATCAAAGGGTCATCATCATGACCTCGAGGGCAATTTATAATACATGGAATAAGGGATTTGCGCCAGGTAGTGCCAGTTTTGAGTGAAGATGCTATGATAATATCATCATCGCGTGCTTCAAAGAGTGATTGAGCCGCGACTGTAGCTTCAATGATAGCTCGTGAATACCATGATCCCTTCCATTGGAATAGTTCAAAATGTTCAAACCATGTCTGCTTGGGAAGTTGGGATAGCAAATTTGGTATGTCTTGCGAATCAAAGGCTGTTAAAAATGATGATTGGGTCGTCATAAAATCTGGTTGAAAAATGATAAATTGAGTGTAAATATCTTTATGGAGTGCTAAACAATACAATAGTTACTTTGTTGATGAACTCTTTGTTGGGTTTTATGTGCAAATCAGGAGAAGGGGAAGTTTTTTGTACAGGAACGTACGTACGCAGTTAGGGCGTTCGTACGTTCAGTGTGACAGACAACTTTGTGGAGAAGGAACGTACGTACGCAGTTAGGGCGTTCGTACGTCCCGTACGCCAGATCTTGGTTTCGTGGCTCAACATACGTACGTGATTTTGATGTACGTACATCCTCATCTGATTTTGTACAATATGGGCATGTTTGAGCCCAATTCGTGGTCTATTGTAAGGCTATGGTATAAAGCCAAATAGAAGTGGAAAAACCTAATTAACTTTTCTAAGAGAGAGATTGTGAGAAGCCATTAGAGAGTTTGAGAGAACTTTTTGAGGAAGAAGACTTCGGTTTCTTCGTGAGGGCTTGTACAATTGTCTTGTTAAAGAAAAGCATCATCCTTTCTCCCCGTGGATGTAGGCATATTGCCGAACCACGTATATCTTGTGTCTTGTGTGTGATTGCTTATTTATTTTGTCGTTTTTCGTTTTACTTTCATACACTAGTTCAATCATATTTGTGCATTAGTTTCCGCTGCGCACAACAAGTGGCATCAGAGCTTCGGTTAGATCTTGAGCGTCTTGAAGGTGTTTGAAGAAATTCCGCAGTGAGTTTCTTAATTGTGTTTCAAGTCCAAGGTTCTACCTTTTGTTCGTGGGTTGCATAGAAGGTGTTTGTTGAAATTCCGGTGTGAATTTCAGATTTGTTTACCTTCGGTTGGTGATTGTTTAGTGCATGAAAGTTGGTGGAAAGATGGCAAAAGAATCGAGTTCGAAGGATTCGAAGGGGGAAACCAAGACAGTGGTTTACCATCAAGCAAAGATTGATGTAGAGAAGTTTACCAGCACCAATAACTTTGGTATGTGGAGGTGTGAGGTAATGGATGCTCTATGTCAACAAGACCTAGAAGATGTTCAGGAGGATAAGCCAGAAGATGTGGAAGAGAAGGATTGGAAAAAGATGAACAAACGAGCTTGTGGAATCATAAGGTCGTGTTTGGCACAAGACATTAAATATCTTGTGATGAATGATGCGTCTGCAAAGGAGATGTGGCGAAAATTGGAGGAGAAGTACATGACAAAGACTATCCACAATAAAAACTATCTACTTCGAAAGTTTTATCGAATAGATATGAGAAGAGGTATTTCCATGGCGGAGCATCTTAATGATTTTACCAAGGTAATTGCCGACTTGGTGAATCTTGGAGCAGATGTAAGTGATGAAAGCAAGGCAGTGTGTCTTCTCAATTCGTTACCGGACGAATATGAACACTTGGCTATCACACTTACATATGGAAAAGACAATTTGGTGTATAGTGAGATTTCTGCAACATTGTTAAATCATGCGTGTATGAAGAAGGACAAAGAAGAGTCCAAAAGCTCAACACCAGAGGTCTTAGTGGCAAGGGGAAGCTACAATAGTAGGGGTGAGTCTCGTAGGTTGCCGAAGAGGGGGTTTCTAGCAAAAGATGAATGTTCCTTTTGTCATGAGAAAGGGCATTGGAAGAAAGATTGTCTTCAAGGCAAAGCAAATGACAAGAAGAATAACTCTGAGGTAAATATTGCACGTAATAATAGAGATGAAGATGATGGTTCTGATTACTCTTTATTTGTTTCATCCATCGATTGTTCCACTAATGCTAAAGAGTGGATATTAGATTCGGCTGGTACTTATCATGTGTGTCCCATAAGGGAATGGTTTTCTAGCTTTAAAAGGCTAGATAATGGTGCAGTAGTGATGGGGAATGATCAACCTTGTCATGTATTGGGGATAGGTACTATTCGATTGAAGATGTTTGATGGAAAGATAAGAGAGTTGAGGAATGTAAGATATGTTCCTGATTTGAAGAAGAACCTTATTTCACTTGGTACTTTAGAAGCCAAAGGTTACAAGGTAGTAGCTCAGAATGGTGTTCTAAAGGTTATGGTTGGTGCAATGGTATTACTAAAGGGTACTCGACGAAGTAACCTGTACGTCTTGCAGGGTAGTACAGTTACATGTGATGTGGCCATGTCAGAGGCTACAACGAAGTTTGCTAGAGAGACTACCAAATTGTGGCATATGCGGTTGACGCATAAATGCGAAAAATCTTTGCAGACAATGACGGAGCAAAGGTTTTTTATGGGTGCTATCGCCTGCAAGTTAGAGTTCGGTGAGCATTGTGATCTGGGCAAGCAGACAAGAGCAAAGTTTGGCACAACTATCCATTGTATGAGTGGAGTTCTTGATTATGTTCACATGAATGTCTGGAGACCTACCAAGTACACAGCTTGGAGAGGTAAGTCTTATTTTGTGTCTTTAGTTGATGAGTTTTCTAGGCGTGCGTGGATGTACATCATGAAGCATAAGGATGAAGTCCTAGAAATATTGAAGTGGAAGAAGCTAGTTGAGGCCCGAATTGACAGAAAGATCATGGTATTGTGCTTAGATAATAGCATAGAGTACAAAGATGATCCGGTCTTGCAAGTATGTCAGACTGAGGGTATTGAGCGTCACTTCACTGTGAGAAAGACACTGCAACAGAATAGGGTGGCAGAACACATGTTGTCTATGGCTGGATTAGGCAAAGTGTTTCGGGTTGAGACATGTCATCTTATTAACAGGTTGCATTTGATTGTGATAAGTGGTAAAACTCTTATGGAGGTTTCTATGTTGAAGCCTGAGAGTTCTCAGTAGGTGGAGAACAAGACCAAAGAGGTTTTGCAGTGGGTGGAGATTTGCATATCTCCATATGTTCCAGTGGGTTCTGTATCTAATGTGGAAACTCTTGTAAGGGTTTTGGGTGTTTCAAATTCTGATGACATGACAGATGATGAGACGATTGGAGATGCAGAAAATGGTGATCCTATTGATGAGGGTCCAATTGCAACTAGATTACCTAAGAAGGAAGAAGAATCTCCAGGTAAAGATGTGCACTTGGAGGTAAACGTTTGCATCCTTATGGCCTTGGTAGTGCGATCTGATTGTGTATTAGCTCTGTTTGATGTGAAAACGGTTGTTTTACATGGTGAGCTAGATGAGAAGATATATATGTCTCAGCCTAGTGGTTTTGGAGTTGCAAAGTATGATGAGTTGGTGTGTTTCAAACCATATATTTCACGAGCAGTGGGCATTGTAGGTAGATACATGCATGATCCTGATGTGAGACATTGGGAAGCTGTGAAATGGATTTTCCACTACATTCAAGGTAGTGTGGAGGTTGGTTTGTTAGTTCAACATGGAAGGACTTTGAGTCTGCGGTGTGGTGGTTATGTGGATGTTGAGTATGATTGTCACTTTGATAGACGTTGGTCTACTCTTGGATATGTGTTTACATTGGCAGTGAGATCTATCAGCAGATTGTCCACATTATATTCTATGGTTGCTTTGTCTCCGACAGAAGCTTGGAATATTACCGTGACTAAAGTGGTATATGGGACTAAGTTCTATTAGTTAGAATTGGTCCATATCATTCCTTCGAGTTGATAGTATATCTTGAGAGTGAACTACGATGGCTTAATCCCTTAGAAGAAGGGTACGTAGGCAACCATGAGGTGGTACAGCCGAGGTGGTCCTTCGGGACATGCGTGGGAGTTTGTGACTTGTGATTCTTGGTGTCGGCTTAGATTTATTGAATCTTCGCCGAGGTGGAGAATTGTTGGGTTTTATGTGCAAATCAGGAGAAGGGGAAGTTTTTTGTACAGGAACGTACGTACGCAGTTAGGGCGTTCGTATGTTCAGTGTGACAGACAACTTTGTGGAGAAGGAACGTACGTACGCAGTTAGGGCATTCGTACGTCCCGTACGCCAGATCTTGGTTTCGTGGCTCAACGTACGTACGTGATTTCTTCGTATGTACGTCCTCATCTGATTTTGTACAATATGGGCCTGTTTGAGCCCAATTCGTGGTCTATTGTAAGGCTATGGTATAAAGCCAAATAGAAGTGGAAAAACCTAATTAACTTTTCTAAGAGAGAGATTGTGAGAAGACATTAGAGAGTTTGAGAGAACTTTGTGAGGAAGAAGACTTCGGTTTCTTCGTGAGGGCTTGTACAATTGTCTTGTTAAAGAAAAGCATCATCCTTTCTCCCCGTGGACGTAGGCATATTGCCGAACCACGTATATCTTGTGTCTTGTGTGTGATTGCTTATTTATTTTGTCGTTTTTCGTTTTACTTTCATACACTAGTTCAATCATATTTGTGCATTAGTTTCCGCTGCGCACAACACTCTTTATATAGATCAGCACTGTAGCCAAGTTGAAGGTACAATCTGCGCGACAAATACATTAAGATGTAGGCCCTGCTCGTTAAATAGATTGTGATGATATCATCTACCACCATTATGAGAGGACAATATTTTCGATAGGATGGTACATGTTTGTTGCATCATAACGCTACCAATACGGAAACTGTGAATCATACTAAAAGCTTGCTGCTTCTGCATGTTTGCTATTTCCCTTCCTAGATGGCTATACTATACATGTTTTCTTCATGTGCTCACATTATCCTGCCACATAGATAATGTTCTTTAGTTTTTTTGGTTAGTGCGTGACCATTTACAAAAATTTTAAAAATAAATAAAATAAAAATATTGTTTTAGCATAGTTTGTTGTACGCTTGTCAACTTTTACGTAATTCCTCAAGTTTATTGATAAAATTTTTATTGTTATACTTTGAACAAAAAAAACACTTAATATACCTTTTACTTCATTAAAGAGCAAAAACTTAATGGGCATGTTAGTTTTTGTGATCTTTTATTTTGTGAGATTTAGAGATACCCCAGAAAAGTTTGCACTCTTTGATACTCTCAGATTTGAAAATCATTAGAGATACCTCCCATTTTCTCATTTAAAGCCGGTCAACAAAGCTGTTGACCATGGTCTGACCAATTTTTAAATATTTATGACTGAAATGCCCCTCCACGTAGATTTAATCTCATTAATTAATAATTATTAAACATCCACCATCTCTAACCCAAATCCCACAATCCCTAACACACAACCCACCACCACCCATTCACCTCTACCATTAGCATACTAAAACCACCACCATTTGTGTGATTAATGATGGTGGACTTTGCCTTTGAAAACAATTAAAGTATGTTGAAAATTTGATGAAGAAAATGGTGGATATGGGATTGAGTTTAGAAGAGATGTTGATGGGGGTGAAGATTAAGGTAATGATGATGGAATGTGAAGAATGTGAGATGATGTTAATGATATAGTGTAAAAATTAATGATGATGGGGTGTGATTGTGTGAAGATGGTGGTGGTGGGATTTTAGAGATCGTGGTAATAGATGGTTATTGGTGGTAGTGGTGGTGGTGGTAATGTAGTGTTAAGGGTTGATATGGCGGTGGTGGTTAGGTGAAAGAACGCGTTAAATAGTTGTTAATTAGATCACGTTCTTTCTAAACCTTGCTTTGACTACCTAAAACGAGTATAGCTTCAAGAAAGCGTTATCGAATCCACGTCTAGAAAATAAGGGGAATCAAGTTAAATGAAGAAAAAAAATTCATTTTTACTAATCTAGAGAATAAGGGGAAAATAATTTTGCAAGGTAATTGTGATAACTACTACTAATGTGAGAAATAATTTTAGGAAGACAAATATGATGAGAATTTCAAGAGATTGAATCCACCAATTCAAATATATAATGAAACCGGCACTAGGTTGTTTGACATTTATTTTGTGACATTGGATGTCCATGGTTATCTCGCCTTGAGTTCATTGTTAGGAAAACCGCGTTGTACGCGCGTCATCCCGAGTCTTTGTCTTCGCGTCTAGTGTATCAAAAGTGTGTTTTTGGTTTAGGACGTACGTACCTAGTTAGGACGTACGTACATCCCACAGGTCAGCAAACTTTCAATCGTGTTGAACGTACGTACCGAGTTAGGGCGTACGTACGTCAAGTTAGGCAACAGGAAAGTTTTTGTTCAGGATGTACGCATCTAGTTAGGGCGTTCGTACGTCCAAGCAGTCAGCAAGTGTTTGTCGTATGGGGACGTACGAACGGTGTTTCGACGTACGTACGTCCAATATGGATTTTGTTAAATCCCGACCCATTTCTTATGTACTCCAACCCTAAGTATAAATAGGGTTTCTCTTCCAAAGAATGAGTTAGTTCTTTGGCCGTCCAATTCATCTCTTGTCTTGGAGTTTTGTTTAGGTTTTGTGTTGAAGTTGTTTTGGTTATTGAACTCAATTCCTCTTCTTCCTAATTCATCAATTCCTTATTTGTCGTATATCATAGTGAATTCGGCTTCGAGTCTTCTTGTGTGTTCATCAAGGAGTCGAGTGTTTTGTGCGTACATCAAGGTGCTCTGGTGAAGTCAAGGTGTTAGAGATAACCTGAAGTATCAGCTCGCAGTGAGTGCAGGTAGTTGATAGGTTTGTAAATCTCTTCCATCTAGTGAATTGTTTGTTGTCATCAGGGCAACCGTGGACGTTTCCCAAATTGGGTTTTACCACGTTACAAAATTCCTGTGTGTTATTTACTTTCTGCATATCGTTTGAGTTGTTTGAATATTGAACTGGTAGATTAGCACTATTTGTGTTCTTCCAATTGGTATCAGTCGCAGGGCGCTAGTTATGGAGCGTAATGGCTCACGCGTTGATCCTTTTAGTGCTATGATTTAATCTGGTAAGACACATGTGTCGTTTGTGGCTCGGTTGTCCGATGAACAATCAACTGCAAGTCAAGAATGCTCTAGTGACTGTGACAGGGAATTGATTCTTGTTGAAAATACTGATTGGGCTACCCTATACCGGTTATCCAGAAAAGAATGTCTAAGGTTAGAGGCACAGAATAGTATTTTTCAAGAAAGACTGGACTTAATATCTTCTAGTTCTTCGTCCATGTCAACCTTGGATACGGAATCTGAATCCTGGCGTATTGATAAGGTAAAATTATTGAGCAATCTTGCTGCTCTTGAGCACGACAATGTAGAATGGGAAGCTCCGTGTAGTATTTTGTCCACTGAACTAGAAGACGTCAAAAAGGAACTGGTTCGTCTTAAGTCCTCTGTAAGGTGCAATGGGTTGTCATCTTCTGAACTACCTCCGCTACTGCCCAATCCTCCTATCCAAAATTCTAACAATCATCAATCTGCGGCCAAGATAGGCAACGGGAGTAAATGGAAACCTTTTAGGCGTGCTTCCTCTCAAGGCAGAAAACGTCAAGTGGCTTGCTCATTATGTGGGCAGTTTGGACATTGGGCCCCTCAGTGTGTTGTGACTGCTCCTGATTCCCAACCATGGACGCTGTTTTCACAGCCATCGTATGTCTATCCGCCTTATCAATACGCATCTTACCCTTCTCCTTGTAATCTTGCAGGCAATGCTTCAAATGTAGCGATTACTGCTCTCCATGTTTCGAGCTCAGACAATGAATGGCTACTTGATAGTGGTGCTTCGAAACATATGTCAGGTAATGCCAAACTTTTCTCATCTGTTACTGCTATAGATGGTGGAAGTGTCACTTTTGGAAATGGTAAGCGCTCTCCAGTGATTGGAAAAGGCTTTGTTGATGGTATTGGTCTATCCTCGAATGATGTTTGTTTATTAGTTGATGGGTTGCGTGTTAATCTGATCAGCATTAGCCAACTGTGCGATACTAATCATACTGTTAATTTTTCTAAAAATATATGTACTGTCTTTGATAGTTTGGGTAAGTGCATCATGACAGGCAAACGCACATTAGATAACTGTTATGCCGTTCAGCCCCTTACATTTGGTATAAACTGCTTACCTAGCAAACTGAGTGAGGTTCTGTTGTGGCACCAATGCCTTGGTCATGTCAACTTTGACCTCCTAGACAATCTAACTCGAAATGAATATATCAGGGGAGTTCCAAGACTTGGAAGGGCTCGGGACACCGTGTGTGGGGGATGTCAGCTAGGCAAACAAATACGCAGTCCACATTCCAAGAAAAAGTCTATAACCATATCCTCTCCTTTAGAACTCATACACATGGACCTGATGGGTCCCACCCGTACTCCTAGCTTAGGGGGCAAACGGTACATCTTAGTTATGGTTGATGATTACACTCGTTTTACTTGGGTATCATTTTTGCGTGAAAAATCTGATGCGTTTCTTGAGTTTCAGGGGATATGTCTTCGTGTTCAGAATGAGAAAGATACTCAAATTAAACATGTTCGAAGTGACAGGGGTGGTGAATTCACAAACACAGGTGTTATTGAGTATTGCATTGCAAACGGTACGTGGCAAGAATTTTCGACTCCATACACTCCACAACAAAACGGAGTCGCTGAAAGGAAGAATCGTGTCATTCAGGAGATGGCTCGTGCAATGCTACATGCGAAGGATGTTCCCAACAAATTCTGGGCTGAAGCAATCCATACTGCTTGTTACATTATAAACCGTGTATACCTACGGTCTGGTACTACGCAAACTGCTTATGAGCTATGGTATGGTAAGAAGCCAAATCTCAAATATATGCGAGTTTTTGGCAGTGTCTGCTATGTGTGCAAGGACCGACAAAGTCTTTCTAAGTTTGATAGTCGAGGTGATGTTGCTCTTTTACTTGGTTATTCTTCAAATAGCAGGGCCTTCCGAGTATTTAACTACAACACTCGCAAGGTCATGGAATCCTTTAATGTTGTTGTTGACGACACCATTATAACTGACTCTTCTGTTTCTACTGGTACACAGGATTCTACAGTTCTCTCACCCTTATCAGACTCTGCAGACATGTCTCCACCTTCGTTACTGTTACCTGATAATGCTGATGATGGTGATGAACCTTCTGCTACTTCAGAGGACTTGCCCAGTAAAATCAGTAATGTACCCACACTGGATGCTGTAGTAACACCGGGGGCGGTTGAGGTGCCTCATGATCACTCCACTGTGACTATTGAGCCTGAGGAGTTGTTTGTAAAAGCGTCAACCCGGGTTAAACAACACCACTCCATTGGGGATGTCATTGGGGACATTAATGATCAGCGTTTGACTCGTCGAAAGGCCAAGGAGACAAACTGTATTCACTATGTTTGTTATCTTTCTTCTATTGAACCTAAACATGTTACTGATGCTCTTACTGATAATGATTGGTTAGTTGCTATGCAGGAAGAACTAGGTCTGTTTAGGTGTAGTGATGTTTGGACATTAGTTCCCAGACCTACTCACACTAATGTGGTTGGCACTAAGTGGATCTTTAAAAATAAAATGGATGAGTTTGGGCAGATTGTGCGAAACAAGGCTCGGCTGGTAGCTCAGGGCTACAGTCAAATTGAAGGTATTGATTACGGAGAGACTTTTGCTCCTGTGGCTAGGTTGGAATCTGTCAGACTTCTTCTAGCTATGGCATGCCATTTAGATTTTAAACTGTACCAAATGGATGTCAAAAGTGCGTTCCTCAACGGTCTTCTCAATGAAGAGGTCTATGTTGAACAACCAAAGGGGTTTGTCGATCACACCTTTCCGAATCATGTCTTCAAACTGCAAAAAGCATTGTATGGTTTAAAACAGGCTCCTCGAGCATGGTATGAACGCCTGACAACCTTCTTATTAGGGAAAGGATTTGTTCTTGGTAGTGTTGATCGAACCCTTTTCATCCTGAGAAAGGAAAACGATGTTCTTCTTGCACAAGTCTATGTGGATGATATAGTGTTTGGATCCACTTGTCCCTCTATTTCTGAATTTTTTTCTCGGTTAATGAGTTCTGAATTTGAAATGAGTTTAATGGGGGAACTAAATTTTTTTCTTGGCTTGCAGGTGAAGCAGTTTAATCATGGAGCGTTCATCTCTCAAACAAAGTATGCCAAAGAACTTGTCAAAAAGTTTGGTTTTAGTGCTTCTAGTGGTCAAGATACCCCCATGGGTGATAGGGTACGTCTTGGTAAGGATGTTATGGGTAAGTCTGTTGATATTCGTGAATATCGTAGTATGATTGGTAGTCTTTTGTATCTCACTGCTAGTCGTCCAGATATTGCTTATAGTGTTGGAGTGTGTGCAAGGTTTCAGGCTAATCCTAAGGAATCTCATCTCACTGCTGTTAAACGTATCATTCGGTATGTTGGTAGTACGCTTGATCATGGATTATGGTTTACCAGAGATACAAATAGTGTTGTGGCAGGTTATTGTGATGCTGACTGGGGTGGTAATCTTGATGATCGTCATAGTACCAGTGGTGGTTGTTTCTATGTTGGGAATAATCTTGTTTCCTGGCATAGCAAGAAACAATCGTCCGTATCCATCTCCACGTGTGAGGCTGAGTATATAGCTGCAGCTAGTGCATGTACACAACTTCTGTGGATGCGTCAGATGCTTCGGGACTATGGCATCCAACAGAAGGCGATGGACTTGTTCTGTGACAACACCAGCACCATTAGCATATCCAAAAATCCTGTTCAACACTCACGAACAAAGCATATCGACATTCGTCATCATTTCCTTCGTGAGGCGGTTGAGAAGGGTGATATAGCAATGGAATTCATTCCTACTGAACATCAGCTAGCGGACATTCTTACGAAACCTCTTGATGCAGCCCGCTTTCATTCTCTGCGCAAGTCCATTGGGGTTGTTCCTCTTCCCTAAATGTTACTGGTAGTCTCCTCTCCTCTCTCTCTTCTTCCTTGTATATTATTTTTCTCTTTCTCTGTATATATCTGGTCAAGTTTGTTTTGTCGTAATGGTCTGTGTTGGTTCTCCATATTTGGTTGAGGGAATTTGTTTTTCTGATTATCGTTTTGGTTGTCGTCCTTAAATAATGTGCAATATGTTGGGGTTCTTAGTCTTTCTGCTCAAATAAGGTCATTGGGATCTCTCATGGTCACTCTCCTGGTTTACGTTGCATAATGCGTGGTTTACATGTTAGAATTTGTTATTGGTATACCCTTTCTTTGTCGTGTGGATTTTTCTCATCTTGTCACCTCCTGCGAGTGGTCGATAACTCACGTAATCCCCAGCCATTTGAATGTCTTGAGAGCATAATCATTTGGCTAAGAACCCGTTGGGGCTGTGAGGGTCATGCTATGACGGATGCACTCGAGAGATGTTAGTTCTTCTGTTGCACGTTATCATGGTATTGCACTTCTGGAGTGTATTCTTGCCAAAAAGATGTAGGCTACACCCTACGCTCGTGTATTAAAAAGATGGAGGTCATCAATTCCTCCCACACGGGAATGGCAGTTTTTTTTTTTTTCCCACTAAAAAACAAAAAAAAAAAAGGGGTGGGGGATAGACAGGAAGATTTAAAGTAAAGGGAGGAACATAGGATGGATGGAATTTTTTTATTTTATTTTTTATTTTTCCACTGTGTTCTCCTCAGTGCTTGTAGGCATCCTTCTGTTTATTCGTTGGATACCTTATCCTTTGGTTCCTCGTGCATATTTGGTTCTGGTGCTGTAAATGGTGTTTTGATTATGTGTCATCTCAATCCCTTTGAGCATGTAGTTTGGTAACCTCTTCATATTGCTTGTTTTATTTTATTGGATGCAACTACATCGATTTTTGGGAGGCTTGTAGTGCTTCTCCCTGATCTAAGGTCTATGTGTCTTTCTTGTTCTATCCGTATCTCTGTTTGCTAATTGGCCCACTTGGTGTGTTAACCCACATTTAACTCAACCATTGTTACTAGCTATATAAACTAAGTGCTTTGGGGTTCATCAAATCCCTACATGTTCTTTTATATTATTTTTGTTAAGGTTTAGTTATTTCTCCCTGTTTTCTACTCCCTCTGTTATGGGTTCTTCTTACTGTTCACCTTCCCCCTTGTATCATCGACATTCTTCCCATCTGTCTTGTTTATCTTACATGTTATTCTCTTGGTTACAGTGGTTCTTGTTTTCCTATACCTCTCATTTGTTCACTTGTTGTGACAAAAAGGGGGAGAATTATGACTCTAAACACTAACAATCGTCTCCTTGCTGTTAGTGTATTTTTGGGTCATGTTTCAGGTATGCTACACGTATGGGGGAGTGAACGTGTTGATGTTTAGAGGTTGTACAGTTATGGGGGAGCTCAAGTATCTAAAGTTGGAGCTCCTGAAGCATGGGGGAGTAGTTCTAAATTCTTAGTTGCTTCCGTTCGGTCTCTGATGGTTAAAGCGTCTTACTCAAGCTGGATATCAAGTGTTGGTGATTTGGTATGTATTTTCTATGAGTGTTTTGTAGGCATGTTTTATAAATGCCATGGTTTGGGTTTGTAAGCTCATGTTTCGACGTACGTACGTCCAATATGGATTTTGTTAAATTCCGGCCCATTTCTTGTGTACTCCAACCCTAAGTATAAATAGGGTTTCTCTTCCAAAGAATGAGTTAGTTCTTTGGCCATCCAATTCATCTCTTGTCTTGGAGTTTTGTTTAGGTTTTGTGTTGAAGTTGTTTTGGTTATTGAACTCAATTCCTCTTCTTCCTAATTCATTAATTCCTTATCTGTCGTATATCATAGTGAATTCGGCTTCGAGTCATCTTGTGTGTTCATCAAGGAGTCGAGTGTCTTGTGCGTACATCAAGGTGCTCTGGTGAAGTCAAGGTGTTAGAGATAACCTGAAGTATCAGCTCGCAGTGAGTGCAGGTAGTTGATAGGTTTGTAAATCTCTTCCATCTAGTGAATTGTTTGTTGTCATCAGGGCAACCGTGGACGTTTCCCAAATTGGGTTTTACCACGTTAAAAAATTCCTGTGTGTTATTTACTTTCTGCATATCGTTTGAGTTGTTTGAATATTGAACTGGTAGATTAGCACTATTTGTGTTCTTTCATATAATAATTAATATATAGATTTATCAAGATTAATTAATCTGTAGATAGATACTCATTATACACTAAGATGATTCGAAATGCATAATGAAAATGTATGACTTTAAACACTTATTCTATATACATTAGAGTCTATCATTTCTGGAAAATCAATGATAGTTCTTATCATTAAAATGTGAGGAAAGACTACAACACAATGTACAACTATTATGTCGGTGGCAAGAAAGAGTACGTTCGTCTTTCAGACCGTCACTCAATGTGTCCCCAAATAGCTATAGCAAAGTGTATATTCCACCTACTAAAAGAATTTAAAGAACTAAGAAGAAAGTAAATAAACACCGTAATATGATTCATTTCACAGATAAATCATTGCAATTACTTACCTCTAACCTTCTCTCGAAGCGCTAGATCCTTGACCTCCAGAATTACTCTAATGGATTAAAGCTTAATAAATCATATATTAACTACTACATAAAACAAAAGGCTTCATTTCTCCTTTGAAAAAGGAACATTAGCCTAGCATAATACTACTAAACTAAAATCTATTAAATGAAATGACATAAAATAAAAACTAACTAAACTAAAAAAAAAAAAAAAAAAAAAAAAGAACTTTTATTAGAATGAGTTTTGCTCTCAACTCTTGATGATCAATACAATGAATAGAGCTCCCTATTTATAGATCCACAGGGAGCCTAAAAGGAGAAAATTACAAAATATTACATAAAATTTGATTTGATCGATAATCAAATCAATTACAAAATATTTGTGGAAGAATATGTGAAGAATAAAATCTTTGAATGATTGTGGTCAAAGATTAATGAAAAACATGTGTTGAAAATCAAATCCTTGCCACCATTGTTGTCAATTCTGTATAAAACTGCCATATATAGTGTCATTCTAGAATATGTTGGCAATCTTTCTTGGATGGCTGAGTTGCCTCAATATTCTCCATATTTTACACATGCTATAATCTTAAATATCAACCTTGAAGTGATTCCATGCTCCATCTTCTATTTAGTAGTCTCACTTCACTTATCTCCTTAATGGGCCTCTCTTGGACTTAAGCTTTGCAGATTATTTATGGGCTCATTTAGATTTAATCTACTAAGATTCATTCAAGGCTTTGACCAGTTGGATCCATGACTTTGGGCTTCACACTTGACTCTTCTCTTTTTGATCTTTTTATATCATTTTGTAGGTTTTTTCTTTGATTTATTCCTTTCTAGGTTCTTTCCTACAAAAATACAAAAATAATAGAAATTACTCTAATTCAAGTCCAAAAGTGAGTTCTAACATCATACTAATTAGGGGTAAAAACTACGTTTTTGGATACTTATCATTAGGTTGTGGAAGTGGTGGAGTTAAGGAATTGGAAATGGTGGTAGTGGGTGGTGGTAGTTAAGGATGGAGGTGGTGGTTGTTTAGAGAAGAAAGATTGAAAAAAGTTATGATCTCGATCATCGATTTTGGATAGCTAAAGATAGATTTAGTTTTTAGATGGTGGAGATTAATTCAATTAATAATGAGTGACATATTATTTTTATGATGAAGGGTATTCTTGTCAATATAAAAAAATATTGGTCAATGGCTTGGTTGACCAGTTTTAAATAAGAAAATGGGGGGGTATTCCTAATGATTTTCAAATCTAGGGGGTATCTCAAAGAGTGCAAAGTTTTTCGGGGGTATCTCTAAATCCCCCTTTTTATTTTTAATAGAAACATTTATTCATAAATTGGTTCGGGCAACAACCTCGGACGAAAGAGTTATGATCACTGCCAAGTGTACCTGTAATCCTGTATACATCGGGCAAATGTGGCGGTGGCTAAAACATATTTCTAGCTATCAACACATTTTGATGGCACAAGATTCCTTGTAACGCCCGGGATTTCGTCCTCGCTCATCCCGGTGCGTCGAGCACCATACCGCTCGCTAATGTCAATATTGTCCCCCTTTAGTCACTGCGGATATCCAGCAGTAGAGGGTTTTGGATCAGGGCCCACCCATGTGGTTTACCCCAAAAGGCCTTGACATTAGTTAGAGTATGGTTAAGCTCTATATACTTCCAATACAACTACTTCCTTGACAATGTGGGACTAAGACCAACTCATGGGTGTTACAATCTCACCACCTTAGAAATAGAGCCGTCCTCAGCTCTGCAGTACACTCAATACAGTCCCAAAATCTCCGACGTTCCCTGCCAAGTGAGACAAGTACCTGGCACTCCCTGGGCCTTTCTAGCGTACTTTCCACTTGCAACAGGCGACCCGTCGTCGGCTTTGATACCAACTGTAACGCCCCGGGATTTCGTTCTCGCTCATCCCGGTGCGTCGAGCACCATACCGCTCGCTAATGTCAATATTATCCCCCTTTAGTCACTGCGGATATCCAGCAGTAGAGGGGTTTGGATCAGGGCCCACCTATGTGGTTTACCCCAAAAGGCCTTGACATTAGTTAGAGTATGGTTAAGCTCTATATACTACCAATACAACTACTTCTTTGGCAATGTGGGACTAACACCAACTCATGGGTGTTTTATTTTATTTTTTTAATTTTTTTTTTATAATGATTGCAATAACTTGATTGGAGGGTTTTTTTTTTTTAAAAAAAAATAAAATTTTATTGATAAGCTCAACAAATTACACAAAAGTAGAGGACAAACGCGCTACAAACTGCGCGGCAAGTCCTTTCTGGATAGCAAACCCGATTCTCCTAAATACATATTCGTTCGAACCTGCAGTCATCACGTTGCTATCCATTATCTTCTGCACTCTCCTGAGGAGCTCAACTGCTTCTGAGCCTAGCAATCCAAATGTGTCATGAATAGACTGCATTATCTTTATCAACATGTTTTCATGAGAACTCAAACATTATTTTTAGCTACTAACTTCCTGTTGCTCAAGACAATTTACCAAGCTATCATACAGCATGGTCTCCCTAAGTCCTAACAGCATTCTCCTATGATGACTTGTGGTAAAGTGATAACATATGAAAGTGCACATCTACTGTACAGGTCTGTGAGTCTTTCTCCTCATTGTAATGAGCTTATCTAGCTCTTTGACTTTACAGGTTTGCGAGTCTTTCTCATTGTAATGAGCTTATCTAGCTCATTAATGGGTGGGTCGAAAAAGAGATTTTGAAATTCTTGTTCCTTTAGAATTTCAAAGATCAAACATAATGGAAAAACGGTTGGAGATTTATGTAAGAAAATTTTTATGCCCTACATGATAATACAATCATTATAGATTAGTTATTTTTTTATGGGTGGAATGATATTAATGAAATTATGGGAAAATTCCTCTCTCACTACATATTGAATAGACACCACCCATTTGGTGCCTATTAGAAAGATTGGTTTTGAATAGACACAACTCTTCAGAAAAATGTATGCGTCGTTTCTAAATAGATTTTATGAAAAGACACATACCCTTTAGACAATAACAGGACAACTATTTAAAGTTTTGTCTTGTTCAAAGATAAAATGTCTAATAAGTATCTAATGATTATCAAATCTTAAGTGTGTATTCAAAACATAACAATATAGTAAATACTATTTCTAGAGATTGGTAAAGTCTCATTAAAGTTGTTCGTATTCTATTATAAAAGATCGAACTGTCTTCTCCAAATTTAAGCAATGAATAAAGGTATGTCCAATTTATATTTTCGCATTATGTTTATTATGTTTATTGTTTGATTGTGAAATACAATATCCCAAAGATCATCATACATGTGGTATCAAGAGCATAGTTTTAAGGGAATTGTGTTTCCATCATTATGTTTATGTGAATTTTATTTCTTTTTGTAAGTTGTGAGTTATTTCTAATATTTCTTAAAACAAGAAATTTTATTATTCATTTTTTCGCAAATTAAAATGATTTTTTTAGATGGTTGTAAAATTACTGTTTTAATGGAGTTTATTATGTTTTAATGATTTTTTTGTATTAATGGAGTTTTAATAACTCAATTATAATCTATTGAAGAGATGAACAGTAGCTAGATTTCTTTCATTAATGTTATGCCATGTTTTGTGGCAAAGAGAAGAGTTTTGTGACCCAATGAACTTATTAATGGTATGGGCCCGTTTGCACATTATAAGTCACTGTTCAGTTTGGATTGTATCATTAAGTGTTATTGGGCCTCATAGACAGATTCCGTTTGGGTCATTGTCTTTGGGCCTGCTGGACAGATCCAGTTTGGATCCTAAAGTGATATTAGGCCTTATGGACCGATCTTAATTGGATCATCAAGAAGTCGAATTATGTTTAGTTTGAGCCCACTAACTTAAAACTCATGTATAGGACTCATTATAAGTTCGTTTTGTATGTATTTATAGTCCATTCGAAGAGAATTTAAAAGCCAACATTATGATATATTAAGCTTGGTAGACAATTATGTCTATATTAATTACTTTGATAAATACGTTATAATCATTGTGTAGTCACCAGTGACCCAATGATATTCTGGTAGAATCAAAATTATTTCAATACCCATTTTGTTGATGCTTATTGCGTAGAATGAATTTTATTATCAGGTATTATGTATTGTTATTTATCAATTGCTAGATACATCATACATAAAATAGCCTAAAGGTGGATTGTTATTTAGAGTTTCATAAGCCTAATTGCATACTTTGTGTCTATCCAAAGATAACATACTTTCTTAAGTTCATGACTTACAAGTTATCATAATGTTTTAATTTATAAGCATCATTATGTTTAGGTTAGTATATCATGCTTATTTTACCCAAAGGTGATGCATGATAGTACTTTCTGATTGTTTATCTCAAAGCATAATGAAGTGAGTATATGTTACTTGTAATTGCAGTCTTATCATCGTTGCCGTTTCATACGCAAGCTATGTTTGTTCCTATACTTATTGGCATGAATTTTATCGATTGGTCCGAAAAGGTCCAATTCAATTTAAGATTGCTTGACCTTGATCTAGTATTTCAAATTGATAAGCTTGATGTTCCCACTGCGAATAGTACTGAGACTCAAAAGACTCTCTATAATCAGTGGGTGAGATTGAATCGACTTAGCATTATGTTCATGCATATGACTATAACGAATAATATTAAGCCTACATTACCGAAAACGG
The DNA here is from genome assembly GCA_023053565.1 of Aquilegia eximia. Taxonomy (NCBI): domain Eukaryota; kingdom Viridiplantae; phylum Streptophyta; class Magnoliopsida; order Ranunculales; family Ranunculaceae; genus Aquilegia; species Aquilegia eximia. The sequence continues at coordinate 5,571,415 of JALIGU010000012.1, forward strand.
ATAATGCTAAGGAATATATGAAGAACATTCAAGAAGGTTTCTTGAATGCCAACAAGTTCGTTCATTGAACACTTATGAGGAATCTTTCCACCTGTAACGCCCCAAAATCATAACACGAATCCCCATGACTCAATGTCAGATCTCGAGACATTCGAACAAACCAACCCATGATAAACATATAATAATACCAGATTCTGAATGATATTTATATATATAATTGGCTTTAAAAATACATAGCTTAATACTATATATAATAATCCAAACTGTGATCACTTCTATACAAAAGAAACTAAGTACATCTATCGCACGAACACTTATACCAATGCCCTCTGTAACCTCCGCACAACCATATTTGCTGAATCCATCTATCCTCGAGCATTTGTTTAACTGAAAAGGGATTAATGATAGGGTGAGCATTTCCACTTGCTCAGTAGTGACTCACATTTCCAATATACTAACTAATCATGCATGACGATTAATCATACTAAACATTTGAAAGAATGCAAGTTTTAATAATTGAAAGTAACTTTCTACTATAAATAATAATATAATATACAAACATTCATACAATAAGTCGGGTACCTGTATCATATCAGAGTGTTGAGGGTACGACTGGTACTCGGCCCCAGTCCCAGGCAATATCTTAGTTCAGTTCTTACCGGTGTGAACCTGCACCGTTAGTTCCTGATTATCCGGTCGGGTGATTACCGTTTTGTGTCTCGAGAACACTAACCCTCTTCCAGGGCTCAAGTGGGCCCTCTGACCACGACGCCTCGAGGGGGGAATCACCTATCACGGTGGTCAACCGTTTCACGATTGCAGATTGCTCAGGATCCTGACGCACGCCCAGGAGTGGACTACCTCTCACTCCCCGCGTCTAACCTCCTCGAGGTAACACGTATCCCCACAACACACTAACTATCCACAGCAAATACCACTAAAACATGGCAATCCAGGAAGGTACAAGAGAAATTTCCGGAAACATCCTACAATGTTCGCCTCTAGACAGTGCCCATTCATCGTCTAAAGGTGAACACTACATATGTAATCCTAGAAAGGACTGTCATCTCTAGAATATGACAACAATTCCTTCTTTGTAGGAATTCACAGATCCCTTACCAAACCGCCTCGTGATACAATATATATAATATATATGGTGTCTTTTAATATTATGATGTTTTTTATTGTCTTATCATATTGGCCAAGTGGGAGAATGTAAGAATAAGTTTATGTCCCACATGATAATACAATCATTATAGGTTAGTCATTCTTTTATGGGTGGAATGATATTAATGAAATTATGGGAAAAGTCCTCTTTCACTACATATTGAATAGACACCACCCATTTGGTGTCTATTAGAAAGATTGGTTTTGAATAGACAACTCTTTAGGAAAAGGTATGTGTATTTTCTGAATAGATTTTATGAAAAGACACACACCCTTTAGACAATAAATGGACAACTATTTAAAGCTTTGTCTTGTTCAAATATAAAATGTCTAATAAGTATCTAATGATTATCAAATCTTAAGTGTGTATTCAAAACATAACAGTACAGTAGATAAGAGAGAAATTATTTTTGGAGATTGGTAAAGTCTCACTAAAGTTGTTCGTATTCTATTATAAAAGATCGAATTGTCTTCTCCAAATTTAAGCAATGGATAAAGGTATGTCCAATTTATGTTTCCGCATTATGTTTATTATATTTATTGTTTGATTGTGAAATACAATATCCCAAAGATCATCTTACAATTTTTGCATTTACCCCCAATCAAAATTCGAAATTTGAGAAACCTCTTCCCACCTTGGAAAAAACTGTGTTTGTGTGTGTGGGTGTATAATCTTTTTTCAAATGTGTGATTTGTCAAATTTTAAATTTTAGATTTGGGATAAGTCTGATCTAAAACGGTTATTTGGGATAATGCTGACATTTGTGGTCTGTCTGGATTTCATTTATCGCAACCTAACAAGCTATGCATGTCACCTAAACATTCGCCACATCATAAAAATTTTGCATAGTAGGCATGCCCTCTCAAATCTTAGATAACTTTGATCAAGATCATAAAGGATATATACAGCTCACTTTGATATATAATTACTCATAAATTCCCAATTGAGGTGAAATGACAGTATTAACTAAAATGCCAATATAACTTTTCTTCTTAAGTCTCATCACCTAGAAGAGTTTTTTTCTTTCGAGTTAGGCATATGCATCGAAATTTCCTCGAAACCCCTATTACATCTCTTACAAAGAACTTATACACATTTTGATCGAAGTTGTGAACCTAGTATGAAAAAGACTGTATTAACTTGTTTCCAGATTAATCCATTAACTAGGTCAGGTTGCTTAGCTTTGTGCCTGACCAAGATGGGAGTTTGAGATGGGGGTGGCTCCACCTCGATGTGGTTGAGATTGCCTAGGTACTCTAGCTCGAGGGAGTGAAACTTAGAGATCAAGCCATCGTAGTTTTGTGGTTTTATAGAAGATGGAAGGGCGCAGATCATGGGATCATGCAGATTCTCGAAATGGGGTAGTTCGCAAGACTGTTGGGGATGAGGTCGAACGAAAAAGGGTGATTAAAAGTATTGAAGAAATCTGCTCCAACCGACAAACCCCGACCTGGTGGGAGCTCAAAATCCACCGACCTTGTTGCTAGTCCTCAATTCATAACACCACCGACCTCATTACCAAAGCTACTTATTGGCTCGAGCAAGAAAATGTCTTCTTCTGGTGCTTTGAAGTTATAAAACCTCCTCCAGTTATCCTATCTCCAGTTTATTCCAAATCCATCAAATTCTCTAAACCTACTCCCTTGTCAAGAAAATCTGCAGTTTGCTACTCTAGTAAGGGTAAGGGTGTGTCGTCTGAGTTCCGATCGACCTGGCCTTTTTGAGTATTTGGATGGCCGGGGAGGGAAGCACGTAGTTTATGATAATGAGAGTTATAGATGACTCCTCTATTTCCCGAGGTGTGAATGAGAGAACTATTCTGGATGCTGTTGCTCGTATCGTCAAATCTAAAGGTCTTCTTGTGACTTGCTTGAAAATCAACTCTGCTTTTTCTCTGGTAAGTTGGTGAATGATGTTTAAGTCTTTGTTTTGTACTTTTCTTGATTTTTGACCTTTGTTTTGTTGTAGCTTAATGCTAGCTTCCAAAAAGTTCGTCTGGTCGCTGAGATTGGAGCTCGAGCTGAGATTGAGTAGAACATTCGAGCTGAAAGAATAGATTGAGTGCGCTTGTTGTTGAGACCAAGGTGAGGGACAAGGTAGGGAGATCGCTGCGAAGAACAAAGAGATAAATGGCCTCTGAGGTGAGGTTACTGCTGCTAAGGATGCTGCTACATATTGGGAAAGGTATTGTAGGAAGAATAGTGAGGACTGACTAAAGTATTGTGACGATCTGAAGAAGGAACTTTTGGGGTTGCCCGAGGGAGAGGATGATACAGGTGTATCCTTCTTTTACGAACTTAGTTTCCTTTTCCTTGTAGGACAAGGAAAGGAAAGTCTTTATAAGAGTTTTCCTTGTTATACAAGGATAAGAATTTTAGAAAATAGGAAATCCTTTTTCTTGGCCAACTACAAGTTGTCCAAAGCCTATAAATATTGATGTTTTGGCATAAACCAAAACATAGACCAAGACATAGAGAAACAACTATTTATTAGTTTGTCTAGAGAGTATTGTGAGGCAGAGATTCTTGTAATCTTCATAATATTCAGTAAACAAGATAGTTTTCTTTGAGATCTTGTGTGTTGTTCATCTTATTTACTGCTATTGCTTAATTCCGCACTCAATAGTATTCTTACCTAGTATTTTGTATCAGAGGAGATGCCAAGTTGTTGAAGAGCCAAATCCAACTATTTGCAGGACACCTCGATGGGCCCTGAGGATCGCCTAGCTAAGCCCTAGAACGAGCAGGATGAGTAGATAAAGCAACAATGATCTCATTTTCTTATCTTTTTCTTTGCTCTTGAGTGGTATGAGGTTCAAATAATATCTGCTCTTGAAATTTAGTTCTTGTTTCGTTGGTTAGTACCCCTACGTGGCTTTTAAACATTAGTCTTGAATGGGCTTGGCTTTGGCCTCGTCCATTCTTGGCGTTCTGGTTCTGTCCTGGCTTGAGGCCGTAAACAATAGTGATCGATTTATTTCGGCAGGTCGATTGCGCCATTACTTTTCTGTACTTTAATTATTATGTTGTGGATATGATAATGTTTTCCGACCTTTCAGCGACTAGTTTCCAGGGAGTCCTGGTAACTCGTTCAGAAGACAAGGAGACGAGATGAATGGCCGCAAGTAGGACAAAATGAAATATTTCCTCTTGCATACCTTTGAATAAATTTGTTGTTGAATTTCTTGTATTCTATTTCTCCTCGTTTGTTTTTATTTATTTGTGCAGGTATGTGATTTGCGAACTGGAGTTTCTGAGGACGTTGATGTAGCTCCCAAGTAGTATAGGACTTTAATAGATGTAATTTGGTGACCAGATCGCTTTTCCAGTAATAGTTAGGATAAATTCAAAGTAATAAAAGAATTATGTAGTTTTTACCTTGGTCGTATTTCCTTTTGCTAATTTGAAAGTTTAGATGACATAAAGTATACATATTTGGTTAAGTGTGAAGTTTGACCTAGAATGGGATGGGGTCGATTAGTTGTGAGCTTGTGTTACCTAGGTCGTGGGATTGATGTGACCTGAGGTAAAAGTGGTGTTAGTTGGATTATTGATATCAACTTAACACTTGTGCAATTATCAAGGAGGCTAGAGTATTGATAATTTGAGGTCTAGCATGAAAGAAGAAGGCAAATTTGAGGTCATTTATTGACAAAATTTGTGAATGTATGTTTAAATTATTGATAAAAAATTTCAAATGATAAGTATTCCATGTGTTCTTGATATCTTTGCTTTCTAGTGTTTGTAGACGATAGGAACCATTACTTTGGACCTTTGTAATGATGTAAGGTCCTTCCTAATTAGGGTTAAGCTTCCTAACGTTTGATTTTCTTTTGTTGTGGAGCATCCTTCTTAGTACGAGCTTTCTTGGTTTAAAGGTTCAAGGTCGTACTCCTTTGTTGTAAGCCCGTTTTAACCTTTGCTTGTCCAAGCTTTATGGTTGCATGGTTCCTTCTTTCTTCGACCAGATCTATGCCGAATGACCAAGCCTGATTGTTGAGTTCGGTATCAACCAGTAATGATTTGGTTGTACCAAATGTGAGCTCGGTTGGTATGACAACTTCTACTCCATAACATACACTGAATGAGGACATTCCCGTTGATGTTCGAGGAGTAGTTCTATATGCCCAAAGGATGTTCCCGAGCTGTTGGGGCCATTGGTCTTCTTGGTCCTCGAGTTTCTTCTTTAAATTAGATAGGATTTGTTTGTTCGTAGTTTCGACCTGTCTGTTGCTCTATAGATATCGAGGAGCTGACCTGGAGTGCTTGATTTTCCAGAGTTCGTAGAAGGCTTTAATAATCCTTCCAATGAACTGAGTCCCATTGTCGGTAACTTTTAGGCAAGCCCAATCTGGTAATAATATTTTCCCACAAACATCTTCTCACATTTGCTTGAGTTATATTTGTGAGAGCAATAGCTACGACCCATTTGGTGAAGTAATTTACTGCGACCTGGACGAATCTCTTCTCAGATTTCTTTTCTTTAATTAAGGGACCAATGATGTCAAGCCCCCACATGTGGAATTGCCAAGGGGCCGTGATGTTGATGAGATCGTTGGGATGCTGATGAGTGTGGTCGGCGAAACGTTGACACTCTTTGAACTTCAATACGAATTTTTTTGCATCTTCTTTCATTAGCGGCCAGAAATATCCTTGGGAGATCACTTTGCGTGCCAGATTGTGGCCTCCTAAATGATTGCTGCAGTCTCGTTCACGGATCTCTTGAAAGATGATTTGCCCTTGCTTTGGTAGTAAACATCGTAATAGTACACCTATAGCAGATTTTATGAATAGCCTTCCCTCATGCAACTTGTACATAGTGACTTTATTTAATAACTGGCTGGCTACTTTCTTACTGGGGAGGAGCTCGCTAGCTTGTAAGTAGTTGATGAAGGGTTCCATCCATGTTCCCCCTGATGTCTTCGGAGGTCGTGTTGAGGAGGTCGCTGATCTGATTGACTTCTTTTCCTTTTGTAAATACGCGGGTAACGTGAGTCAGTATGTCTATTGTCGTCTCTTCGGATATGATCTATGGTGAAAAAACTGAATTTGTTGATTAGTTCCTTTGCCTTGCTTGGATATCTTATCAAATTGACTCCATTTATTTGGTAGCTGCTTGTGATCTGATTTACTACGAGCTATGAGTCGCTGAAAACTTTGACTTGATCTGCTTGGAGGTCGATGGCCATGAGTAAGCCTTGGATTAGGGCTTCGTATTCAGCCTCATTATTGGAGGTCGAGAAGTCTAATCGTATTGACCTTCAAGAGAAATGAGCACGCCCTCGATACCACTTCCATTTGTGTTGTGTGAATCATGGGTACGAACTTGAATCTTCGGCAGGTACGAACTCAAAGGTTCAAAAGATGTTAACGACAACTTGGCCTTTAACGGCCTGGCGAGGTAAAAACTCAAAGGTATAATCACCAAGCTCAGCTGCCCAACGAGCCATACGATCTGTTTTCTTTTTCTTTTCTAGGACGTGTCGAAATGGCTGGTCGGTGATCACTTTAACAGTGTGTACTTGGAAATAAGGTCTAAACTTGGATGCAGCATATAAAAGAGCGAATGCTAGTTTTTCTAGAGGTGTGTACCTTCTTTCACCTTGTTGCAATACCTTGCTTGTGAAATAGATTGGTCTTTTCATCTGATTTTCTTCTTTGAATAGTACCGCGCTGATCGCAAAATCTGAGGTGGCGAGGTAGATTCCGAGCACATCTCCATCATTAGGCTTAGTGAGAACTGGTGGAGTGGATAAGTATGTTTTGAGTTCAGCAAAAGCTTGCTCGCATTCTTTTGTCCATGGATATGCCGCCCCCTACTTTAGAATTTGAAGCATTGGTCAGGATCTATCGGATGCTCTAGAATAAATCTATTGAGAGCTGATACTATGCCATTTAAGTTCTAAATTTGCTTATTTATCTTCAAGCCAGGCATATCGACTAGGGCTCTGATCTGATTGGGATTTGCTTTAATTCCTCTGTGACCAGGTATCCGAGGAATTTTCCTAAATTGACTCCAAACAAGCATTTCTCAGGGTTAAGTCTCATCTTGTACTGTCGTAACCATTGAAATGCTTGGTCGAGGTTAGTCAAGTGTTTCTGCTCTTGATCGCTCTTGACTAGGATATCGTCGATGTAGACCTCTATTATTCGACCTAGTAGATCATCGGACATTTGGTTACCAACCCTGGTAGGTTGTTCCTGCATTTCTGAGGCCAAATGGCATGACTTTGTAGCAAAAGATTTCTTGTTATGTGGTGAACGAGGTCTTGATTTGATCGGGCTCATACATTTGGATCTGGTTGTATCCTGAGTATGCGTCCATGAATGATAGGAGTTCAAAACCTCAGGTCTGGTCGACTAGCCTATCAATTCGTGGGAATGGGAATGAATCTTTAGGACAAGCTTTGTTTAAGCTTGTGAAGTCAATGCAGACTCTTGTCTTCCCATTCTTTTTCAAGACTGAAACTATGTTGGCTAACCAATCTAGTGTGTCGACCTCTTTAATGAATCCAGCCTGTTTGAGTCTATTTATTTCATCATTGACGGCCTGATGAAATTTGGGAGCAAATTGCCTTGGTTTTTGTTTAACAGGTTGATAATTAGGGTCTACTCGTAACTTGTGACATGTAATTGAGGGATCTATACCAGGAATATCGATATACGACCAACAAAAATATTTTTATTAAGAGAAAGTAAATCTTATCTGTTCCTAACTCCGAGCCCACCTAAACCTACTTGGGCTTGTCCTCCGACCCTAAGTTTACTTGCACTCCAGGATCTGGGCTTCAAAGTGAGAGTTTGGGAGACCTCGTCTGCTCCTTTTGTGATAGTTATTTGGCCGTTTCTGTGGTTGCTTCTTTTCCCTTGGCAGCATCCTTGACCGGTGTTGCGACCTCTTTATTGGCTGAGGTCGTTGGTTTTCCACTTGTCACAGCTTCTATGATTCCATGACATTCTTGTGTTGCGTTCAGTTTTCCCCTGAGTTCCTTTATCCCATTGGGACAGGGATAATGGAAGATTGATGGTATGTTGAAGTGGGAGTTTAGGAGACCTCGTCTGCTCCTTTTGTGATAGTTATTTGGCCGTTTCTGTGGCTGCTTCTTTTCCCTTGGCAACATCCTTGGCCGGAGTTGCGACCTCTTTATTGGCTGAGGTTGTTGGCTTCCGACTTGTTACAGCTTCTATGATTCCATGACATTCTTGTGCTGCATTCTGTTTTCCCCTGAGTTCCTTTATCCCATTGGGATAGGGATAATGGAAGATTGATGGTATGTTGAAGGAACTCCTCGCATGGAGTGGATCCATTTGTGGCCAAGTATTGAAGTGTACTACTCGCAATGTTGAAAACACTAAACTTGGCGGTGACGGTAACTCTATCTTCTTTCCTGCCAACAGAGACGGGCAACAATATCTTTCCTTTTGGGTCATCTCTTGAACTGTTGAATCCCAAGATCGGGGTGAAGTCAGGAATGAGGATTGAATCAGGGAGTCTCATATCCTTCAAGGTCTTGTACATCAAAATGTTGCAGCACGGATCGGGGTCGATCAGGACACTCTTGACAGTGTAGTCCTCTATCCTTAACTCAACGACCAGGACGTCGTTGTATTTTATGAAACACAAGTCTGCCTCTTATCGAGCAGGTACATTAATTCGTGTTGCTCGCTTGTGATCGAGTAGACGTGCTGAAGATGTTCAACATGTCTTCTCTTCTCTCTTGGAACTGGTGTTAAATTAGACTTGTAGATCATGTAAATAACATGACTCTCTGTCTCACTATCTTCTTCTATTCTGTTTGCGACCTGCTTGTTGATTTGATCGTGTAGGTTGCTAGTGGGACCTAATCTTCTAGAGAGGCTACGCCCTCTACTGCGTGAACGACTTGGAGAAGCAGCTCTCTTTGGGATCGTTGTGATCAACGTGGAGGAGTTTTAGATTTCTTCTCTTCTTTTTTGCAGGCTCGTCCTACCTGTTGAAGATCCATGGGTGCAAAATTTTGATCCACAAACTCGAGATATGTATTGATTAATCGAACAGTAACAATGAAAGCCTTGTACATACTGAGATGGGATGGGAGTATACAATGAGACTGGACCTGATGAGGATCAGGCTGCCTACGTATCCAAGAAGATGAACTTGGAATCAAGTCTCTGCTTCCAATAAGCTCTAATGGAGTTGCTCAGTGAAAGACTTCTAGTTCAGGAGGTTAAGAACTCCTGTATTTGTAGTAGGCCGGAGGAGGCTGGCTCAACCACCCCTCCGGTTTTGACTCCATGAACTCAGGTAGTTCAACTGTGAATATGCTTTCCGCAAAGATAGCTTGCATACTACTGGGCGGTTATCCCTTCGGTTTGAATCCCCTTTGACCAGGATGACTGCCACGTAGGATCCTCTGATAGGCTCTGGTTCAACCTGGGTCTTCCTTTATCTTCTCCAGCGGGCTAGAACAATGGGTTCTGTTAGCCTGGAATCTTGTTGGACTTATCTAGTTGGTTGGGACTTGGATTTGACCAAGTTTGAAAAGCAAAGACTTGTGTTTGACTCCTCGGACCAGAGGCCCAATCTGCATTGCATACACCCTGGCCAGGTCCTCTGGGATTTTAGGATAAGCCTTTGGATGAGCCTCTATCGTTACTGGACTTTACAGGGCCAGACCTGGATTACTTGATTGAGGTGGGTCTGGTTGATGTATGGGAGCCCACGGTTCAACTTCTTATACAGTAACTGGGGCCCCACCCATTGATCGTGGACCACCTGGGGGGCAAGATCCACAGAGCGTATGTGGACACCTTGAGACCGGGTTGGGCCTTACCCGATTGCCCACGCCTGGCTGGTGAATGCTCAGGTGCTCCCGGTTTAGCTTCTTAATTATACAGTCACCGATGACACCTGTCGGGTATTACCTAGGGTACACACATCGCCCCCTCTGTGTCAAGTAGTAGAAAATTTGCTTCGGAAAGATCTTCGAAATATCTTCCCCGGCTGTTGAGATTCGGAGGATTCCTTCCTTGATACGACACTTGATGACGATTCCGCATCCCTTGGATCAACGACTAGGGTTTGTGTCTTCCTCCTATAAATAACAAGCCGTAGGTGTAGAAGGATATCCACTTCCCTTTCTTCGGCCTCTGTTGCTGTTGCTGCTTCTACTGAAGAATGGCTGGCAATCGAAGTATCATCTAGAAGTATACTGTAAACATGCGGGAGAAAATGACTCTGGAAATTGAAGACCGGGATCGCCGGATGGAGTTAATGACAAACGCTTGTTTGGAGGACATTCGTCAGGTGCGCATGAGCCTGTTTGCCTTGAACGGACAGCTTGCTGATAAGAGCCCAATGCTTGAAGCTGCCACTTAACGGATGCGGGTTCTTCAGAGTGAACTGGTCACTGCATATGTTCTTTTGGAGAAGCTGGGGTACCATCCGGTCAAGGAAGAGAAAAATCCTTGACCTGTACCTCCCCGACTTCCTGCACTATGTAGGGGAGTAGTGCCCTTGATTAAGACGAATTAATGAAATATTTCTTTATTCCGCCTTTGTCTTTTTCCAAATGCTGAATCACCAACTCGCGAGTCTCTTGAGGACAAAGGTGTCCTTGTGAGTGGTACTAGTCCTTTGTAAAATGTTACTTGTTTTGAGTGACTCGTGACTCCCTTTTTTCTGAATGAAGGAGTTTCTTGACCATCCGGCTTCCTTTCTTCCTGCGACCTTGACAATGGCAAACTCCAGGCCACTCTCTAGTGCAGTAAGCGACAATCTATCTGAGATCGTTCGAAAATTGTCTCGTCAGGTGTGGATGACCTTAAGAGGAAGATTGGCGAGCTTCGGGAGGGACAACTTTTTCATGAAGATATGTATGATACCCAAATGCCGGGTATGAAGGAAACTGTGGAATACTACTAGGAGAAGCTGGAGGAGAAGGTGGTCGAGCTTTCAAAGGCCAAAGAGCGAGCAAATTTTCCTATTGCTTCATCCTGAAAGGCCGGGTACGCTGGTGCCAAGGCTAAGTATGGCTTTCCTGACTTATCGAAGGGGTCTAGTCCGAATCCCTATCTCCCCCTCTGATGTAATCCAGTTCCGGTCGCACTATGTAGGAGATTTGGTGCACCCCGTATCATGCATTTCGTAATGAAATAATTTCTTCTTTGATCACTGTCTTGAGCTCCGATATGTAGGTCCGGTTATCTTTCCGTCGTGATAAGTTAAGAAATCGTGTGTTGGTCAACCAACCTTTGACCGCGATGACATGGACCGGGGGTCCACATGTCGCTGATCAGGACCATGTGGACCCCATCCATACATGCTGAGTGGATCTCGGCTGATTGTATAATGTGGGACCCAACTAACGTGGGTTCCAGATGACTGTGCGGTGTGGCTCCCAGGTGACTGTGTTAAGTGGGTCCTACTTCATCTTCTCTGAATCTTCTCTTGTTGGCTGGAAGATGTACAACTTCAACTTCCAATGAAAGCTTGTGACTCTTCGCTGATCGAGTCATTAAACTTGTTGATGTAATGATCTTGAATTAATGGAGAATCCATTAAAGAAACTTGGAAGACCATCGGCCGGTGGACCCAAGGCTATGCTTATAAAAGAAAGACTCGAAAGAGGGAAGGACATTCCCCTTCACTTTATTTCTCTTTCTTTCTTCTACAGTTCCATTTCATTTTTCTGCCGGAACCCTAGGTTTAGAATCCTTCGAATTCCGGTGATAGCTGTGTGAACTTCTCCAGAAAAATCAGGAGGACTCTGGTATTGAGGTCCAGCAGTGACGAGGAGCCTCAGAATTCGGTATTGAGGCCAAGGAACAGTGCTTCTACCCATCTCTTGGCATACCGCCTGAAGGCTGTCTGGACTTCCCACTCACTATGGAACTGGTTCTAACCCTGCTACCGGGTATCAGGGTGGTCATCTGATCGCAGCATCCAAGTGTCGCGAGACTTCGTAGATAAGCATGCATCTAACCATGCTTTCATTGTTTTTGTCCTTATTCCTTGCGTGCTTGCTAAGCTCCGACTCAGGAACAGTTCCATGTTTTTGTTTGCAGGGAAACGTCAGGTTCAAGTGTCTCTGCCAAGGGGAGTAGACTCTTCTGCGGCTGAGGGCAACATTGAGTGTTTCTTCAACCAGCCCGCAGATCTGCGGGACATTACGCTTCTTGATCAGATTGTGATACATATCCGCTTCCCGGCCAGGCTTGCAGCCCTGTCGGCTCCTCCGCAAGTTGTGGAGGTTGACTCCAGCTCCGGAGAGGGTGTTGTCCCTGTAGAGAGAACAGTCCCCAGTGCTGGGGAGGAGCCTCCGATCGAAAGTGAGGTTGTCGATCTGAGGAGGGAGATGGAAGACTGGTCGGACAAGGCTCTTCCAGTCGGGGGAAGATCTCCTCGTACTGAGCTCATGTCGGACGCTCCACCGGAAGTCATCCCAGTTGTCGATGATGTCCAGGTATCTGATGCTAGCTCTGTTTGTAATTCAAACCATCCATTGGGTTCCGGAGGAGATGGTGGTAATTAATAGAAGTATATATATGGTTGGTGGTAGTGGTAGTGTTGGTAATGGAGTGTTAAGGGTTGATTTGGTGGCGGCGGTTGAGTTGTGGAAGTGGTTGAGTTAAGGTAATTGGAGATGGTGGTAGTGGATGGTGGTAGTTAAGGATGGAGGTGGTGGTTGTTTAGAGAATGAAGATGGAAGAAAGTTATGATCTAAACCATCAATTTTGGATGGCTAAAAGTAAATCTAGCTTTTGGATGGTGGAGATTAATTTAATTAATAATGGGTGACATGTTATGTTTATGATTAAGGGTATTCTTGTCAATATGTAAGAAACATTGGTCAATGACTTGGTTGACCGGCTTCAAATAAGAAAATGGGGGGGGGGGGGGGTATCTCTAATGATTTTCAAATCTGGGGGTATCTCAAAGAGTGCAAACTTTTTCGGGGGGTATCTCTAAATCGTCCATACATAAA